>CAXDIW010000489.1:0-290000 GCA_963989415.1 Cerceris ruficornis | reverse complement strand
AAGTAGAACAATGATTGGAACACGTAGACGGTTGAAATCTTTGTATATATTGCTTCTATATAATCTAAGAAACCTATATGCAAAGCATCTAAACAGTAACAATCGCCAATTTTTTGATCTTCAAGTTTAAGTGAACAGCGAGCCCCATTAATAATCATGAAATGGAAATTATTTGTAACTTTCTACAAGTAGAACAATGAATAGAACAGGTAGACTGTTGAAATCTTTGTATATGTTTCTTCTATATAGTCTAAGAAACCTATATGCAAAGCATCTAAACAGTAACGATCGCCAATTTTTTGATCTTCAAGTTTAAGTGAACAGCGAGCCCCATTGATAATCATGAAATGGAAATTATTTGTAACTTTCTACAAGTAGAACAATGAATAGTACAGGTAGACGGGTGAAATCTTTCTATATATTGCTTCTAAATAGTCTAAGAAACATATATGCAAAGCATCCAAACAGTACAATTCGCCAATTATTTGTTCTTCAAGTTTAAGTGAACAATGAGCCCCAATGGTTAATCCTTTATCGGTAATTATTTGTAACTTTCGACAAGTAGAACAATGAATGGAACAGGTAGACGGTTGAAATCTTTGTATATATTGCTTCTATATAATCTAAGAAACCTATATGCAAAGCATCTAAACAGTAACAATCGCCAATTTTTTGATCTTCAAGTTTAAGTGAACAGCGAGCCCCATTAATAATCATGAAATGGAAATTATTTGTAACTTTCTACAAGTAGAACAATGAATGGAACAGGTAGACGGTTGAATTCTTTGTATATATTGCTTCTATATAGTCTAAGAAACCTATATGCATAGCATCTAAACAGTAACAATCGCCAATTTTTTGATCTTCAAGTTTAAGTGAACAGCGAGCCCCATTGATAATCATGAAATGGAAATTATTTGTAACTTTCTACAAGTAGAACAATGAATAGAACAGGTAGACTGTTGAAATCTTTGTATATGTTTCTTCTATATAGTCTAAGAAACCTATATGCAAAGCATCTAAACGGTAACAATCGCCAATTTTTTGATCTTCAAGTTTAAGTGAACAGCGAGCCCCATTGATAATCATGAAATGGAAATTATTTGTAACTTTCTACAAGTAGAACAATGAATAGTACAGGTAGACGGGTGAAATCTTTCTATATATTGCTTCTAAATAGTCTAAGAAACATATATGCAAAGCATCCAAACAGTACAATTCGCCAATTTTTTGTTCTTCAAGTTTAAGTGAACAATGAGCCCCAATGGTTAATTCTTTATCGGTAATTATTTGTAACTTTCGACAAGTAGAACAATGAATGGAACAGGTAGACGGTTGAAATCTTTGTATATATTGCTTCTATATAGTCTAAGAAACATATATGCAAAGCATCCAAACAGTTCCATTCGCCAATTTTTTGTTCTTCAAGTTTAAGTGAACAGCGAGCCCCATTGATAATCATGAAATGGAAATTATTTGTAAATTTCTACAAGTAGAACAATGAATAGTACAGGTAGACGGTTGAAATCTTTGTATATATTGCTTCTATATAATCTAAGAAACATATATGCAAGGCATTCAAACAGTACCAATCGCCAATTTTTTGATCTTCAAGTTTAAGTGAACAGCGAGCCCCATTGATAATCATGAAATGGAAATTATTTGTAACTTTCTACAAGTAGAACAATGAATAGAACAGGTAGACTGTTGAAATCTTTGTATATGTTTCTTCTATATAGTCTAAGAAACCTATATGCAAAGCATCTAAACGGTAACAATCGCCAATTTTTTGATCTTCAAGTTTAAGTGAACAGCGAGCCCCATTGATAATCATGAAATGGAAATGATTTGTAACTTTCTACAAGTAGAACAATGAATAGTACAGGTAGACGGGTGAAATCTTTCTATATATTGCTTCTAAATAGTCTAAGAAACATATATGCAAAGCATCCAAACAGTACAATTCGCCAATTTTTTGTTCTTCAAGTTTAAGTGAACAATGAGCCCCAATGGTTAATCCTTTATCGGTAATTATTTGTAACTTTCGACAAGTAGAACAATGAATGGAACAGGTAGACGGTTGAAATCTTTGTATATATTGCTTCTATATAGTCTAAGAAACATATATGCAAAGCATCCAAACAGTACCATTCGCCAATTTTTTGTTCTTCAAGTTTAAGTGAACAGCGAGCCCCATTGATAATCATGAAATGGAAATTATTTGTAAATTTCTACAAGTAGAACAATGAATAGTACAGGTAGACGGTTGAAATCTTTCTATATATTGCTTCTAAATAGTCTAAGAAACATATATGCAAAGCATCCAAACAGTACCATTCGCCAATTTTTTGTTCTTCAAGTTTAAGTCAACAACGAGCCCCATTGATAATCATGAAACGGAAATTATTTGTAACTTTCTACAAGTAGAACAATGAATAGAACAGGTAGACGGTTGAAATCTTTGTATATGTTGCTTCTATATAGTCTAAGAAACCTATATGCAAAGCATCTAAACAGTAACAATCGCCAATTTTTTGATCTTCAAGTTTAAGTGAACAGCGAGCCCCATTGATAATCATGAAACGGAAATTATTTGTAACTTTCTACAAGTAGAACAATGAATAGAACAGGTAGACTGTTGAAATCTTTGTATATGTTTCTTCTATATAGTCTAAGAAACCTATATGCAATGCATCTAAACGGTAACAATCGCCAATTTTTTGATCTTCAAGTTTAAGTGAACAGCGAGCCCCATTGATAATCATGAAATGGAAATTATTTGTAACTTTCTACAAGTAGAACAATGAATAGAACAGGTAGACTGTTGAAATCTTTGTATATGTTTCTTCTATATAGTCTAAGAAACCTATATGCAAAGCATCTAAACGGTAACAATCGCCAATTTTTTGATCTTCAAGTTTAAGTGAACAGCGAGCCCCATTGATAATCATGAAATGGAAATTATTTGTAACTTTCTACAAGTAGAACAATGAATAGTACAGGTAGACGGGTGAAATCTTTCTATATATTGCTTCTAAATAGTCTAAGAAACATATATGCAAAGCATCCAAACAGTACAATTCGCCAATTTTTTGTTCTTCAAGTTTAAGTGAACAATGAGCCCCAATGGTTAATCCTTTATCGGTAATTATTTGTAACTTTCGACAAGTAGAACAATGAATAGTACAGGTAGACGGTTGAAATCTTTGTATATATTGCTTCTATATAATCTAAGAAACATATATGCAAAGCATCCAAACAGTACCATTCGCCAATTTTTTGTTCTTCAAGTTTAAGTCAACAACGAGCCCCATTGATAATCATGAAACGGAAATTATTTGTAACTTTCTACAAGTAGAACAATGAATAGAACAGGTAGACGGTTGAAATCTTTGTATATGTTGCTTCTATATAGTCTAAGAAACCTATATGCAAAGTATCTAAACAGTAACAATCGCCAATTTTTTGATCTTCAAGTTTAAGTGAACAGCGAGCCTCATTGATAATCATGAAATGGAAATTATTTGTAACTTTCTACAAGTAGAACAATGAATAGTACAGGTAGACGGGTGAAATCTTTCTATATAGTGCTTCTAAATAGTCTAAGAAACATATATGCAAAGCATCCAAACAGTACAATTCGCCAATTTTTTGTTCTTCAAGTTTAAGTGAACTACGAGCCCCATTGTTAATCCTTTAAAGGAAATTATTTGTAAATTTCGACAAGTAAAACAATGAATGGATCAGGTAGACGGTTGAAATCATTGTATATATTGCTTCTATATAGCCTACGAAACATATATGCAAAGCATCCAAACAGTACAATTCGCCAATTTTTTGTTCTTCAAGTTTAAGTGAACAATGAGCCCCATTGTTAATCCTTTATCGGAAATTATTTGTAACTTTCGACAAGTAGAACAATGAATAGTACAGGTAGACGGGTGAAATCTTTCTATATAGTGCTTCTAAATAGTCTAAGAAACACATATGCAAAGCATCCAAACAGTACAATTCGCCAATTTTTTGTTCTTCAAGTTTAAGTGAACTACGAGTCCCATTGTTAATCCTTTAACGGAAATTAATTGTAACTTTCTACAAGCAGAACAATGATTGGAACACGCAGACGGTTGAAATCTTTGTATATATTGCCTCCATATAGTCTAAGAAACATATATGCAAAGCATCCAAACAGTACAATTCGCCAATTTTTTGTTCTTCAAGTTTAAGTGAACAATGAGCCCCATTGTTAATCCTTTATCGGAAATTATTTGTAAATTTCGACAAGTAGAAAAATGAATAGTACAGGTAGACGGTTGAAATCTTTGTATATATTGCTTCTATATAATCTAAGAAACATATATGCAAAGCATTCAAACAGTACCATTCGCCAAATTTTTGTTCTTCAAGTTTAAGTGAACAACGAGCCCCATTGATAATCATGAAATGGAAATTATTTGTAACTTTCTACAAGTAGAACAATGAATAGAACTGGTAGACTGTTGAAATCTTTGTATATGTTTCTTCTATATAGTCTAAGAAACCTATATGCAAAGCATCTAAACAGTAACAATCGCCAATTTTTTGATCTTCAAGTTTAAGTGAACAGCGAGCCCCATTGATAATCATGAAATGGAAATTATTTGTAACTTTCTACAAGTAGAACAATGAATAGAACAGGTAGACTGTTGAAATCTTTGTATATGTTTCTTCTATATAGTCTAAGAAACCTATATGCAAAGCATCTAAACGGTAACAATCGCCAATTTTTTGATCTTCAAGTTTAAGTGAACAGCGAGCCCCATTGATAATCATGAAATGGAAATTATTTGTAACTTTCTACAAGTAGAACAATGAATGGAACAGGTAGACGGTTGAATTCTTCGTATATATTGCTTCTATATAGTCTAAGAAACATATATGCAAAGCATCCAAACAGTACAATTCGCCAATTTATTGTTCTTCAAGTTTAAGTGAACAACGAGCCCCATTGTTAATCCTTTAAAGGAAATTATTTGTAAATTTCGACAAGTAGAACAATGATTGGAACAGGTAGACGTTTGAAATCTTTGTATATATTGCTTCCATATAGTCTAAGAAACATGTACGCAAAGCATCCAAACAGTACCATTCGCCAATTTTTTGTTCTTCAAGTTTAAGTGAACAAGGAGCCCCAATGGTTAATCCTTTATCGGAAATTACTTGTAATTTTCGACAAGTAGAACAATGAATGGAACAGGTAGACGGTTGAAATCTTTGTATATATTGCTTCTATATAATGTAAGAAACATATATGCAAAGCATACAAGCAGTACCATTCGCCAATATTTTGTTCTTCAAGTTTAAGTGAACTACGAGCCCCATTGTTAATCCTTTAAAGGAAATTATTTGTAAATTTCGACAAGTAGAACAATGAATGGAACAGGTAGCCGGTTGAAATCAATGTATATATTGCTTCTATATAGTCTAAGAAACATATATGCAAAGCATCCAAACAGTACCATTCGGCAATTTTTTGTTCTTCAAGTTTAAGTGAACAACGAGCCCCAATGGTTAATCCTTTATCGGAAATTATTTGTAACTTTCGACAAGTAGAACAATGAATGGAACAGGTAGACGGTTGAAATCCTTGTATATATTAAGTCTATATAGTCTAAGAAACATATATGCAAAGCATCTAAACAGTAACAATCGCCAATTTTTTGATCTTCAAGTTTAAGTGAACAGCGAGCCCCATTGATAATCATGAAATGGAAATTATTTGTAACTTTCTACAAGTAGAACAATGAATGGAACAGGTAGACGGTTGACATCTTTGTATATATTGCTTCTATATAATCTAAGAAACATATATGCAAAGCATCTAAACAGTAACAATCGCCAATTTTTTGTTCTTCAAGTTTAAGTGAACTACGAGCCCCATTGTTAATCCTTTAACGGAAATTAATTCTAACTTTCTACAAGTAGAACAATGCTTGGAACACGTAGACGGATGAAATCTTTGTATATATTGCTTCCATATAGTCTAAGAAACATGTACGCAAAGCATCCAAACAGTACCATTCGCCAATTTTTTGTTCTTCAAGTTTAAGTGAACAAGGAGCCCCAATGGTTAATCCTTTATCGGAAATTACTTGTAACTTTCGACAAGTAGAACAATGAATGGAACAGGTAGACGGTTGAAATCTTTGTATATATTGCTTCTATATAGTCCAAGAAACCTATATGCAAAGCATCCAAACAGTACTCTTCGCCAATTTTTTGTTCTTCAAGTTTAAGTGAACTACGAGCCCCATTGTTAATCCTTTAAAGGAAATTATTTGCAAATTTCGACAAGTAGAACAATGAATGGAACAGGTAGACGGTTGAAATCAATGTATATATTGCTTCCATATAGTCTAAGAAACATGTACGCAAAGCATCCAAACATTACCATTCGCCAATTTTTTGATCTTCAAGTTTAAGTGAACATCGAGCCCCATTGATAATCATGAAATGGAAATTATTTGTAACTTTCTACAAGTAGAACAATGAATAGTACAGGTAGACGGGTGAAATCTTTCTATATATTGCTTCTAAATAGTCTAAGAAACATATATGCAAAGTATCCAAACAGTACAATTCGCCAATTTTTTGTTCTCCATGTTTAAGTGAACTACGAGCCCAATTGTTAATCCTTTAAAGGAAATTATTTGTAAATATCGACAAGTAGAACAATGAATGGATCATGTAGACGGTTGAAATCATTGTATATATTGCTTCTATATAGTCTAAGAAACATATATGCAAAGCATCCAAACAGTACAATTCGCCAATTTTTTGTTCTTCAAGTTTAAGTAAACTACGATCCCCATTGTTAATACTTTAACGGAAATTATTTGTAACTTGCGACAAGTAGAACAATGAATGGAACTGGTAGACGGTTGAAATCTTTGTATATATTGCTTCTATATAATCTAAGAAACATATATGCAAAGCAGCCAAACAGTACCATTCGCCAATTTTTTGTTCTTCAAGTTTAAGTGAACAACGAGCCCCATTGTTAATCCTTTAAAGGAAATTATTTGTAAATTTCGACAAGTAGAACAATGAATGGAACAGGTAGACGGTTGAAATTCTTGTATATATTGCGTCTATATAGTCTAAGAAACATATATGCAAAGCATCCAAACAGTACAATGCGCCAATTTTTTGTTCTTCAAGTTTAAGTGAACTACGAGCTCCATTGTTAATCCTTTAAAGGAAATTATTTGTAAATTTCGACAAGTAGAACAGTGAATGGAACAGGTAGACGGTTGAAATCATTGTATATATTGCTTCTATATAGTCTAAGATACATATATGCAAAGCATCCAAACAGTACAATTCGCCAATTTATTGTTCTTCAAGTTTAAGTGAACAACGAGCCCCATTGTTATTCCTTTAAAGGAAATTATTTGTAACATTCGACAAGTAGAACAATGAATGGAACAGGTAGACGGTTGAAATCTTTGTATATATTGCATCTATATAGTCTAAGAAACATATATGCAAAGCATCCAAACAGTACCATTCGCCAATTTTTACATATACATTACATTACATATACATGCATATACATTCATACATTCGCCAATTTTTTGTTCTTCAAGTTTAAGTGAACAATGAGCCCCAATGGTTAATCCTTTATCGGAAATTATTTGTAACTTTCGACAAGTAGAACAATGAATGGAACAGGTAGACGGTTGAAATCTTTGTATATATTGCTTCTATATAGTCTAAGAAACATATATGCAAAGCATCCAAACAGTACCATTCGCCAATTTTTTGTTCTACAAGTTTAAGTGAACAAAGAGCCCCAATGGTTAATCCTTTATCGGAAATTATTTGTAACTTTCGACAAGTAGAACAATGAATGGAACAGGTAGACGGTTGAAATCTTAGTATATATTGCTTCTATATAGTCTAAGAAACATATATGCAAAGCATCCAAACAGTACAATTCGCCAATTTTTTGTTCTTCAAGTTTAAGTGAACAATGAGCCCCAATGGTTAATCCTTTATCGGAAATTATTTGTAAATTTCGACAAGTAGAACAATGAATGGAACAGGTAGACGGTTGAAATATTTGTATATATTGCTCCTATATAGTCTACGAAACATATATGCAAAGCATCCAAACAGTACAATTCGCCAATTTTTTGATCTTCAAGTTTAAGTGAACAATGAGCCCCAATGGTTAATCCGTTATCGGAAACTATTTGTAACTTTTGACAAGTAGAACAATGAATGGAAAAGGTAGACGGTTGAAATCTTTGTATATATTGATTCTATATAGTCTAAGAAATATATATGCAAAGCATCCAAACAGTACCATTCGCCAATTTTTTGTTCTTCAAGTTTAAGTGAACAATGAGCCCCAATGGTTAATCCTTTATCGGAAATTATTTGTAATTTTCGACAAGTAGAACAATGAATGGAACAGGTAGACGGTTGACATCTTTGTATATATTGCTTCTATATAATCTAAGAAACATATATGCAAAGCATCTAAACAGTAACAATCGCCAATTTATTGTTCTTCAAGTTTAAGTGAACAACGAGCCCCATTGTTAATCCTTTAAAGGAAATTATTTGTAAATTTCGACAAGTAGAACAATGATTGGAACAGGTAGACGGTAGAAATCTTTGTATATATTGCTTCTATATAATCTAAGAAAAATAGATGCAAAGCATCTAAACAGTAACAATCGCCAATTTTTTGATCTTCAAGTTTAAGTGAACTACGAGCCCCATTGTTAATCCTTTAACGGAAATTAATTGTAACTTTCTACAAGTAGAACAGTGATTGGAACACGTAGACGGTTGAAATCTTTGTATATATTGCTTCCATATAGTCTAAGAAACATATATGCAAAGAATCCAAACAGTACCATTCTCCAATTTTTTGTCCTTCAAGTTTAAGTGAACAATGAGCCCCATTTTTAATCCTTTATCGGAAATTATTTGTAACTTTCGACAAGTAGAACAATGAATGGAACAGGTGGACGGTTGAAATCTTTGTATACATTGCTTCTATATAGTCTAAGAAACATATATGCAAAGCATCCAAACAGTACAATTCGCCAATTTATTGTTCTTCAAGTTTAAGTGAACAACGAGCCCCATTGTTAATCCTTTAAAGGAAATTATTTGTAAATTTCGACAAGTAGAACATTGAATGGAACAGGTAGACGGTTGAAATCTTTGTATATATTGCTTCTATATAATCTAAGAAACATATATGCAAAGCATCCAAACAGTACAATTCGACAATTTTTTGTTCTTCAAGTTTAGTGAACAATGAGCCCCAATGGTTTATCCTTTATCGGAAATTATTTGTAATTTTCGACAAGTAGAACAATGAATGGAACAGGTAGACGGTTGATATCTTTGTATATATTGCTTCTATATAATCTAAGAAACATATATGCAAAGAATCCAAACAGTACAATTCGCCAATTTTTTGTTCTTCAAGTTTAAGTGAACTGCGAGCCCCATTGTTAATCCTTTAAAGGAAATTATTTGTAACTTTCGACAAGTAGAACAATGAATGGAACAGGTAGACTGTTGAAATCATTGTATATATTGCTTCTATATAGTCTAAGAAACATTTATGCAAAGCATCCAAACAGTACAATTCGCCAATTTTTTGTTCTTCAAGTTTAAGTAAACTACGATCCCCATTGTTAATCCCTTACCGGAAATTATTTGTAACTTTCGACAAGTAGAACAGTGAATGGAACAGGTAGACGGTTGAAATCTTTGTATATATTGCTTCTATATAGTATAAGAAACATATATCCAAAGCATCCAAACAGTACAATTCGCCAATTTTTTGTTCTTCAAGTTTAAGTGAACAATGAGCCCCAATGGTTAATCCGTTATCGGAAATTATTTGTAACTTTCGACATGTATAGCAATGAATGGAACAGGTAGACGGTTGAAATCTTTGTATATATTGCTTCTATATAGTATAAGAAACATATATGCAAAGCATCCAAACAGTACCATCCGCCAATTTTTTGTTCTTCAAGTTTAAGTGAACTACGAGCCCCATTGTTAATCCTTTAAAGGAAATTATTTGTAAATTTCGACAAGTAGAACAGTGAATCGAACAGGTAGACGGTTGAAATCTTTGTATATATTGCTTCTATATAGTCTAAGAAACATATATGCAAATCATCCAAACAGTACAATTCGCCAATTATTTGATCTTCAACTTTAAGTGAACTACGAGCCCCATTGTTAATACTTTAACAGAAATTATTTGTAACTTGCGACAAGTAGAACAATGAATGGAACAGGTAGACGGTCGAAATCAATGTATATATTGCTTCCTTATAGTCTAAGAAACATATATGCAAAGCATCCAAACAGTACCATTCGCCACTTTTTTGTTCTTCAAGTTTGAGTGAACAACGAGCCCCATTGTTAATCCTTTAAAGGAAATTATCTGTAAATTTCGACAAGTAGAACAATGATTGGAACACGTAGACGGTTGAAATCTTTGTATATATTGCTTCCATATAGTCTAAGAAACATGTACGCAAAGCATCCAAACAGTACAATTCGCCAATTTTTTGTTCTTCAAGTTTAAGTGAACTACGATCCCCATTGTTAATCCCTTGACGGAAATTATTTGTAACTTTCGACAAGTAGAACAGTGAATGGAACAGGTAGACGGTTGAAATCTTTGTATATATTGCTTCTATATAGTATAAGAAACATATATGCAAAGCATCCATCCAGTACAATTCGCCAATTTTTTGTTCTTCAAGTTTAAGTGAACAATGAGCCCCAATGGCTAATCCGTTATCGGAAATTATTTGTAACTTTTGACAAGTAGAACAATGAATGGAAAAGGTAGACGGTTGAAATCTTTGTATATATTGCTTCTATATAGTCTAAGAAACATATATGCAAAGCATCCAAACAGTACCATTCGCCAATTTTTTGTTCTTCAAGTTTAAGTGAACAATGAGCCCCAATGGTTAATCCTTTATCGGAAATTATTTGTAACTTTCGACAAGTAGAACAATGAATGGAACAGGTAGACGGTTGAAATCTTTGTATATATTGCTTCTATATAGTCTGAGAAACATATATGCAAAGCATCCAAACAGTACCATTCGCCAATTTTTTGTTCTTCAAGTTTAAGTGAACAATGTGCCCCAATTGTTAATCCTTTATCGGAAATTATTTGTAATTTTCGACAAGTAGAACAATAAATGGAACAGTTAGACGGTTGAAATATTTGTATATATTGCTCCTATATAGTCTACGAAACATATATGCAAAGCATCCAAACAGTACAATTCGCCAATTTTTTGTTCTTCAAGTTTAAGTGAACAATGAGCCCCAATGGTTAATCCTTTATCGGAAATTATTTGTAAATTTCGACAAGTAGAACAATGAATGGAACAGGTAGACTGTTGAAATCATTGTATATATTGCTTCTATATAGTATAAGAATCATACATGCAAAGCATCCAAACAGTACAATTCGCCAATTTTTTGTTCTTCAAGTTTAAGTGAACAATGAGCCCCATTGTTAATCCTTTAAAGGAAATTATTTGTAACTTTCTACAAGTAGAACAATGAATGGAACAGGTAGACGGTTGAAATATTTGTATATATTGCTTCTATATAATATAAGAAACATATATTCAAAGCATCCAAACAGTACCATCCGCCAATTTTTTGTTCTTCAAGTTTAAGTGAACTACGAGCCCCATTGTTAATCCTTTAAAGGAAATTATTTGTAAATTTCGACAAGTAGAACAATGAATGGATCATGTAGACGGTTGAAATCATTGTATATATTGCTTCTATATAGTCTACGAAACAAATATGCAAAGCATCCAAACAGTACAATTCGCCAATTTTTTGTTCTTCAAGTTTAAGTGAACAACGAGCCCCAATGGTTAATCCTTTATCGGAAATTATTTGTAACTTTCGACAAGTAGAACAATGAATGGAACAGGTAGACTGTTGAATTCTTTGTATATATTGCTTCCATATAGTCTAAGAAACATATATGCAAAGCATGCAAACAGTACAATTCGCCAATTTTTTGTTTTTCAAGTTTAAGTGAACAATGAGCCCCAATGGTTAATCCTTTATCGGAAATTATTTGTAACTTTCGTCAAGTAGAACAATGAATGGAACAGGTAGACGGTTGAATTCTTTGTATATATTGCTTCTATATAGTCTAAGAAACATATATGCAAAGCATCCAAACAGTACCATCCGCCAATTTTATGTTCTTCAAGTTTAAGTGAACTACGAGCCCCATTGTTAATCCTTTAAAGGAAATTATTTGTAAATTTCGACAAGTAGAACAGTGAATCGAACAGGTAGACGGTTGAAATCTTTGTATATATTGCTTCTATATAGTCTAAGAAACATATATGCAAATCATCCAAACAGTACAATTCGCCAATTATTTGATCTTCAAGTTTAAGTGAACTACGAGCCCCATTGTTAATACTTTAACGGAAATTATTTGTAACTTGCGACAAGTAGAACAATGAATGGAACAGGTAGACGGTCGAAATCAATGTATATATTGCTTCCTTATAGTCTAAGAAACATATATGCAAAGCATCCAAACAGTACCATTCGCCACTTTTTTGTTCTTCAAGTTTGAGTGAACAACGAGCCCCATTGTTAATCCTTTAAAGGAAATTATCTGTAAATTTCGACAAGTAGAACAATGATTGGAACACGTAGACGGTTGAAATCTTTGTATATATTGCTTCCATATAGTCTAAGAAACATGTACGCAAAGCATCCAAACAGTACAATTCGCCAATTTTTTGTTCTTCAAGTTTAAGTGAAATACGATCCCCATTGTTAATCCCTTAACGGAAATTATTTGTAACTTTCGACAAGTAGAACAGTGAATGGAACAGGTAGACGGTTGAAATCTTTGTATATATTGCTTCTATATAGTATAAGAAACATATATGCAAAGCATCCATCCAGTACAATTCGCCAATTTTTTGTTCTTCAAGTTTAAGTGAACAATGAGCCCCAATGGCTGATCCGTTATCGGAAATTATTTGTAACTTTTGACAAGTAGAACAATGAATGGAAAAGGTAGACTGTTGAAATCTTTGTATATATTGCTTCTATATAGTCAAAGAAACATATATGCAAAGCATCCAAACAGTACCAATCGCCAATTTTTTGTTCTTCAAGTTTGAGTGAACAATGAGCCCCAATGGTTAATCCGTTATCGGAAATTATTTGTAACTTTCGACAAGAAGAACAATGAATGGAAAAGGTAGACGGTTGAAATCTTTGTATATATTGCTTCTATATAGTCTAAGAAACATATATGCAAAGCATCCAAACAGTACCATTCGCCAATTTTTTGTTCTTCAAGTTTAAGTGAACAATGAGCCGCAATGGTTAATCCGTTATCGGAAATTATTTGTAACTTTCGACAAGAAGAACAATGAATGGAAAAGGTAGACGGTTGAAATCTTTGTATATATTGCTTCTATATAGTCTAAGAAACATATATGCAAAGCATCCAAACAGTACCATTTGCCAATTTTTTGTTCTTCAAGTTTAAGTGAACAATGAGCCCCAATGGTTAATCCTTTATCGGAAATTATTTGTAACTTTCGACAAGTAGAACAATGAATGGAACAGGTAGACGGTTGAAATCTTTGTATATATTGCCTCCATATAGTCTAAGAAACATATATGCAAAGCATCCAAACAGTACAATTCGCCAATTTTTTGTTCTTCAAGTTTAAGTGAACAATGAGCCCCATTGTTAATCCTTTATCGGAAATTATTTGTAAATTTCGACAAGTAGAACAATGAATGGAACAGGTAGACTGTTGAAATCATTGTATATATTGCTTCTATATAGTATAAGAATCATACATGCAAAGCATCCAAACAGTACAATTCGCCAATTTTTTGTTCTTCAAGTTTAAGTGAACAATGAGCCCCATTGTTAATCCTTTAAAGGAAATTATTTGTAACTTTCTACAAGTAGAACAATGAATGGAACAGGTAGACGGTTGAAATATTTGTATATATTGCTTCTATATAATATAAGAAACATATATTCAAAGCATCCAAACAGTACCATCCGCCAATTTTTTGTTCTTCAAGTTTAAGTGAACTACGAGCCCCATTGTTAATCCTTTAAAGGAAATTATTTGTAAATTTCGACAAGTAGAACAATGAATGGATCATGTAGACGGTTGAAATCATTGTATATATTGCTTCTATATAGTCTACGAAACAAATATGCAAAGCATCCAAACAGTACAATTCGCCAATTTTTTGTTCTTCAAGTTTAAGTGAACAACGAGCCCCAATGGTTAATCCTTTATCGGAAATTATTTGTAACTTTCGACAAGTAGAACAATGAATGGAACAGGTAGACTGTTGAATTCTTTGTATATATTGCTTCCATATAGTCTAAGAAACATATATGCAAAGCATGCAAACAGTACAATTCGCCAATTTTTTGTTTTTCAAGTTTAAGTGAACAATGAGCCCCAATGGTTAATCCTTTATCGGAAATTATTTGTAACTTTCGTCAAGTAGAACAATGAATGGAACAGGTAGACGGTTGAATTCTTTGTATATATTGCTTCTATATAGTCTAAGAAACATATATGCAAAGCATCCAAACAGTACCATCCGCCAATTTTATGTTCTTCAAGTTTAAGTGAACTACGAGCCCCATTGTTAATCCTTTAAAGGAAATTATTTGTAAATTTCGACAAGTAGAACAGTGAATCGAACAGGTAGACGGTTGAAATCTTTGTATATATTGCTTCTATATAGTCTAAGAAACATATATGCAAATCATCCAAACAGTACAATTCGCCAATTATTTGATCTTCAAGTTTAAGTGAACTACGAGCCCCATTGTTAATACTTTAACGGAAATTATTTGTAACTTGCGACAAGTAGAACAATGAATGGAACAGGTAGACGGTCGAAATCAATGTATATATTGCTTCCTTATAGTCTAAGAAACATATATGCAAAGCATCCAAACAGTACCATTCGCCACTTTTTTGTTCTTCAAGTTTGAGTGAACAACGAGCCCCATTGTTAATCCTTTAAAGGAAATTATCTGTAAATTTCGACAAGTAGAACAATGATTGGAACACGTAGACGGTTGAAATCTTTGTATATATTGCTTCCATATAGTCTAAGAAACATGTACGCAAAGCATCCAAACAGTACAATTCGCCAATTTTTTGTTCTTCAAGTTTAAGTGAAATACGATCCCCATTGTTAATCCCTTAACGGAAATTATTTGTAACTTTCGACAAGTAGAACAGTGAATGGAACAGGTAGACGGTTGAAATCTTTGTATATATTGCTTCTATATAGTATAAGAAACATATATGCAAAGCATCCATCCAGTACAATTCGCCAATTTTTTGTTCTTCAAGTTTAAGTGAACAATGAGCCCCAATGGCTGATCCGTTATCGGAAATTATTTGTAACTTTTGACAAGTAGAACAATGAATGGAAAAGGTAGACTGTTGAAATCTTTGTATATATTGCTTCTATATAGTCAAAGAAACATATATGCAAAGCATCCAAACAGTACCAATCGCCAATTTTTTGTTCTTCAAGTTTGAGTGAACAATGAGCCCCAATGGTTAATCCGTTATCGGAAATTATTTGTAACTTTCGACAAGAAGAACAATGAATGGAAAAGGTAGACGGTTGAAATCTTTGTATATATTGCTTCTATATAGTCTAAGAAACATATATGCAAAGCATCCAAACAGTACCATTCGCCAATTTTTTGTTCTTCAAGTTTAAGTGAACAATGAGCCCCAATGGTTAATCCGTTATCGGAAATTATTTGTAACTTTCGACAAGAAGAACAATGAATGGAAAAGGTAGACGGTTGAAATCTTTGTATATATTGCTTCTATATAGTCTAAGAAACATATATGCAAAGCATCCAAACAGTACCATTTGCCAATTTTTTGTTCTTCAAGTTTAAGTGAACAATGAGCCCCAATGGTTAATCCTTTATCGGAAATTATTTGTAACTTTCGACAAGTAGAACAATGAATGGAACAGGTAGACGGTTGAAATCTTTGTATATATTGCCTCCATATAGTCTAAGAAACATATATGCAAAGCATCCAAACAGTACAATTCGCCAATTTTTTGTTCTTCAAGTTTAAGTGAACAATGAGCCCCATTGTTAATCCTTTATCGGAAATTATTTGTAAATTTCGACAAGTAGAAAAATGAATAGTACAGGTAGACGGTTGAAATCTTTGTATATATTGCTTCTATATAATCTAAGAAACATATATGCAAAGCATTCAAACAGTACCATTCGCCAAATTTTTGTTCTTCAAGTTTAAGTGAACAACGAGCCCCATTGATAATCATGAAATGGAAATTATTTGTAACTTTCTACAAGTAGAACAATGAATAGAACTGGTAGACTGTTGAAATCTTTGTATATGTTTCTTCTATATAGTCTAAGAAACCTATATGCAAAGCATCTAAACAGTAACAATCGCCAATTTTTTGATCTTCAAGTTTAAGTGAACAGCGAGCCCCATTGATAATCATGAAATGGAAATTATTTGTAACTTTCTACAAGTAGAACAATGAATAGAACAGGTAGACTGTTGAAATCTTTGTATATGTTTCTTCTATATAGTCTAAGAAACCTATATGCAAAGCATCTAAACGGTAACAATCGCCAATTTTTTGATCTTCAAGTTTAAGTGAACAGCGAGCCCCATTGATAATCATGAAATGGAAATTATTTGTAACTTTCTACAAGTAGAACAATGAATGGAACAGGTAGACGGTTGAATTCTTCGTATATATTGCTTCTATATAGTCTAAGAAACATATATGCAAAGCATCCAAACAGTACAATTCGCCAATTTATTGTTCTTCAAGTTTAAGTGAACAACGAGCCCCATTGTTAATCCTTTAAAGGAAATTATTTGTAAATTTCGACAAGTAGAACAATGATTGGAACAGGTAGACGTTTGAAATCTTTGTATATATTGCTTCCATATAGTCTAAGAAACATGTACGCAAAGCATCCAAACAGTACCATTCGCCAATTTTTTGTTCTTCAAGTTTAAGTGAACAAGGAGCCCCAATGGTTAATCCTTTATCGGAAATTACTTGTAATTTTCGACAAGTAGAACAATGAATGGAACAGGTAGACGGTTGAAATCTTTGTATATATTGCTTCTATATAATGTAAGAAACATATATGCAAAGCATACAAGCAGTACCATTCGCCAATATTTTGTTCTTCAAGTTTAAGTGAACTACGAGCCCCATTGTTAATCCTTTAAAGGAAATTATTTGTAAATTTCGACAAGTAGAACAATGAATGGAACAGGTAGCCGGTTGAAATCAATGTATATATTGCTTCTATATAGTCTAAGAAACATATATGCAAAGCATCCAAACAGTACCATTCGGCAATTTTTTGTTCTTCAAGTTTAAGTGAACAACGAGCCCCAATGGTTAATCCTTTATCGGAAATTATTTGTAACTTTCGACAAGTAGAACAATGAATGGAACAGGTAGACGGTTGAAATCCTTGTATATATTAAGTCTATATAGTCTAAGAAACATATATGCAAAGCATCTAAACAGTAACAATCGCCAATTTTTTGATCTTCAAGTTTAAGTGAACAGCGAGCCCCATTGATAATCATGAAATGGAAATTATTTGTAACTTTCTACAAGTAGAACAATGAATGGAACAGGTAGACGGTTGACATCTTTGTATATATTGCTTCTATATAATCTAAGAAACATATATGCAAAGCATCTAAACAGTAACAATCGCCAATTTTTTGTTCTTCAAGTTTAAGTGAACTACGAGCCCCATTGTTAATCCTTTAACGGAAATTAATTCTAACTTTCTACAAGTAGAACAATGCTTGGAACACGTAGACGGATGAAATCTTTGTATATATTGCTTCCATATAGTCTAAGAAACATGTACGCAAAGCATCCAAACAGTACCATTCGCCAATTTTTTGTTCTTCAAGTTTAAGTGAACAAGGAGCCCCAATGGTTAATCCTTTATCGGAAATTACTTGTAACTTTCGACAAGTAGAACAATGAATGGAACAGGTAGACGGTTGAAATCTTTGTATATATTGCTTCTATATAGTCCAAGAAACCTATATGCAAAGCATCCAAACAGTACTCTTCGCCAATTTTTTGTTCTTCAAGTTTAAGTGAACTACGAGCCCCATTGTTAATCCTTTAAAGGAAATTATTTGCAAATTTCGACAAGTAGAACAATGAATGGAACAGGTAGACGGTTGAAATCAATGTATATATTGCTTCCATATAGTCTAAGAAACATGTACGCAAAGCATCCAAACATTACCATTCGCCAATTTTTTGATCTTCAAGTTTAAGTGAACATCGAGCCCCATTGATAATCATGAAATGGAAATTATTTGTAACTTTCTACAAGTAGAACAATGAATAGTACAGGTAGACGGGTGAAATCTTTCTATATATTGCTTCTAAATAGTCTAAGAAACATATATGCAAAGTATCCAAACAGTACAATTCGCCAATTTTTTGTTCTCCATGTTTAAGTGAACTACGAGCCCAATTGTTAATCCTTTAAAGGAAATTATTTGTAAATATCGACAAGTAGAACAATGAATGGATCATGTAGACGGTTGAAATCATTGTATATATTGCTTCTATATAGTCTAAGAAACATATATGCAAAGCATCCAAACAGTACAATTCGCCAATTTTTTGTTCTTCAAGTTTAAGTAAACTACGATCCCCATTGTTAATACTTTAACGGAAATTATTTGTAACTTGCGACAAGTAGAACAATGAATGGAACTGGTAGACGGTTGAAATCTTTGTATATATTGCTTCTATATAATCTAAGAAACATATATGCAAAGCAGCCAAACAGTACCATTCGCCAATTTTTTGTTCTTCAAGTTTAAGTGAACAACGAGCCCCATTGTTAATCCTTTAAAGGAAATTATTTGTAAATTTCGACAAGTAGAACAATGAATGGAACAGGTAGACGGTTGAAATTCTTGTATATATTGCGTCTATATAGTCTAAGAAACATATATGCAAAGCATCCAAACAGTACAATGCGCCAATTTTTTGTTCTTCAAGTTTAAGTGAACTACGAGCTCCATTGTTAATCCTTTAAAGGAAATTATTTGTAAATTTCGACAAGTAGAACAGTGAATGGAACAGGTAGACGGTTGAAATCATTGTATATATTGCTTCTATATAGTCTAAGATACATATATGCAAAGCATCCAAACAGTACAATTCGCCAATTTATTGTTCTTCAAGTTTAAGTGAACAACGAGCCCCATTGTTATTCCTTTAAAGGAAATTATTTGTAACATTCGACAAGTAGAACAATGAATGGAACAGGTAGACGGTTGAAATCTTTGTATATATTGCATCTATATAGTCTAAGAAACATATATGCAAAGCATCCAAACAGTACCATTCGCCAATTTTTACATATACATTACATTACATATACATGCATATACATTCATACATTCGCCAATTTTTTGTTCTTCAAGTTTAAGTGAACAATGAGCCCCAATGGTTAATCCTTTATCGGAAATTATTTGTAACTTTCGACAAGTAGAACAATGAATGGAACAGGTAGACGGTTGAAATCTTTGTATATATTGCTTCTATATAGTCTAAGAAACATATATGCAAAGCATCCAAACAGTACCATTCGCCAATTTTTTGTTCTACAAGTTTAAGTGAACAAAGAGCCCCAATGGTTAATCCTTTATCGGAAATTATTTGTAACTTTCGACAAGTAGAACAATGAATGGAACAGGTAGACGGTTGAAATCTTAGTATATATTGCTTCTATATAGTCTAAGAAACATATATGCAAAGCATCCAAACAGTACAATTCGCCAATTTTTTGTTCTTCAAGTTTAAGTGAACAATGAGCCCCAATGGTTAATCCTTTATCGGAAATTATTTGTAAATTTCGACAAGTAGAACAATGAATGGAACAGGTAGACGGTTGAAATATTTGTATATATTGCTCCTATATAGTCTACGAAACATATATGCAAAGCATCCAAACAGTACAATTCGCCAATTTTTTGATCTTCAAGTTTAAGTGAACAATGAGCCCCAATGGTTAATCCGTTATCGGAAACTATTTGTAACTTTTGACAAGTAGAACAATGAATGGAAAAGGTAGACGGTTGAAATCTTTGTATATATTGATTCTATATAGTCTAAGAAATATATATGCAAAGCATCCAAACAGTACCATTCGCCAATTTTTTGTTCTTCAAGTTTAAGTGAACAATGAGCCCCAATGGTTAATCCTTTATCGGAAATTATTTGTAATTTTCGACAAGTAGAACAATGAATGGAACAGGTAGACGGTTGACATCTTTGTATATATTGCTTCTATATAATCTAAGAAACATATATGCAAAGCATCTAAACAGTAACAATCGCCAATTTATTGTTCTTCAAGTTTAAGTGAACAACGAGCCCCATTGTTAATCCTTTAAAGGAAATTATTTGTAAATTTCGACAAGTAGAACAATGATTGGAACAGGTAGACGGTAGAAATCTTTGTATATATTGCTTCTATATAATCTAAGAAAAATAGATGCAAAGCATCTAAACAGTAACAATCGCCAATTTTTTGATCTTCAAGTTTAAGTGAACTACGAGCCCCATTGTTAATCCTTTAACGGAAATTAATTGTAACTTTCTACAAGTAGAACAGTGATTGGAACACGTAGACGGTTGAAATCTTTGTATATATTGCTTCCATATAGTCTAAGAAACATATATGCAAAGAATCCAAACAGTACCATTCTCCAATTTTTTGTCCTTCAAGTTTAAGTGAACAATGAGCCCCATTTTTAATCCTTTATCGGAAATTATTTGTAACTTTCGACAAGTAGAACAATGAATGGAACAGGTGGACGGTTGAAATCTTTGTATACATTGCTTCTATATAGTCTAAGAAACATATATGCAAAGCATCCAAACAGTACAATTCGCCAATTTATTGTTCTTCAAGTTTAAGTGAACAACGAGCCCCATTGTTAATCCTTTAAAGGAAATTATTTGTAAATTTCGACAAGTAGAACATTGAATGGAACAGGTAGACGGTTGAAATCTTTGTATATATTGCTTCTATATAATCTAAGAAACATATATGCAAAGCATCCAAACAGTACAATTCGACAATTTTTTGTTCTTCAAGTTTAGTGAACAATGAGCCCCAATGGTTTATCCTTTATCGGAAATTATTTGTAATTTTCGACAAGTAGAACAATGAATGGAACAGGTAGACGGTTGATATCTTTGTATATATTGCTTCTATATAATCTAAGAAACATATATGCAAAGAATCCAAACAGTACAATTCGCCAATTTTTTGTTCTTCAAGTTTAAGTGAACTGCGAGCCCCATTGTTAATCCTTTAAAGGAAATTATTTGTAACTTTCGACAAGTAGAACAATGAATGGAACAGGTAGACTGTTGAAATCATTGTATATATTGCTTCTATATAGTCTAAGAAACATTTATGCAAAGCATCCAAACAGTACAATTCGCCAATTTTTTGTTCTTCAAGTTTAAGTAAACTACGATCCCCATTGTTAATCCCTTACCGGAAATTATTTGTAACTTTCGACAAGTAGAACAGTGAATGGAACAGGTAGACGGTTGAAATCTTTGTATATATTGCTTCTATATAGTATAAGAAACATATATCCAAAGCATCCAAACAGTACAATTCGCCAATTTTTTGTTCTTCAAGTTTAAGTGAACAATGAGCCCCAATGGTTAATCCGTTATCGGAAATTATTTGTAACTTTCGACATGTATAGCAATGAATGGAACAGGTAGACGGTTGAAATCTTTGTATATATTGCTTCTATATAGTATAAGAAACATATATGCAAAGCATCCAAACAGTACCATCCGCCAATTTTTTGTTCTTCAAGTTTAAGTGAACTACGAGCCCCATTGTTAATCCTTTAAAGGAAATTATTTGTAAATTTCGACAAGTAGAACAGTGAATCGAACAGGTAGACGGTTGAAATCTTTGTATATATTGCTTCTATATAGTCTAAGAAACATATATGCAAATCATCCAAACAGTACAATTCGCCAATTATTTGATCTTCAACTTTAAGTGAACTACGAGCCCCATTGTTAATACTTTAACGGAAATTATTTGTAACTTGCGACAAGTAGAACAATGAATGGAACAGGTAGACGGTCGAAATCAATGTATATATTGCTTCCTTATAGTCTAAGAAACATATATGCAAAGCATCCAAACAGTACCATTCGCCACTTTTTTGTTCTTCAAGTTTGAGTGAACAACGAGCCCCATTGTTAATCCTTTAAAGGAAATTATCTGTAAATTTCGACAAGTAGAACAATGATTGGAACACGTAGACGGTTGAAATCTTTGTATATATTGCTTCCATATAGTCTAAGAAACATGTACGCAAAGCATCCAAACAGTACAATTCGCCAATTTTTTGTTCTTCAAGTTTAAGTGAACTACGATCCCCATTGTTAATCCCTTGACGGAAATTATTTGTAACTTTCGACAAGTAGAACAGTGAATGGAACAGGTAGACGGTTGAAATCTTTGTATATATTGCTTCTATATAGTATAAGAAACATATATGCAAAGCATCCATCCAGTACAATTCGCCAATTTTTTGTTCTTCAAGTTTAAGTGAACAATGAGCCCCAATGGCTAATCCGTTATCGGAAATTATTTGTAACTTTTGACAAGTAGAACAATGAATGGAAAAGGTAGACGGTTGAAATCTTTGTATATATTGCTTCTATATAGTCTAAGAAACATATATGCAAAGCATCCAAACAGTACCATTCGCCAATTTTTTGTTCTTCAAGTTTAAGTGAACAATGAGCCCCAATGGTTAATCCTTTATCGGAAATTATTTGTAACTTTCGACAAGTAGAACAATGAATGGAACAGGTAGACGGTTGAAATCTTTGTATATATTGCTTCTATATAGTCTGAGAAACATATATGCAAAGCATCCAAACAGTACCATTCGCCAATTTTTTGTTCTTCAAGTTTAAGTGAACAATGTGCCCCAATTGTTAATCCTTTATCGGAAATTATTTGTAATTTTCGACAAGTAGAACAATAAATGGAACAGTTAGACGGTTGAAATATTTGTATATATTGCTCCTATATAGTCTACGAAACATATATGCAAAGCATCCAAACAGTACAATTCGCCAATTTTTTGTTCTTCAAGTTTAAGTGAACAATGAGCCCCAATGGTTAATCCTTTATCGGAAATTATTTGTAAATTTCGACAAGTAGAACAATGAATGGAACAGGTAGACTGTTGAAATCATTGTATATATTGCTTCTATATAGTATAAGAATCATACATGCAAAGCATCCAAACAGTACAATTCGCCAATTTTTTGTTCTTCAAGTTTAAGTGAACAATGAGCCCCATTGTTAATCCTTTAAAGGAAATTATTTGTAACTTTCTACAAGTAGAACAATGAATGGAACAGGTAGACGGTTGAAATATTTGTATATATTGCTTCTATATAATATAAGAAACATATATTCAAAGCATCCAAACAGTACCATCCGCCAATTTTTTGTTCTTCAAGTTTAAGTGAACTACGAGCCCCATTGTTAATCCTTTAAAGGAAATTATTTGTAAATTTCGACAAGTAGAACAATGAATGGATCATGTAGACGGTTGAAATCATTGTATATATTGCTTCTATATAGTCTACGAAACAAATATGCAAAGCATCCAAACAGTACAATTCGCCAATTTTTTGTTCTTCAAGTTTAAGTGAACAACGAGCCCCAATGGTTAATCCTTTATCGGAAATTATTTGTAACTTTCGACAAGTAGAACAATGAATGGAACAGGTAGACTGTTGAATTCTTTGTATATATTGCTTCCATATAGTCTAAGAAACATATATGCAAAGCATGCAAACAGTACAATTCGCCAATTTTTTGTTTTTCAAGTTTAAGTGAACAATGAGCCCCAATGGTTAATCCTTTATCGGAAATTATTTGTAACTTTCGTCAAGTAGAACAATGAATGGAACAGGTAGACGGTTGAATTCTTTGTATATATTGCTTCTATATAGTCTAAGAAACATATATGCAAAGCATCCAAACAGTACCATCCGCCAATTTTATGTTCTTCAAGTTTAAGTGAACTACGAGCCCCATTGTTAATCCTTTAAAGGAAATTATTTGTAAATTTCGACAAGTAGAACAGTGAATCGAACAGGTAGACGGTTGAAATCTTTGTATATATTGCTTCTATATAGTCTAAGAAACATATATGCAAATCATCCAAACAGTACAATTCGCCAATTATTTGATCTTCAAGTTTAAGTGAACTACGAGCCCCATTGTTAATACTTTAACGGAAATTATTTGTAACTTGCGACAAGTAGAACAATGAATGGAACAGGTAGACGGTCGAAATCAATGTATATATTGCTTCCTTATAGTCTAAGAAACATATATGCAAAGCATCCAAACAGTACCATTCGCCACTTTTTTGTTCTTCAAGTTTGAGTGAACAACGAGCCCCATTGTTAATCCTTTAAAGGAAATTATCTGTAAATTTCGACAAGTAGAACAATGATTGGAACACGTAGACGGTTGAAATCTTTGTATATATTGCTTCCATATAGTCTAAGAAACATGTACGCAAAGCATCCAAACAGTACAATTCGCCAATTTTTTGTTCTTCAAGTTTAAGTGAAATACGATCCCCATTGTTAATCCCTTAACGGAAATTATTTGTAACTTTCGACAAGTAGAACAGTGAATGGAACAGGTAGACGGTTGAAATCTTTGTATATATTGCTTCTATATAGTATAAGAAACATATATGCAAAGCATCCATCCAGTACAATTCGCCAATTTTTTGTTCTTCAAGTTTAAGTGAACAATGAGCCCCAATGGCTGATCCGTTATCGGAAATTATTTGTAACTTTTGACAAGTAGAACAATGAATGGAAAAGGTAGACTGTTGAAATCTTTGTATATATTGCTTCTATATAGTCAAAGAAACATATATGCAAAGCATCCAAACAGTACCAATCGCCAATTTTTTGTTCTTCAAGTTTAAGTGAACAATGAGCACCAATGGTTAATACATTATCGGAAATTATTTGTAATTTTCGACAAGTAGAACAATGAATGGAAAAGGTAGACGGTTGAAATCTTTGTATATATTGCTTCTATATAGTCTAAGAAACATATATGCAAAGCATCCAAACAGTACCATTCGCCAATTTTTTGTTCTTCAAGTTTGAGTGAACAATGAGCCCCAATGGTTAATCCGTTATCGGAAATTATTTGTAACTTTCGACAAGAAGAACAATGAATGGAAAAGGTAGACGGTTGAAATCTTTGTATATATTGCTTCTATATAGTCTAAGAAACATATATGCAAAGCATCCAAACAGTACCATTCGCCAATTTTTTGTTCTTCAAGTTTAAGTGAACAATGAGCCCCAATGGTTAATCCGTTATCGGAAATTATTTGTAACTTTCGACAAGAAGAACAATGAATGGAAAAGGTAGACGGTTGAAATCTTTGTATATATTGCTTCTATATAGTCTAAGAAACATATATGCAAAGCATCCAAACAGTACCATTTGCCAATTTTTTGTTCTTCAAGTTTAAGTGAACAATGAGCCCCAATGGTTAATCCTTTATCGGAAATTATTTGTAACTTTCGACAAGTAGAACAATGAATGGAACAGGTAGACGGTTGAAATCTTTGTATATATTGCTTCTATATAGTCTAAGAAACATATATGCAAAGCATCCAAACAGTACAATTCGACAATTTTTTGTTCTTCAAGTTTAGTGAACAATGAGCCCCAATGGTTAATCCTTTATCGGAAATTATTTGTAATTTTCGACAAGTAGAACAATGAATGGAACAGGTAGACGGTTGATATCTTTGTATATATTGCTTCTATATAATCTAAGAAACATATATGCAAAGAATCCAAACAGTACAATTCGCCAATTATTTCATCTTCATGTTTAAGTGAACTACGAGCCCCATTGTTAATACTTTAACGGAAATTATTTGTAACTTGCGACAAGTAGAACAATGAGTGGAACAGGTAGACGGTTCAAATCAATGTATATATTGCTTCTATATAGTCTAAGAAACATATATCCAAAGCATCCAAACAGTACCATTCGCCAATTTTTTGTTCTTCAAGTTTAAGTGAACAATGAGCCCCATTGTTAATCCTTTATAGGAAATTATTTGTAACTTTCGACAAGTAGAACAATGAATGGAACAGGTAGACGCTTGAAATCTTTGTATATATTGCTTCTATATAGTCTAAGAAACATATATGCAAAGCATCCAAACAGTACCATTCGCCAATTTTTTGTTCTTCAAGTTTAAGTGAACAATGAGCCCCATTGTTAATCCTTTATAGGAAATTATTTGTAACTTTCGACAAGTAGAACAATGAATGGAACAGGTGGACGGTTGAAATCTTTGTATACATTGCTTCTATATAGTCTAAGAAACATATATGCAAAGCATCCAAACAGTACAATTCGCCAATTTATTGTTCTTCAAGTTTAAGTGAACAACGAGCCCCATTGTTAATCCTTTAAAGGAAATTATTTGTAAATTTCGACAAGTAGAACAATGATTGGAACAGGTAGACGGTTGAAATCTTTGTATATATTGCTTCTATATAATCTAAGAAACATGTACGCAAAGCATCCAAACCGTACCATTCGCCAATTTATTGTTCTTCAAGTTTAAGTGAACAACGAGCCCCATTGTTAATCCTTTAAAGGAAATTATTTGTAAATTTCGACAAGTAGAACAATGATTGGAACAGGTAGACGGTTGAAATCTTTGTATATATTGCTTCTATATAATCTAAGAAACATAGATGCAAAGCATTCAAACAGTACCATTCGCCAATTTTTTGTTCTTCAAGTTTAAGTGAACTACGAGCCCCATTGTTAATCCTTTATCGGAAATTATTTGTAATTTTCGACAAGTAGAACAATGATTGGAACACGCAGACGGTTGAAATCTTTGTATATATTGCTTCCATATAGTCTAAGAAACATATATGCAAAGCATCAAAACAGTACCATTCGCCAATTTTTTGTTCTTCAAGTTTAAGTGAACAATGAGCCCCAATGGTTAATCCTTTATCGGAAATTATTTGTAATTTTCGACAAGTAGAACAATGAATGGATCAGGTAGACGTTTGAAATCATTGTATATATTGCTTCTATATAGCCTACGGAACATCTATGCAAAGCATCCAAACAGTACAATTCGACAATTTTTTGTTCTTCAAGTTCAAGTGAACTACGAGCTCCATTGTTAATCCCTTAACGGAAATCATTTGTAATTTTCGACAAGTAGAACAATGAATGGAACAGGTAGACGGTTGACATCTTTGTATATATTGCTTCTATATAATCTAAGAAACATATATGCAAAGCATCTAAACAGTAACAATCGCCAATTTTTTGAGCTTCAAGTTTAAGTGAACTACGAGCCCCATTGTTAATCCTTTATCGGAAATTATTTGTAACTTTAAACAAGTAGAACAATGAATGGAACAGGTAGACGGTTGAAATCTTTGTATATATTGCTTCTATATAGTCTAAGAAACATATATGCAAAGCATCCAAACAGTACCATTCGCCAATTTTTTGTTCTTCAAGTTTAAGTGAACAATGAGCCCCAATGGTTAATCCTTTATCGGAAATTATTTGTAATTTTCGACAAGTAGAACAATGAATGGAACAGGTAGACGGTTGACATCTTTGTATATATTGCTTCTATATAATCTAAGAAACATATATGCAAAGCATCTAAACAGTAACAATCGCCAATTTTTTGATCTTCAAGTTTAAGTGAACTACGAGCCCCATTGTTAATCCTTTAACGGAAATTAATTGTAACTTTCTACAAGTAGAACAATGATTGGAACACGTAGACGGTTGAAATCTTTGTATATATTGCTTCCATATAATCTAAGAAACATATATGCAAAGAATCCAAACAGTACCATTCTCCAATTATTTGATCTTCAAGTTTAAGTGAACAATGAGCCCCATTGTTAATCCTTTATCGGAAATTATTTGTAACTTTCGACAAGTAGAACAATGAATGGATCATGTAGACGGTTGAAATCATTGTATATATTGCTTCCATATAGTCTAAGAAACATATATGCAAAGCATCCAAACAGTAACATTCGCCAATTTTTTGTCCTTCAAGTTTAAGTGAACAATGAGCCCCATTGTTAATCCTTTAAAGGAAATTATTTGTAAATTTCGACAAGTAGAACAATGAATGGATCATGTAGACGGTTGAAATCATTGTATATATTGCTTCTATATAGTCTACGAAACATATATGCAAAGCATCCAAACAGTACAATTCGACAATTTTTTGTTCTTAAAGTTTAGTGAACAATGAGCCCCAATGGTTAATCCTTTATCGGAAATTATTTGTAATTTTCGACAAGTAGAACAATGAATGGAACAGGTAGACGGTTGACATCTTTGTATATATTGCTTCTATATAATCTAAGAAACATATATGCAAAGCATCTAAACAGTAACAATCGCCAATTTTTTGAGCTTCAAGTTTAAGTGAACTACGAGCCCCATTGTTAATCCTTTATCGGAAATTATTTGTAACTTTAAACAAGTAGAACAATGAATGGAACAGGTAGACGGTTGAAATCTTTGTATATATTGCTTCTATATAGTCTAAGAAACATATATGCAAAGCATCCAAACAGTACCATTCGCCAATTTTTTGTTCTTCAAGTTTAAGTGAACAATGAGCCCCAATGGTTAATCCTTTATCGGAAATTATTTGTAATTTTCGACAAGTAGAACAATGAATGGAACAGGTAGACGGTTGACATCTTTGTATATATTGCTTCTATATAATCTAAGAAACATATATGCAAAGCATCTAAACAGTAACAATCGCCAATTTTTTGATCTTCAAGTTTAAGTGAACTACGAGCCCCATTGTTAATCCTTTAACGGAAATTAATTGTAACTTTCTACAAGTAGAACAATGATTGGAACACGTAGACGGTTGAAATCTTTGTATATATTGCTTCCATATAATCTAAGAAACATATATGCAAAGAATCCAAACAGTACCATTCTCCAATTATTTGATCTTCAAGTTTAAGTGAACAATGAGCCCCATTGTTAATCCTTTATCGGAAATTATTTCTAACTTTCGACAAGTAGAACAATGAATGGATCATGTAGACGGTTGAAATCATTGTATATATTGCTTCCATATAGTCTAAGAAACATATATGCAAAGCATCCAAACAGTAACATTCGCCAATTTTTTGTCCTTCAAGTTTAAGTGAACAATGAGCCCCATTGTTAATCCTTTAAAGGAAATTATTTGTAAATTTCGACAAGTAGAACAATGAATGGATCATGTAGACGGTTGAAATCATTGTATATATTGCTTCTATATAGTCTACGAAACATATATGCAAAGCATCCAAACAGTACAATTCGCCAATTTTTTGTTCTTCAAGTTTAAGTGAACTACGAGCGCCATTGTTAATCCTTTAACTGAAATTATTTGTAATTTTCGACAAGTAGAACAATGAATGGAACAGGTAGACTTTTGAAATCTTTGTTTATATTGCTTCTATATAGTCTAAGAAACATATATGCAAAGCATCCAAACAGTACAATTCGCCAATTTATTGTTCTTCAAGTTTAAGTGAACTACGAGCCCCATCGTTAATCCTTACAGGAAATTATTTGTAAATTTCGACAAGTAGAACAATGAATGGAACAGGTAGACGGTTGAAATCTTTGTATATATTGCTTCTGTATAGTCTAAGAAACATATATGCAAAGCATCCAAACAGTACAATTCGCCAATTTTTTGTTCTTCAAGTTTAGTGAACAATGAGCCCCAATGGTTAATCCTTTATTGGAAATTATTTGTAATTTTCGACAAGTAGAACAATGAATGGAACAGGTAGACGGTTGAAATCATTGAATATATTGCTTCTATATAGTCTAAGAAACATATATGCAAAGCATCCAAACAGTACAATTCGACAATTTTTTGTTCTTCAAGTTTAGTGAACAATGAGCCCCAATGGTTAATCCTTTGTCGGAAATTATTTGTAATTTTCGACAAGTAGAACATTGAATGGAACAGGTAGACGGTTGAAATCATTGTATATATTGCTTCTATATAGTCTAAGAAACATATATGCAAAGCATCCAAACAGTACAATTCGACAATTTTTTGTTCTTCAAGTTTAGTGAACAATGAGCCCCAATGATTAATCCTTTATCGGAAATTATTTGTAATTTTCGACAAGTAGAACAATGAATGGGACAGGTAGACGGTTGATATCTTTGTATATATTGCTTCTATATAATCTAAGAAACATATATGCAAAGAAACCAAACAGTACAATTCGCCAATTATTTCATCTTCATGTTTAAGTGAACTACGAGCCCCATTGTTAATACTTTAACGGAAATTATTTGTAACTTGCGACAAGTAGAACAATGAGTGGAACAGGTAGACGGTTGAAATCAATGTATATATTGCTTCTATATAGTCTAAGAAACATATATGCAAAGCATCCAAACAGTACCATTCGCCAATTTTTTGTTCTTCAAGTTTAAGTGAACAATGAGCCCCATTGTTAATCCTTTATAGGAAATTATTTGTAACTTTCGACAAGTAGAACAATGAATGGAACAGGTAGACGCTTGAAATCTTTGTATATATTGCTTCTATATAGTCTAAGAAACATATATGCAAAGCATCCAAACAGTACAATTCGACAATTTTTTGTTCTTAAAGTTTAGTGAACAATGAGCCCCAATGGTTAATCCTTTATCGGAAATTATTTGTAATTTTCGACAAGTAGACAAATGAATGGAACAGGTAGACGGTTGACATCTTTGTATATATTGCTTCTATATAATCTAAGAAACATATATGCAAAGCATCTAAACAGTAACAATCGCCAATTTTTTGAGCTTCAAGTTTAAGTGAACTACGAGCCCCATTGTTAATCCTTTATCGGAAATTATTTGTAACTTTAAACAAGTAGAACAATGAATGGAACAGGTAGACGGTTGAAATCTTTGTATATATTGCTTCTATATAGTCTAAGAAACATATATGCAAAGCATCCAAACAGTACCATTCGCCAATTTTTTGTTCTTCAAGTTTAAGTGAACAATGAGCCCCAATGGTTAATCCTTTATCGGAAATTATTTGTAATTTTCGACAAGTAGAACAATGAATGGAACAGGTAGACGGTTGACATCTTTGTATATATTGCTTCTATATAATCTAAGAAACATATATGCAAAGCATCTAAACAGTAACAATCGCCAATTTTTTGATCTTCAAGTTTAAGTGAACTACGAGCCCCATTGTTAATCCTTTAACGGAAATTAATTGTAACTTTCTACAAGTAGAACAATGATTGGAACACGTAGACGGTTGAAATCTTTGTATATATTGCTTCCATATAGTCTAAGAAACATATATGCAAAGAATCCAAACAGTACCATTCTCCAATTATTTGATCTTCAAGTTTAAGTGAACAATGAGCCCCATTTTTAATCCTTTATCGGAAATTATTTGTAACTTTCGACAAGTAGAACAATGAATGGAACAGGTGGACGGTTGAAATCTTTGTATACATTGCTTCTATATAGTCTAAGAAACATATATGCAAAGAATCCAAACAGTACAATTCGCCAATTATTTCATCTTCATGTTTAAGTGAACTACGAGCCCCATTGTTAATACTTTAACGGAAATTATTTGTAACTTGCGACAAGTAGAACAATGAGTGGAACAGGTAGACGGTTGAAATCAATGTATATATTGCTTCTATATAGTCTAAGAAACATGTACGCAAAGCATCCAAACCGTACCATTCGCCAATTTATTGTTCTTCAAGTTTAAGTGAACAACGATCCCCATTGTTAATCCTTTAAAGGAAATTATTTGTAAATTTCGACAAGTAGAACAATGATTGGAACAGGTAGACGGTTGAAATCTTTGTATATATTGCTTCTATATAATCTAAGAAACATAGATGCAAAGCATTCAAACAGTACAATTCGCCAATTTTTTGTTCTTCAAGTTCAAGTGAACTACGAGCTCCATTGTTAATCCCTTAACGGAAATTATTTGTAACTTTCGACAAGTAGAACAATGATTGGAACACGCAGACGGTTGAAATCTTTGTATATATTGCTTCCATATAGTCTAAGAAACATATATGCAAAGCATTCAAACAGTACCATTCGCCAATTTTTTGTTCTTCAAGTTTAAGTGAACTACGAGCCCCATTGTTAATCCTTTATCGGAAATTATTTGTAACTTTCGACAAGTAGAACAATGAATGGATCATGTAGACGGTTGAAATCATTGTATATATTGCTTCCATATAGTCTAAGAAACATATATGCAAAGCATCCAAACAGTAACATTCGCCAATTTTTTGTCCTTCAAGTTTAAGTGAACAATGAGCCCCATTGTTAATCCTTTAAAGGAAATTATTTGTAAATTTCGACAAGTAGAACAATGAATGGATCATGTAGACGGTTGAAATCATTGTATATATTGCTTCTATATAGTCTACGAAACATATATGCAAAGCATCCAAACAGTACAATTCGCCAATTTTTTGTTCTTCAAGTTTAAGTGAACTACGAGCGCCATTGTTAATCCTTTAACTGAAATTATTTGTAATTTTCGACAAGTAGAACAATGAATGGAACAGGTAGACTTTTGAAATCTTTGTTTATATTGCTTCTATATAGTCTAAGAAGCATATATGGAAAGCATCCAAACAGTACAATTCGCCAATTTATTGTTCTTCAAGTTTAAGTGAACTACGAGCCCCATCGTTAATCCTTACAGGAAATTATTTGTAAATTTCGACAAGTAGAACAATGAATGGAACAGGTAGACGGTTGAAATCTTTGTATATATTGCTTCTGTATAGTCTAAGAAACATATATGCAAAGCATCCAAACAGTACAATTCGCCAATTTTTTGTTCTTCAAGTTTAGTGAACAATGAGCCCCAATGGTTAATCCTTTATTGGAAATTATTTGTAATTTTCGACAAGTAGAACAATGAATGGAACAGGTAGACGGTTGAAATCATTGTATATATTGCTTCTATATAGTCTAAGAAACATATATGCAAAGCATCCAAACAGTACAATTCGACAATTTTTTGTTCTTCAAGTTTAGTGAACAATGAGCCCCAATGGTTAATCCTTTATCGGAAATTATTTGTAATTTTCGACAAGTAGAACATTGAATGGAACAGGTAGACGGTTGAAATCATTGTATATATTGCTTCTATATAGTCTAAGAAACATATATGCAAAGCATCCAAACAGTACAATTCGACAATTTTTTGTTCTTCAAGTTTAGTGAACAATGAGCCCCAATGGTTAATCCTTTATCGGAAATTATTTGTAATTTTCGACAAGTAGAACAATGAATGGGGCAGGTAGACGGTTGATATCTTTGTATATATTGCTTCTATATAATCTAAGAAACATATATGCAAAGAATCCAAACAGTACAATTCGCCAATTATTTCATCTTCATGTTTAAGTGAACTACGAGCCCCATTGTTAATACTTTAACGGAAATTATTTGTAACTTGCGACAAGTAGAACAATGAGTGGAACAGGTAGACGGTTGAAATCAATGTATATATTGCTTCTATATAGTCTAAGAAACATATATGCAAAGCATCCAAACAGTACCATTCGCCAATTTTTTGTTCTTCAAGTTTAAGTGAACAATGAGCCCCATTGTTAATCCTTTATAGGAAATTATTTGTAACTTTCGACAAGTAGAACAATGAATGGAACAGGTAGACGCTTGAAATCTTTGTATATATTGCTTCTATATAGTCTAAGAAACATATATGCAAAGCATCCAAACAGTACAATTCGACAATTTTTTGTTCTTAAAGTTTAGTGAACAATGAGCCCCAATGGTTAATCCTTTATCGGAAATTATTTGTAATTTTCGACAAGTAGAACAATGAATGGAACAGGTAGACGGTTGACATCTTTGTATATATTGCTTCTATATAATCTAAGAAACATATATGCAAAGCATCTAAACAGTAACAATCGCCAATTTTTTGAGCTTCAAGTTTAAGTGAACTACGAGCCCCATTGTTAATCCTTTATCGGAAATTATTTGTAACTTTAAACAAGTAGAACAATGAATGGAACAGGTAGACGGTTGAAATCTTTGTATATATTGCTTCTATATAGTCTAAGAAACATATATGCAAAGCATCCAAACAGTACCATTCGCCAATTTTTTGTTCTTCAAGTTTAAGTGAACAATGAGCCCCAATGGTTAATCCTTTATCGGAAATTATTTGTAATTTTCGACAAGTAGAACAATGAATGGAACAGGTAGACGGTTGACATCTTTGTATATATTGCTTCTATATAATCTAAGAAACATATATGCAAAGCATCTAAACAGTAACAATCGCCAATTTTTTGATCTTCAAGTTTAAGTGAACTACGAGCCCCATTGTTAATCCTTTAACGGAAATTAATTGTAACTTTCTACAAGTAGAACAATGATTGGAACACGTAGACGGTTGAAATCTTTGTATATATTGCTTCCATATAATCTAAGAAACATATATGCAAAGAATCCAAACAGTACCATTCTCCAATTATTTGATCTTCAAGTTTAAGTGAACAATGAGCCCCATTGTTAATCCTTTATCGGAAATTATTTGTAACTTTCGACAAGTAGAACAATGAATGGATCATGTAGACGGTTGAAATCATTGTATATATTGCTTCCATATAGTCTAAGAAACATATATGCAAAGCATCCAAACAGTAACATTCGCCAATTTTTTGTCCTTCAAGTTTAAGTGAACAATGAGCCCCATTGTTAATCCTTTAAAGGAAATTATTTGTAAATTTCGACAAGTAGAACAATGAATGGATCATGTAGACGGTTGAAATCATTGTATATATTGCTTCTATATAGTCTACGAAACATATATGCAAAGCATCCAAACAGTACAATTCGCCAATTTTTTGTTCTTCAAGTTTAAGTGAACTACGAGCGCCATTGTTAATCCTTTAACTGAAATTATTTGTAATTTTCGACAAGTAGAACAATGAATGGAACAGGTAGACTTTTGAAATCTTTGTTTATATTGCTTCTATATAGTCTAAGAAACATATATGCAAAGCATCCAAACAGTACAATTCGCCAATTTATTGTTCTTCAAGTTTAAGTGAACTACGAGCCCCATCGTTAATCCTTACAGGAAATTATTTGTAAATTTCGACAAGTAGAACAATGAATGGAACAGTTAGACTGTTGAAATCTTTGTATATATTGCTTCTGTATAGTCTAAGAAACATATATGCAAAGCATCCAAACAGTACAATTCGCCAATTTTTTGTTCTTCAAGTTTAGTGAACAATGAGCCCCAATGGTTAATCCTTTATTGGAAATTATTTGTAATTTTCGACAAGTAGAACAATGAATGGAACAGGTAGACGGTTGAAATCATTGTATATATTGCTTCTATATAGTCTACGAAACATATATGCAAAGCATCCAAACAGTACAATTCGCCAATTTTTTGTTCTTCAAGTTTAAGTGAACTACGAGCGCCATTGTTAATCCTTTAACTGAAATTATTTGTAATTTTCGACAAGTAGAACAATGAATGGAACAGGTAGACTTTTGAAATCTTTGTTTATATTGCTTCTATATAGTCTAAGAAACATATATGCAAAGCATCCAAACAGTACAATTCGCCAATTTATTGTTCTTCAAGTTTAAGTGAACTACGAGCCCCATCGTTAATCCTTACAGGAAATTATTTGTAAATTTCGACAAGTAGAACAATGAATGGAACAGGTAGACGGTTGAAATCTTTGTATATATTGCTTCTGTATAGTCTAAGAAACATATATGCAAAGCATCCAAACAGTACAATTCGCCAATTTTTTGTTCTTCAAGTTTAGTGAACAATGAGCCCCAATGGTTAATCCTTTATCGGAAATTATTTGTAATTTTCGACAAGTAGAACAATGAATGGAACAGGTAGACGGTTGAAATCATTGTATATATTGCTTCTATATAGTCTAAGAAACATATATGCAAAGCATCCAAACAGTACAATACGACAATTTTTTGTTCTTCAAGTTTAGTGAACAATGAGCCCCAATGGTTAATCCTTTATCGGAAATTATTTGTAATTTTCGACAAGTAGAACAATGAATGGAACAGGTAGACGGTTGAAATCATTGTATATATTGCTTCTATATAGTCTAAGAAACATATATGCAAAGCATCCAAACAGTACAATTCGACAATTTTTTGTTCTTCAAGTTTAGTGAACAATGAGCCCCAATGGTTAATCCTTTATCGGAAATTATTTGTAATTTTCGACAAGTAGAACAATGAATGGAACAGGTAGACGGTTGATATCTTTGTATATATTGCTTCTATATAATCTAAGAAACATATATGCAAAGCATCCAAACAGTACAATTCGCCAATTATTTCATCTTCATGTTTAAGTGAACTACGAGCCCCATTGTTAATACTATAACGGAAATTATTTGTAACTTGCGACAAGTAGAACAATGAGTGGAACAGGTAGACGGTTGAAATCAATGTATATATTGCTTCTATATAGTCTAAGAAACATATATGCAAAGCATCCAAACAGTACCATCCGCCACTTTTTTGTTCTTCAAGTTTAAGTGAACAATGAGCCCCATTGTTAATCATTTATAGGAAATTATTTGTAACTTTCGACAAGTAGAACAATGAATGGAACAGGTAGACGCTTGAAATCTTTGTATATATTGCTTCTATATAGTCTAAGAAACATATATGCAAAGCATCCAAACAGTACAATTCGACAATTTTTTGTTCTTAAAGTTTAGTGAACAATGAGCCCCAATGGTTAATCCTTTATCAGAAATTATTTGTAATTTTCGACAAGTAGAACAATGAATGGAACAGGTAGACGGTTGAAATCTTTGTATATATTGCTTCTGTATAATCTAAGAAACATATATGCAAAGCATCCAAACAGTGCCATTCGCCAATTTTTTGTTCTTCAAGTTTAAGTGAACAACGAGCCCCATTGATAATCATGAAACGGAAATTATTTGTAACTTTCTACAAGTAGAACAATGATTGGAACACGTAGATGGTTGACATCTTTGTATATATTGCTTCCATATAGTCTAAGAAACATATATGCAAGCATCCAAACAGTAACATTCGCCAATTTTTTGTCCTTCAAGTTTAAGTGAACAATGAGCCCCATTGTTAATCCTTTAAAGGAAATTATTTGTAAATTTCGGCAAGTAGAACAATGAATGGGAAAGGTAGACGGTTGAAATCTTTGTATATATTGCTTCTATATAACGTAAGAAACATATATGCAAAGCATCCAAACAGTACCATTCGCCAATTTTTTGTTCTTCAAGTTTAAGTGAACTACGAGCCCCATTGTTAATCCTTTAAAGGAAATTATTTGTAAATTTCGACAAGTAGAACAATGAATGGAACAGGTAGACGGTTGAAATCTTTGTATATATTGCTTCCATATAGTCTAAGAAACATGTACGCAAAGCATCCAAACTGTACCATTCGCCAATTTTTTGTTCTTCAAGTTTAAGTGAACAATGAGCCCCAATGGTTAATCCTTTATCGGAAATTATTTGTAATTTTCGACAATTAGAACAATGAATGGAACAGGTAGACGGTTGACATCTTTGTATATATTGCTTCTATATAGTCTAAGAAACATATATGCAAAGCATCCAAACAGTACCATTCGCCAATTTTTTGTTCTTCAAGTTTAAGTGAACTACGAGCCCCATTGTTAATCCTTTAAAGGAAATTATTTGTAAATTTCGACAAGTAGAACAATGATTGGAACACGTAGACTGTTGAAATCTTTGTATATATTGCTTCCATATAGTCTAAGAAACATGTACGCAAAGCATACAAACAATACCATTTGCCAATTTTTTGGTCTTCAAGTTTAAGTGAACAATGAGACCCAATGGTTAATCCTTTATCGGAAATTATTTGTAATTTTCGACAAGTAGAACAATGAATAGAACAGGTAGACGGTTGAAATCTTTGTATATGTTGCTTGTATATAGTCTACGAAACCTATATGCACAGCATCTAAACAGTAACAATCGCCAATTTTTTGTCATCTTCAAGTTTAAGTGAAAAGCGAGCCCCATTGATAATCATGAAATGGAAATTATTTGTAACTTTCTACAAGTAGAACAATGAATAGTACAGGTAGACGGGTGAAATCTTTCTATATATTGCTTCTAAATAGTCTAAGAAACATATATGCAAAGCATCCAAACAGTACAATTCGCCAATTTTTTGTTCTTCAAGTTTAAGTGAACTACGAGCCCCATTGTTAATCCTTTAAAGGAAATTATATGTAAATTTCGACAAGTAGAACAATGAATGGAACAGGTAGACGGTTGAAATCTTTGTATATATTTCTTCTATATAGTCTGAGAAACATATATGCAAATCATCCAAACAGTACAATTCGTCAATTTTTTGTTCTTCAAGTTTAAGTAAACTACGATCCCCATTGTTAATCCCTTAAAGAAAATTATTTGTAACTTTCGACAAGTAGAACAAGGAATGGAACAGGTAGACGGTTGAAATCATTGTATATATTGCTTCCATATAGTCTAAGAAACATATATGCAAAGCATCCAAACAGTACCATTCTCCAATTTTTTGTCCTTCAAGTTTAAGTGAACAATGAGCTCCAATGGTTAATCCTTTATCGGAAATTAATTGTAACTTTCTACGAGTAGAACAATGAATAGTACAGGTAGACGGGTGAAATCTTTCTATATATTGCTTCTAAATAGTCTAAGAAACATATATGCAAAGCATCCAAACAGTACAATTCGCCAATTTTTTGTTTTTCAAGTTTAAGTGAACAATGAGCCCCAATGGTTAATCCTTTATCGGAAATTATTTGTAACTTTCGTCAAGTAGAACAATGAATGGAACAGGTAGACGGTTGAAATCTTTGTATATATTGCTTCTATATAGTCTAAGAAACATATATGCAAAGCATCCAAACAGTACAATTCGCCAATTTTTTGTTCTTCAAGTTTAAGTGAACAATGAGCCCTAATGGTTAATCCTTTATCGGTAATTATTTGTAACTTTCGACAATTAGAACAATGAATGGAACAGGTAGACGGTTGAAAACCTTGTGTATATTGCGTCTATATAGTCTAAGAAACATATATGCAAAGCATCCAGACAGTACAATTCGCCAATTTATTGTTCTTCAAGTTTAAGTGAACAACGAGCCCCAATGGTTAATCCTTTATCGGAAATTATTTGTAACTTTCGACAAGTAATACAATGAATGGAACAGGTAGACGGTTGAATTCTTTGTATATATTGCTTCTACATAGTCTAAGAAACATATATGCAAAGCATCCAAACAGTACAATTCGCCAATTTATTGTTCTTGAAGTTTAAGTGTACAACGAGCCCCATTGTTTATCCTTTAAAGGAAATTATTTGTAAATTTCGACAAGTTGAACAATGAATGGAATAGGTAGACTGTTGAAATCATTGTATATATTGCTTCCATATAGTCTAAGAAACATATATGCAAAGCATCCAAACAGTACAATTCGCCAGTTTTTTGTTTTTCAAGTTTAAGTGAACAATGAGCCCCAATGGTTAATCCTTTATCGGAAATTATTTGTAACTTTCGACAAGTAGAACAATGAATAGTACAGGTAGACGGGTGAAATCTTTCTATATATTGCTTCTAAATAGTCTAAGAAACATATATGCAAAGCATCCAAACAGTACAATTCGCCAATTTTTTGTTCTTCAAGTTTAAGTGAACTACGAGCCCCATTGTTAATCCTTTAACGGAAATTAATTGTAACTTTCTACAAGTAGAATAATGATTGGAACACTTAGACGGTTGAAATCTTTGTATATATTGCTTCCATATAGTCTAAGAAACATATATGCAATGCATCCAAACAGTACCATTCGCCAATTTTTTGTCCTTCAAGTTTAAGTGAACTATGAGCCCTATTGTTAATCCTTTATCGGAAATTATTTGTAACTTTCGACAAGTAGAACAATGAATGGAACCGGTAGACGGTTGAAATCTTTGTATATATTGCTTCTATATAGTCTAAGAAACATATATGCAAAGCATCCAAACAGTACAATTCGCCAATTTATTGTTCTTCAAGTTTAAGTGAACAACGAGCCCCAATGGTTAATCCTTTATCGGAAATTATTTGTAACTTTCGACAAGTAGAACAATGAATGGAACAGGTAGACGGTTGAATTCTTTGTATATATTGCTTCTATATAGTCTAAGAAACATATATGCAAAGCATCCAAACAGTACAATTCGCCAATTTTTTGTTCTTCAAGTTTAAGTGAACTACGAGCCCCATTGTTAATCCTTTAAAGGAAATTATTTGTAAATTTCGACAAGTAGAACAATGAATGGAACAGGTAGACGGTTGAAAACATTGTATATATTGCTTCTATATAGTCTAAGAAACATATATGCAAAGCATCCAAACAGTACAATTCGCCAATTTTTTGTTCTTCAAGTTTAAGTGAACAATGAGCCCCAATGGTTAATCCTTTATCGGAAATTATTTGTAATTTTCTACAAGTAGAACAATGAATGGAACAGGTAGACGGTTGAACACTTTGTATATATTGCTTCTATATAGTCTAAGAAACATATATGCAAAGCATCCAAACAGTACAATTCGACAATTTTTTGTTCTTCAAGTTTAGTGAACAATGAGCCCCAATGGTTAATCCTTTATCGGAAATTATTTGTAATTTTCGACAAGTAGAACAATGAATGGAACAGGTAGACGGTTGAAATCATTGTATATATTGCTTCTATATTGTCTAAGAAACATATATGCAAAGCATCCAAACAGTACAATTCGCCAATTTTTTGTTCTTCAAGTTTAAGTGAACTACGAGCCCCATTGTTAATCCTTTAAAGGAAATTATTTGTAAATTTCGACAAGTAGAACAATGAATGGAACAGGTAGACGGTTGAAATCTTTGTATGTATTGCTTCCATATAATCTAAGAGACACATATGCAAAGCATCCAAACAGTACAATTCGCCAATTATTTCATCTTCATGATTAAGTGAACTACGAGCCCCATTGTTAATCCTTTAAAGGAAATTATTTGTAAATTTCGACAAGTAGAACAATGAATGGATCATGTAGACGGTTGAAATCATTGTATATATTGCTTCTATATAGTCTACGAAACAAATATGCAAAGCATCCAAACAGTACAATTCGCCAATTTTTTGTTCTTCAAGTTTAAGTGAACAATGAGCCCCAATGGTTAATCCTTTATCGGTAATTATTTGTAACATTCGACAAGTAGAACAATGAATGGAACAGGTAGACGGTTGAAATCCTTGTATATATTGCGTCTATATAGTCTAAGAAACATATATGCAAAGCATCCAAACAGTACAATTCGCCAATTTTTTGTTCTTCAAGTTTAAGTGAACTACGAGCCCCATTGTTAATCCTTTAAAGGAAATTATTTGTAAATTTCGACAAGTAGAACAATGAATGGAACAGGTAGACGGTTGAAATCTTTGTATATATTGCTTCTATATAGTCTAAGAAACATATATGCAAAGCATCCAAACAGTACAATTCGCCAATTTTTTGTTCTTCAAGTTTAAGTGAACAATGAGCCCCAATGGTTAATCCTTTATCGGAAATTATTTGTAATTTTCTACAAGTAGAACAATGAATGGAACAGGTAGACGGTTGAACACTTTGTATATATTGCTTCTATATAGTCTAAGAAACATATATGCAAAGCATCCAAACAGTACAATTCGACAATTTTTTGTTCTTCAAGTTTAGTGAACAATGAGCCCCAATGGTTAATCCTTTATCGGAAATTATTTGTAATTTTCGACAAGTAGAACAATGAATGGAACAGGTAGACGGTTGAAATCATTGTATATATTGCTTCTATATAGTCTAAGAAACATATATGCAAAGCATCCAAACAGTACAATTCGCCAATTTTTTGTTCTTCAAGTTTAAGTGAACTACGAGCCCCATTGTTAATCCTTTAAAGGAAATTATTTGTAAATTTCGACAAGTAGAACAATGAATGGAACAGGTAGACGGTTGAAATCTTTGTATGTATTGCTTCCATATAATCTAAGAGACACATATGCAAAGCATCCAAACAGTACAATTCGCCAATTATTTCATCTTCATGATTAAGTGAACTACGAGCCCCATTGTTAATCCTTTAAAGGAAATTATTTGTAAATTTCGACAAGTAGAACAATGAATGGATCATGTAGACGGTTGAAATCATTGTATATATTGCTTCTATATAGTCTACGAAACAAATATGCAAAGCATCCAAACAGTACAATTCGCCAATTTTTTGTTCTTCAAGTTTAAGTGAACAATGAGCCCCAATGGTTAATCCTTTATCGGTAATTATTTGTAACATTCGACAAGTAGAACAATGAATGGAACAGGTAGACGGTTGAAATCCTTGTATATATTGCGTCTATATAGTCTAAGAAACATATATGCAAAGCATCCAAACAGTACAATACGCCAATTTTTTGTTTTCCAAGTTTAAGTGAACAATGAGCCCCAATGGTTAATCCTTTATCGGAAATTATTTGTAACTTTCGACAAGTAGAACAATGAATAGTACAGGTAGACGGGTGAAATCTTTCTATATATTGCTTCTAAATAGTCTAAGAAACATATATGCAAAGCATCCAAACAGTACAATTCGCCAATTTTTTGTTCTTCAAGTTTAAGTGAACTACGAGCCCCATTGTTAATCCTTTAACGGAAATTAATTGTAACTTTCTACAAGTAGAATAATGATTGGAACACTTAGACGGTTGAAATCTTTGTATATATTGCTTCCATATAGTCTAAGAAACATATATGCAATGCATCCAAACAGTACCATTCGCCAATTTTTTGTCCTTCAAGTTTAAGTGAACTATGAGCCCCATTGTTAATCCTTTATCGGAAATTATTTGTAACTTTCGACAAGTAGAACAATGAATGGAACAGGTAGACGGTTGAAATCTTTGTATATATTGCTTCTATATAGTCTAAGAAACATATATGCAAAGCATCCAAACAGTACAATTCGCCAATTTATTGTTCTTCAAGTTTAAGTGAACAACGAGCCCCAATGGTTAATCCTTTATCGGAAATTATTTGTAACTTTCGACAAGTAGAACAATGAATGGAACAGGTAGAGGGTTGAATTCTTTGTATATATTGCTTCTATATAGTCTAAGAAACATATATGCAAAGCATCCAAACAGTACAATTCGCCAATTATTTCATCTTCATGATTAAGTGAACTACGAGCCCCATTGTTAATCCTTTAAAGGAAATTATTTGTAAATTTCGACAAGTAGAACAATGAATGGATCATGTAGACGGTTGAAATCATTGTATATATTGCTTCTATATAGTCTACGAAACTAATATGCAAAGCATCCAAACAGTACAATTCGCCAATTTTTTGTTCTTCAAGTTTAAGTGAACAATGAGCCCCAATGGTTAATCCTTTATCGGTAATTATTTGTAACATTCGACAAGTAGAACAATGAATGGAACAGGTAGACGGTTGAAATCCTTGTATATATTGCGTCTATATAGTCTAAGAAACATATATGCAAAGCATCCAAACAGTACAATTCGCCAATTTTTTGTTTTCCAAGTTTAAGTGAACAATGAGCCCCAATGGTTAATCCTTTATCGGAAATTATTTGTAACTTTCGACAAGTAGAACAATGAATAGTACAGGTAGACGGGTGAAATCTTTCTATATATTGCTTCTAAATAGTCTAAGACACATATATGCAAAGCATCCAAACAGTACAATTCGCCAATTTTTTGTTCTTCAAGTTTAAGTGAACTGCGAGCCCCATTGTTAATCCTTTAAAGGAAATTAATTGTAACTTTCTACAAGTAGAATAATGATTGGAACACTTAGACGGTTGAAATCTTTGTATATATTGCTTCCATATAGTCTAAGAAACATATATGCAATGCATCCAAACAGTACCATTCGCCAATTTTTTGTCCTTCAAGTTTAAGTGAACAACGAGCCCCAATGGTTAATCCTTTATCGGAAATTATTTGTAACTTTCGACAAGTAGAACAATGAATGGAACAGGTAGACGGTTGAATTCTTTGTATATATTGCTTCTATATAGTCTAAGAAACATATATGCAAAGCATCCAAAAAGTACAATTCGCCAATTTATTGTTCTTCAAGTTTAAGTGTACAACGAGCCCCATTGTTAATCCTATAAAAGAACTTATTTGTAAATTTCGACAAGTAGAACAATGAATGGAATAGGTAGACGGTTGAAATCATTGTATATATTGCTTCCATATAGTCTAAGAAACATATATGCAAAGCATCCAAACAGTACAATTCGCCAATTATTTCATCTTCATGATTAAGTGAACTACGAGCCCCATTGTTAATCCTTTAAAGGAAATTATTTGTAAATTTCGACAAGTAGAACAATGAATGGATCATGTAGACGGTTGAAATCATTGTATATATTGCTTCTATATAGTCTAAGATACATATATGCAAAGCATCCATACAATACAATTCGCTAATTTTTTGTACTTCAAGTTTATGTGAACTACGATTCCCATTGTTAATCCTTTAACAGAAATTATTTGTAACTTTCGACAAGTAGAACAATGAATGGAACAGGTAGACGGTTGAAATCAATGTATATATTGCTTCTATATAGTCTAAGAAACATATATGCAAAGCATCCAAACAGTACAATTCGCCAATTTATTGTTCTTCAAGTTTAAGTGAACAACGAGCCCCATTGTTAATCCTTTAAATGAAATTATTTGTAAATTTCGACAAGTAGAACAATGAATGGAACAGGTAGACTGTTGAAATCATTGTATATATTGCTTCCATATAGTCCAAGAAATATATATGCAAAGCATCCAAACAGTACCATTCGCTAATTTTTTGTTCTTGAATTTAAGTGAACTATGAGCCCCAATGTTAATCCTTTAACGGAAATTATTTGTAACTTTCGACAAGTGGAACAATGAATGGAACAGGTAGACGGTTGAAATCTTTGTATATATTGCTTCTATACAGTCTAAGAAACATATATGCAAAGCATCCAAACAGTACAATTCGCCAATTTATTGTTCTTCAAGTTTAAGTGAACAACGAGCCCCATTGTTAATCCTTTAAATGGAAATTATTTGTAACTTTCTACAAGTAGAACAATGAATGGAACAGGTAGACGGTTGAAATCAATGTATATATTGCTTCTATATAGTCAAAGAAACATATATGCAAAGCATCGAAACAGTACAATTCGCCAATTTTTTGTTCTTCAAGTTTAAGAGAACTACGAGCCCCATTGTTAATACTTTAACGGAAATTATTTGTAACTTTCGACAAGTAGAACAATGAATGGAACAGGTAGACGGTTGAAATCATGGTATATATTGCTTCTATATAGTCTAAGAAACATATATGCAAAGCATCCAAACAGTACAATTCGCCAATTTTTTGTTCTTCAAGTATAAGTGAACAATGAGACCCAATGGTTAATCCATTATCGGAAATTATTTGTAACTTTCGACAAGTAGAACAATGAATGGAACAGGTAGACGGTTGAAATCTTTGTATACATTGCTTCTATATAGTCTAAGAAACATATATGCAAAGCATCCAAACAGTACAATTCGCCAATTTATTGTTCTTCAAGTTTAAGTGAACAACGAGCCCCATTGTTAATCCTTTAAATGGAAATTATTTGTAACTTTCTACAAGTAGAACAATGAATGGAGCAGGAAGACGGTTGAAATCATTGTATGTATTGCTTCTATATAGTCTAAGAAACATATATGCAAAGCATCCAAACAGTACCATTCGCCAATTTTTTGTTCTTCAAGTTTAAGTGAACTACGAGCCCCATTGTTAATCCTTTAACGGAAATTAATTGTAACTTTCGACAAGTAGAACAATGAATGGAACAGGTAGACGGTTGAAATCTTTGTATATATTGCTTCTATATAGTCTAAGAAACATATATGCAAAGTATCCAAACAGTACCATTCGCCAATTTTTTGTTCTTCAAGTTTAAGTGAACTACGAGCCCCATTGTTAATCCTTTAACGGAAATTAATTGTAACTTTCGACAAGTAGAACAATGAATGGAACAGGTAGACGGTTGAAATCTTGGTATATATTGCTTCTATATAGTCTAAGAAACATATATGCAAAGCATCCAAACAGTACAATTCGCCAATTTTTTGTTCTTCAAGTATAAGTGAACAATGAGACCTAATGGTTAATCCATTATCGGAAATTATTTGTAACTTTCGACAAATAGAACAATGAATGGAACAGGTAGACGGTTGAAATCTTTGTATACATTGCTTCTATATAGTCTAAGAAACATATATGCAAAGCATCCAAACAGTACAATTCGCCAATTTATTGTTCTTCAAGTTTAAGTGAACAACGAGCCCCATTGTTAATCCTTTAAATGAAATTATTTGTAAATTTCGACAAGTAGAACAATGAATGGGACAGGTAGACTGTTGAAATCATTGTATATATTGCTTCCATATAGTCCAAGAAATATATATGCAAAGCATCCAAACAGTACCATTCGCCAATTTTTTGTTCTTCAAGTTTAAGTGAACTACGAGCCCCATTGTTAATCCTTTAACGGAAATTAATTGTAACTTTCGACAAGTAGAACAATGAATGGAACAGGTAGACGGTTGAAATCTTTGTATATATTGCTTCTATATAGTCTAAGAAACATAAATGCAAAGCATTCAAACAGTACCATTCGCCAATTTTTTGTTCTTCAAGTTTAAGTGAACAACGAGCCCCATTGATAATCATGAAGTGGTAATTATTTGTAACTTTCTACAAGTAGAACAATGAATAGTACAGGTAGACGAGTGAAATCCTTCTATATATTGCTTCTGTATAGTCTAAGAAACATATATGCAAAGCATCCAAACAGTACAATTCGCCAATTTTTTGTACATCAAGTTTAAGTGAACTACGATTCCCATTGTTAATCCTTTAACAGAAATTATTTGTAACTTTCGACAAGTAGAACAATGAATGGAACAGGTAGACGGTTGAAATCATTGTATATATTGCTTCTATATAGTCTAAGAAACATATATGCAAAGCATCCAAACGGTACAATTCGCCAATTTTTTGTTCTTCAAGTATAAGTGAACAATGAGACCCAATGGTTAATCCATTATCGGAAATTATTTGTAACTTTCGACAAGTAGAACAATGAATGGAACAGGTAGACGGTTGAAATCTTTGTATACATTGCTTCTATATAGTCTAAGAAACATATATGCAAAGCATCCAAACAGTACAATTCGCCAATTTATTGTTCTTCAAGTTTAAGTGAACAACGAGCCCCATTGTTAATCCTTTAAATGAAATTATTTGTAAATTTCGACAAGTAGAACAATGAATGGAACAGGTAGACTGTTGAAATCATTGTATATATTGCTTCCATATAGTCCAAGAAATATATATGCAAAGCATCCAAACAGTACCATTCGCTAATTTTTTGTTCTTAAGTTTAAGTGAACTATGAGCCCCATTGTTAATCCTTTAACGGAAATTATTTGTAACTTTCGACAAGTAGAACAATGAATGGAACAGGTAGACGGTTGAAATCTTTGTATATATTGCTTCTATATAGTCTAAGAAACATATATGCAAAGCATCCAAACAGTACCATTCGCCAATTTTTTGTTCTTCAAGTTTAAGTGAACTACGAGCCCCATTGTTAATCATTTAACGGAAATTAATTGTAATTTTCTACAAGTAGAACAATGAATGGAACAGGTAGACGGTTGAAATCTTTGTATATGATGCTTCTATGTAGGCTAAGAAACATATATGCAAAGCATCCAAACAGTACAATTCGCCAATTTATTGATCTTCAAGTTTAAGTGAACTACGAGCCCCATTGTTAATCCTTTAACGGAAATTAATTGTAATTTTCTACAAGTAGAACAATGAATGGACCAGGTAGACGGTGGAAATCAATGTATATATTGCTTCTATATAGTCAAAGAAACATATATGCAAAGCATCGAAACAGTACAATTCGCCAATTTTTTGTTCTTCAAGTTTAAGAGAACTACGAGCCCCATTGTTAATACTTTAACGGAAATTATTTGTAACTTTCGACAAGTAGAACAATGAATGGAACAGGTAGACGGTTGAAATCATGGTATATATTGCTTCTATATAGTCTAAGAAACATTTATGCAAAGCATCCAAACAGTACAATTCGCCAATTTTTTGTTCTTCAAGTATAAGTGAACAATGAGACTCAATGGTTAATCCATTATCGGAAATTATTTGTAACTTTCGACAAGTAGAACAATGAATGGAACAGGTAGACGGTTGAAATCTTTGTATATATTGCTTCTATATAGTCTAAGAAACATATATGCAAAGCATCCAAACAGTACAATTCGCCAATTTATTGTTCTTCAAGTTTAAGTGAACAACGAGCCCCAATGGTTAATCCTTTATCGGAAATTATTTGTAACTTTCGACAAGTAGAACAATGAATGGAACAGGTAGACGGTTGAATTCTTTGTATATATTGCTTCTATATAGTCTAAGAAACATATATGCAAAGCATCCAAACAGTACAATTCGACAATTTATTGTTCTTCAAATTTAAGTGTACAACGAGACCCATTGTTAATCCTTTAAAGGAAATTATTTGTAAATTTCGACAAGTAGAACAATGATTGGAACACGTAGACTGTTGAAATCTTTGTATATATTGATCCATATAGTCTAAGAAACATGTACGCAAAGCATCCAAACAATACCATTTGCCAACTTTTTGGTCGTCAAGTTTAAGTGAACAATGAGACCCAATGGTTAATCCTTTATCGGAAATTATTTGTAATTTTCGACAAGTAGAACAATGAATAGAACAGGTAGACGGTTGAAATCTTTGTATATGTTGCTTCTATATAGTCTACGAAACCTATATGCAAAGCATCTAGACAGTAACAATCGCCAATTTTTTGATCTTCAAGTTTAAGTGAAAAGCGAGCCCCATTGATAATCATGAAATGGAAATTATTTGTAACTTTCTACAAGTAGAACAATGAATAGTACAGGTAGACGGGTGAAATCTTTCTATATATTGCTTCTAAATAGTCTAAGAAACATATATGCAAAGCATCCAAACAGTACAATTCGCCAATTTTTTGTTCTTCAAGTTTAAGTGAACTACGAGCCCCATTGTTAATCCTTTAAAGGAAATTATTTGTAAATTTCGACAAGTAGAACAATGAATGGAACAGGTAGACGGTTGAAAACATTGTATATATTGCTTCTATATAGTCTAAGAAACATATATGCAAAGCATCCAAACAGTACAATTCGCCAATTTATTGTTCTTCAAGTTTAAGTGAACAACGAGCCCCAATGGTTAATCCTTTATCGGAAATTATTTGTAACTTTCGACAAGTAGAACAATGAATGGAACAGGTAGACGGTTGAATTCTTTGTATATATTGCTTCTATATAGTCTAAGAAACATATATGCAAAGCATCCAAACAGTACAATTCGCCAATTTATTGTTCTTCAAATTTAAGTGTACAACGAGACCCATTGTTAATCCTTTAAAGGAAATTATTTGTAAATTTCGACAAGTAGAACAATGATTGGAACACGTAGACTGTTGAAATCTTTGTATATATTGATCCATATAGTCTAAGAAACATGTACGCAAAGCATCCAAACAATACCATTTGCCAACTTTTTGGTCGTCAAGTTTAAGTGAACAATGAGACCCAATGGTTAATCCTTTATCGGAAATTATTTGTAATTTTCGACAAGTAGAACAATGAATAGAACAGGTAGACGGTTGAAATCTTTGTATATGTTGCTTCTATATAGTCTACGAAACCTATATGCAAAGCATCTAGACAGTAACAATCGCCAATTTTTTGATCTTCAAGTTTAAGTGAAAAGCGAGCCCCATTGATAATCATGAAATGGAAATTATTTGTAACTTTCTACAAGTAGAACAATGAATAGTACAGGTAGACGGGTGAAATCTTTCTATATATTGCTTCTAAATAGTCTAAGAAACATATATGCAAAGCATCCAAACAGTACAATTCGCCAATTTTTTGTTCTTCAAGTTTAAGTGAACTACGAGCCCCATTGTTAATCCTTTAAAGGAAATTATTTGTAAATTTCGACAAGTAGAACAATGAATGGAACAGGTAGACGGTTGAAAACATTGTATATATTGCTTCTATATAGTCTAAGAAACATATATGCAAAGCATCCAAATAGTACAATTCGACAATTTATTGTTCTTCAAGTTTAAGTGAACAATGAGCCCCAATGGTTAATCCTTTATCGGAAATTATTTGTAATTTTCGACAAGTAGAACAATGAATGGAACAGGTAGACGGTTGAAATCTTTGTATATATTGCTTCTATATAATCTACGAAACATATATGCAAAGCATCCAAACAGTACAATTCGCCAATTTTTTGTTCTTCAAGTTTAAGTGAACAATGAGCCCTAATGCTTAATCCGTTATCGGATATTATTTGTAACTTTCGACAAGTAGAACAATGAATGGATCAGGTAGACGGTTGAAATCATTGTATATATTGCTTCTATATAGCCTACGAAACATATATGCAAAGCATCCAAACAGTACAATTCGCCAATTTTTTGTTCTTCAAGTTTAAGTGAACTACGAGCCCCATTGTTAATCCTTTAAAGGAAATTATTTGTAAATTTCGACAAGTAGAACAATGAATGGAACAGGTAGACGGTTGAAATCTTTGTATATATTGCTTCTATATAGTCTAAGAAACATATATTCAAAGCATCCAAACAGTACAATTCGCCAATTTTTTGTTCTTCAAGTTTAAGTGAACAATGAGCCCCAATGGTTAATCCTTTATCGGAAATTATTTGTAATTTTCGACAAGTAGAACAATGAATGGAACAGGTAGACGGTTGAACACTTTGTATATATTGCTTCTATATAGTCTAAGAAACATATATGCAAAGCATCCAAACAGTACAATTCGACAATTTTTTGTTCTTCAAGATTAGTGAACAATGAGCCCCAATGGTTAATCCTTTATCGGAAATTATTTGTAATTTTCGACAAGTAGAACAATGAATGGAACAGGTAGACGGTTGAAATCATTGTATATATTGCTTCTATATAGTCTAAGAAACATATATGCAAAGCATCCAAACAGTACAATTCGCCAATTTTTTGTTCTTCAAGTTTAAGTGAACTACGAGCCCCATTGTTAATCCTTTAAAGGAAATTATTTGTAAATTTCGACAAGTAGAACAATGAATGGAACAGGTAGACGGTTGAAATCTTTGTATGTATTGCTTCCATATAATCTAAGAGACACATATGCAAAGCATCCAAACAGTACAATTCGCCAATTATTTCATCTTCATGATTAAGTGAACTACGAGCCCCATTGTTAATCCTTTAAAGGAAATTATTTGTAAATTTCGACAAGTAGAACAATGAATGGATCATGTAGACGGTTGAAATCATTGTATATATTTCTTCTATATAGTCTACGAAACAAATATGCAAAGCATCCAAACAGTACAATTCGCCAATTTTTTGTTCTTCAAGTTTAAGTGAACAATGAGCCCCAATGGTTAATCCTTTATCGGTAATTATTTGTAACATTCGACAAGTAGAACAATGAATAGTACAGGTAGACGGGTGAAATCTTTCTATATATTGCTTCTAAATAGTCTAAGAAACATATATGCAAAGCATCCAAACAGTACAATTCGCCAATTTTTTGTTCTTCAAGTTTAAGTGAACTACGAGCCCCATTGTTAATCCTTTAACGGAAATTAATTGTAACTTTCTACAAGTAGAATAATGATTGGAACACTTAGACGGTTGAAATCTTTGTATATATTGCTTCCATATAGTCTAAGAAACATATATGCAATGCATCCAAACAGTACCATTCGCCAATTTTTTGTCCTTCAAGTTTAAGTGAACTATGAGCCCCATTGTTAATCCTTTATCGGAAATTATTTGTAACTTTCGACAAGTAGAACAATGAATGGAACAGGTAGACGGTTGAAATCTTTGTATATATTGCTTCTATATAGTCTAAGAAACATATATGCAAAGCATCCAAACAGTACAATTCGCCAATTTATTGTTCTTCAAGTTTAAGTGAACAACGAGCCCCAATGGTTAATCCTTTATCGGAAATTATTTGTAACTTTCGACAAGTAGAACAATGAATGGAACAGGTAGAGGGTTGAATTCTTTGTATATATTGCTTCTATATAGTCTAAGAAACATATATGCAAAGCATCCAAACAGTACAATTCGCCAATTATTTCATCTTCATGATTAAGTGAACTACGAGCCCCATTGTTAATCCTTTAAAGGAAATTATTTGTAAATTTCGACAAGTAGAACAATGAATGGAACAGGTAGACGGTTGAAATCAATGTATATATTGCTTCTATATAGTCAAAGAAACATATATGCAAAGCATCAAAACAGTACAATTCGCCAATTTTTTGTTCTTCAAGTTTAAGAGAACTACGAGCCCCATTGTTAATACTTTAACGGAAATTATTTGTAACTTTCGACAAGTAGAACAATGAATGGAACAGGTAGACGGTTGAAATCATGGTATATATTGCTTCTATATAGTCTAAGAAACATATATGCAAAGCATCCAAACAGTACAATTCGCCAATTTTTTGTTCTTCAAGTTTAAGTGAACTACGAGCCCCATTGTTAATCCTTTAAAGGAAATTATTTGTAACTTTCGACAAGTAGAACAATGAATGGAACAGGTAGACGGTTGAAATCTTTGTATATATTGCTTCTATATAGTCTAAGAAACATATATGCAAAGCATCCAAACAGTACAATTCGCCAATTTTTTGTTCTTCAAGTTTAAGTGAACAATGAGCCCCAATGGTTAATCCTTTATCGGAAATTATTTGTAATTTTCGACAAGTAGAACAATGAATGGAACAGGTAGACGGTTGAACACTTTGTATATATTGCTTCTATATAGTCTAAGAAACATATATGCAAAGCATCCAAACAGTACAATTCGACAATTTTTTGTTCTTCAAGTTTAGTGAACAATGAGCCCCAATGGTTAATCCTTTATCGGAAATTATTTGTAATTTTCGACAAGTAGAACAATGAATGGAACAGGTAGACGGTTGAAATCATTGTATATATTGCTTCTATATAGTCTAAGAAACATATATGCAAAGCATCCAAACAGTACAATTCGCCAATTTTTTGTTCTTCAAGTTTAAGTGAACTACGAGCCCCATTGTTAATCCTTTAAAGGAAATTATTTGTAAATTTCGACAAGTAGAACAATGAATGGAACAGGTAGACGGTTGAAATCTTTGTATGTATTGCTTCCATATAATCTAAGAGACACATATGCAAAGCATCCAAACAGTACAATTCGCCAATTATTTCATCTTCATGATTAAGTGAACTACGAGCCCCATTGTTAATCCTTTAAAGGAAATTATTTGTAAATTTCGACAAGTAGAACAATGAATGGATCATGTAGACGGTTGAAATCATTGTATATATTTCTTCTATATAGTCTACGAAACAAATATGCAAAGCATCCAAACAGTACAATTCGCCAATTTTTTGTTCTTCAAGTTTAAGTGAACAATGAGCCCCAATGGTTAATCCTTTATCGGTAATTATTTGTAACATTCGACAAGTAGAACAATGAATGGAACAGGTAGACGGTTGAAATCCTTGTATATATTGCGTCTATATAGTCTAAGAAACATATATGCAAAGCATCCAAACAGTACAATTCGCCAATTTTTTGTTCTTCAAGTTTAAGTGAACTACGAGCCCCATTGTTAATCCTTTAAAGGAAATTATTTGTAAATTTCGACAAGTAGAACAATGAATGGAACAGGTAGACGGTTGAAATCTTTGTATGTATTGCTTCCATATAATCTAAGAGACACATATGCAAAGCATCCAAACAGTACAATTCGCCAATTATTTCATCTTCATGATTAAGTGAACTACGAGCCCCATTGTTAATCCTTTAAAGGAAATTATTTGTAAATTTCGACAAGTAGAACAATGAATGGATCATGTAGACGGTTGAAATCATTGTATATATTTCTTCTATATAGTCTACGAAACAAATATGCAAAGCATCCAAACAGTACAATTCGCCAATTTTTTGTTCTTCAAGTTTAAGTGAACAATGAGCCCCAATGGTTAATCCTTTATCGGTAATTATTTGTAACATTCGACAAGTAGAACAATGAATAGTACAGGTAGACGGGTGAAATCTTTCTATATATTGCTTCTAAATAGTCTAAGAAACATATATGCAAAGCATCCAAACAGTACAATTCGCCAATTTTTTGTTCTTCAAGTTTAAGTGAACTACGAGCCCCATTGTTAATCCTTTAACGGAAATTAATTGTAACTTTCTACAAGTAGAATAATGATTGGAACACTTAGACGGTTGAAATCTTTGTATATATTGCTTCCATATAGTCTAAGAAACATATATGCAATGCATCCAAACAGTACCATTCGCCAATTTTTTGTCCTTCAAGTTTAAGTGAACTATGAGCCCCATTGTTAATCCTTTATCGGAAATTATTTGTAACTTTCGACAAGTAGAACAATGAATGGAACAGGTAGACGGTTGAAATCTTTGTATATATTGCTTCTATATAGTCTAAGAAACATATATGCAAAGCATCCAAACAGTACAATTCGCCAATTTATTGTTCTTCAAGTTTAAGTGAACAACGAGCCCCAATGGTTAATCCTTTATCGGAAATTATTTGTAACTTTCGACAAGTAGAACAATGAATGGAACAGGTAGAGGGTTGAATTCTTTGTATATATTGCTTCTATATAGTCTAAGAAACATATATGCAAAGCATCCAAACAGTACAATTCGCCAATTATTTCATCTTCATGATTAAGTGAACTACGAGCCCCATTGTTAATCCTTTAAAGGAAATTATTTGTAAATTTCGACAAGTAGAACAATGAATGGAACAGGTAGACGGTTGAAATCAATGTATATATTGCTTCTATATAGTCAAAGAAACATATATGCAAAGCATCAAAACAGTACAATTCGCCAATTTTTTGTTCTTCAAGTTTAAGAGAACTACGAGCCCCATTGTTAATACTTTAACGGAAATTATTTGTAACTTTCGACAAGTAGAACAATGAATGGAACAGGTAGACGGTTGAAATCATGGTATATATTGCTTCTATATAGTCTAAGAAACATATATGCAAAGCATCCAAACAGTACAATTCGCCAATTTTTTGTTCTTCAAGTTTAAGTGAACTACGAGCCCCATTGTTAATCCTTTAAAGGAAATTATTTGTAACTTTCGACAAGTAGAACAATGAATGGAACAGGTAGACGGTTGAAATCTTTGTATATATTGCTTCTATATAGTCTAAGAAACATATATGCAAAGCATCCAAACAGTACAATTCGCCAATTTTTTGTTCTTCAAGTTTAAGTGAACAATGAGCCCCAATGGTTAATCCTTTATCGGAAATTATTTGTAATTTTCGACAAGTAGAACAATGAATGGAACAGGTAGACGGTTGAACACTTTGTATATATTGCTTCTATATAGTCTAAGAAACATATATGCAAAGCATCCAAACAGTACAATTCGACAATTTTTTGTTCTTCAAGTTTAGTGAACAATGAGCCCCAATGGTTAATCCTTTATCGGAAATTATTTGTAATTTTCGACAAGTAGAACAATGAATGGAACAGGTAGACGGTTGAAATCATTGTATATATTGCTTCTATATAGTCTAAGAAACATATATGCAAAGCATCCAAACAGTACAATTCGCCAATTTTTTGTTCTTCAAGTTTAAGTGAACTACGAGCCCCATTGTTAATCCTTTAAAGGAAATTATTTGTAAATTTCGACAAGTAGAACAATGAATGGAACAGGTAGACGGTTGAAATCTTTGTATGTATTGCTTCCATATAATCTAAGAGACACATATGCAAAGCATCCAAACAGTACAATTCGCCAATTATTTCATCTTCATGATTAAGTGAACTACGAGCCCCATTGTTAATCCTTTAAAGGAAATTATTTGTAAATTTCGACAAGTAGAACAATGAATGGATCATGTAGACGGTTGAAATCATTGTATATATTTCTTCTATATAGTCTACGAAACAAATATGCAAAGCATCCAAACAGTACAATTCGCCAATTTTTTGTTCATCAAGTTTAAGTGAACAATGAGCCCCAATGGTTAATCCTTTATCGGTAATTATTTGTAACATTCGACAAGTAGAACAATGAATGGAACAGGTAGACGGTTGAAATCCTTGTATATATTGCGTCTATATAGTCTAAGAAACATATATGCAAAGCATCCAAACAGTACAATACGCCAATTTTTTGTTTTCCAAGTTTAAGTGAACAATGAGCCCCAATGGTTAATCCTTTATCGGAAATTATTTGTAACTTTCGACAAGTAGAACAATGAATAGTACAGGTAGACGGGTGAAATCTTTCTATATATTGCTTCTAAATAGTCTAAGAAACATATATGCAAAGCATCCAAACAGTACAATTCGCCAATTTTTTGTTCTTCAAGTTTAAGTGAACTACGAGCCCCATTGTTAATCCTTTAACGGAAATTAATTGTAACTTTCTACAAGTAGAATAATGATTGGAACACTTAGACGGTTGAAATCTTTGTATATATTGCTTCCATATAGTCTAAGAAACATATATGCAATGCATCCAAACAGTACCATTCGCCAATTTTTTGTCCTTCAAGTTTAAGTGAACTATGAGCCCCATTGTTAATCCTTTATCGGAAATTATTTGTAACTTTCGACAAGTAGAACAATGAATGGAACAGGTAGACGGTTGAAATCTTTGTATATATTGCTTCTATATAGTCTAAGAAACATATATGCAAAGCATCCAAACAGTACAATTCGCCAATTTATTGTTCTTCAAGTTTAAGTGAACAACGAGCCCCAATGGTTAATCCTTTATCGGAAATTATTTGTAACTTTCGACAAGTAGAACAATGAATGGAACAGGTAGAGGGTTGAATTCTTTGTATATATTGCTTCTATATAGTCTAAGAAACATATATGCAAAGCATCCAAACAGTACAATTCGCCAATTATTTCATCTTCATGATTAAGTGAACTACGAGCCCCATTGTTAATCCTTTAAAGGAAATTATTTGTAAATTTCGACAAGTAGAACAATGAATGGATCATGTAGACGGTTGAAATCATTGTATATATTGCTTCTATATAGTCTACGAAACTAATATGCAAAGCATCCAAACAGTACAATTCGCCAATTTTTTGTTCTTCAAGTTTAAGTGAACAATGAGCCCCAATGGTTAATCCTTTATCGATAATTATTTGTAACATTCGACAAGTAGAACAATGAATGGAACAGGTAGACGGTTGAAATCCTTGTATATATTGCGTCTATATAGTCTAAGAAACATATATGCAAAGCATCCAAACAGTACAATTCGCCAATTTTTTGTTTTCCAAGTTTAAGTGAACAATGAGCCCCAATGGTTAATCCTTTATCGGAAATTATTTGTAACATTCGACAAGTAGAACAATGAATGGAACAGGTAGACGGTTGAAATCCTTGTATATATTGCGTCTATATAGTCTAAGAAACATATATGCAAAGCATCCAAACAGTACAATTCGCCAATTTTTTGTTTTCCAAGTTTAAGTGAACAATGAGCCCCAATGGTTAATCCTTTATCGGAAATTATTTGTAACTTTCGACAAGTAGAACAATGAATAATACAGGTAGACGGGTGAAATCTTTCTATATATTGCTTCTAAATAGTCTAAGACACATATATGCAAAGCATCCAAACAGTACAATTCGCCAATTTTTTTTCTTCAAGTTTAAGTGAACTGCGAGCCCCATTGTTAATCCTTTAAAGGAAATTAATTGTAACTTTCTACAAGTAGAATAATGATTGGAACACTTAGACGGTTGAAATCTTTGTATATATTGCTTCCATATAGTCTAAGAAACATATATGCAATGCATCCAAACAGTACCATTCGCCAATTTTTTGTCCTTCAAGTTTAAGTGAACAACGAGCCCCAATGGTTAATCCTTTATCGGAAATTATTTGTAACTTTCGACAAGTAGAACAATGAATGGAACAGGTAGACGGTTGAATTCTTTGTATATATTGCTTCTATATAGTCTAAGAAACATATATGCAAAGCATCCAAACAGTACAATTCGCCAATTTATTGTTCTTCAAGTTTAAGTGTACAACGAGCCCCATTGTTAATCCTATAAAAGAAATTATTTGTAAATTTCGACAAGTAGAACAATGAATGGAATAGGTAGACGGTTGAAATCATTGTATATATTGCTTCCATATAGTCTAAGAAACATATATGCAAAGCATCCAAACAGTACAATTCGCCAATTATTTCATCTTCATGATTAAGTGAACTACGAGCCCCATTGTTAATCCTTTAAAGGAAATTATTTGTAAATTTCGACAAGTAGAACAATGAATGGATCATGTAGACGGTTGAAATCATTGTATATATTGCTTCTATATAGTCTAAGAAACATATATGCAAAGCATCCATACAATACAATTCGCTAATTTTTTGTACTTCAAGTTTATGTGAACTACGATTCCCATTGTTAATCCTTTAACAGAAATTATTTGTAACTTTCGACAAGTAGAACAATGAATGGAACAGGTAGACGGTTGAAATCAATGTATATATTGCTTCTATATAGTCTAAGAAACATATATGCAAATCATCCAAACAGTACAATTCGCCAATTTATTGTTCTTCAAGTTTAAGTGAACAACGAGCCCCATTGTTAATCCTTTAAATGAAATTATTTGTAAATTTCGACAAGTAGAACAATGAATGGAACAGGTAGACTGTTGAAATCATTGTATATATTGCTTCCATATAGTCCAAGAAATATATATGCAAAGCATCCAAACAGTACCATTCGCTAATTTTTTGTTCTTGAATTTAAGTGAACTATGAGCCCCAATGTTAATCCTTTAACGGAAATTATTTGTAACTTTCGACAAGTGGAACAATGAATGGAACAGGTAGACGGTTGAAATCTTTGTATATATTGCTTCTATACAGTCTAAGAAACATATATGCAAAGCATCCAAACAGTACAATTCGCCAATTTATTGTTCTTCAAGTTTAAGTGAACAACGAGCCCCATTGTTAATCCTTTAAATGGAAATTATTTGTAACTTTCTACAAGTAGAACAATGAATGGAACAGGTAGACGGTTGAAATCAATGTATATATTGCTTCTATATAGTCAAAGAAACATATATGCAAAGCATCAAAACAGTACAATTCGCCAATTTTTTGTTCTTCAAGTTTAAGAGAACTACGAGCCCCATTGTTAATACTTTAACGGAAATTATTTGTAACTTTCGACAAGTAGAACAATGAATGGAACAGGTAGACGGTTGAAATCATGGTATATATTGCTTCTATATAGTCTAAGAAACATATATGCAAAGCATCCAAACAGTACAATTCGCCAATTTTTTGTTCTTCAAGTATAAGTGAACAATGAGACCCAATGGTTAATCCATTATCGGAAATTATTTGTAACTTTCGACAAGTAGAACAATGAATGGAACAGGTAGACGGTTGAAATCTTTGTATACATTGCTTCTATATAGTCTAAGAAACATATATGCAAAGCATCCAAACAGTACAATTCGCCAATTTATTGTTCTTCAAGTTTAAGTGAACAACGAGCCCCATTGTTAATCCTTTAAATGGAAATTATTTGTAAATTTCTACAAGTAGAACAATGAATGGAGCAGGAAGACGGTTGAAATCATTGTATGTATTGCTTCTATATAGTCTAAGAAACATATATGCAAAGCATCCAAACAGTACCATTCGCCAATTTTTTGTTCTTCAAGTTTAAGTGAACTACGAGCCCCATTGTTAATCCTTTAACGGAAATTAATTGTAACTTTCGACAAGTAGAACAATGAATGGAACAGGTAGACGGTTGAAATCTTTGTATATATTGCTTCTATATAGTCTAAGAAACATATATGCAAAGTATCCAATCAGTACCATTCGCCAATTTTTTGTTCTTCAAGTTTAAGTGAACTACGAGCCCCATTGTTAATCCTTTAACGGAAATTAATTGTAACTTTCGACAAGTAGAACAATGAATGGAACAGGTAGACGGTTGAAATCTTGGTATATATTGCTTCTATATAGTCTAAGAAACATATATGCAAAGCATCCAAACAGTACAATTCGCCAATTTTTTGTTCTTCAAGTATAAGTGAACAATGAGACCTAATGGTTAATCCATTATCGGAAATTATTTGTAACTTTCGACAAATAGAACAATGAATGGAACAGGTAGACGGTTGAAATCTTTGTATACATTGCTTCTATATAGTCTAAGAAACATATATGCAAAGCATCCAAACAGTACAATTCGCCAATTTATTGTTCTTCAAGTTTAAGTGAACAACGAGCCCCATTGTTAATCCTTTAAATGAAATTATTTGTAAATTTCGACAAGTAGAACAATGAATGGGACAGGTAGACTGTTGAAATCATTGTATATATTGCTTCCATATAGTCCAAGAAATATATATGCAAAGCATCCAAACAGTACCATTCGCCAATTTTTTGTTCTTCAAGTTTAAGTGAACTACGAGCCCCATTGTTAATCCTTTAACGGAAATTAATTGTAACTTTCGACAAGTAGAACAATGAATGGAACAGGTAGACGGTTGAAATCTTTGTATATATTGCTTCTATATAGTCTAAGAAACATATATGCAAAGCATTCAAACAGTACCATTCGCCAATTTTTTGTTCTTCAAGTTTAAGTGAACAACGAGCCCCATTGATAATCATGAAGTGGTAATTATTTGTAACTTTTTACAAGTAGAACAATGAATAGTACAGGTAGACGAGTGAAATCCTTCTATATATTGCTTCTGTATAGTCTAAGAAACATATATGCAAAGCATCCAAACAGTACAATTCGCCAATTTTTTGTACATCAAGTTTAAGTGAACTACGATTCCCATTGTTAATCCTTTAACAGAAATTATTTGTAACTTTCGACAAGTAGAACAATGAATGGAACAGGTAGACGGTTGAAATCATTGTATATATTGCTTCTATATAGTCTAAGAAACATATATGGAAAGCATCCAAACAGTACAATTCGCCAATTTTTTGTTCTTCAAGTATAAGTGAACAATGAGACCCAATGGTTAATCCATTATCGGAAATTATTTGTAACTTTCGACAAGTAGAACAATGAATGGAACAGGTAGACGGTTGAAATCTTTGTATACATTGCTTCTATATAGTCTAAGAAACATATATGCAAAGCATCCAAACAGTACAATTCGCCAATTTATTGTTCTTCAAGTTTAAGTGAACAACGAGCCCCATTGTTAATCCTTTAAATGAAATTATTTGTAAATTTCGACAAGTAGAACAATGAATGGAACAGGTAGACTGTTGAAATCATTGTATATATTGCTTCCATATAGTCCAAGAAATATATATGCAAAGCATCCAAACAGTACCATTCGCTAATTTTTTGTTCTTGAATTTAAGTGAACTATGAGCCCCAATGTTAATCCTTTAACGGAAATTATTTGTAACTTTCGACAAGTGGAACAATGAATGGAACAGGTAGACGGTTGAAATCTTTGTATATATTGCTTCTATACAGTCTAAGAAACATATATGCAAAGCATCCAAACAGTACAATTCGCCAATTTATTGTTCTTCAAGTTTAAGTGAACAACGAGCCCCATTGTTAATCCTTTAAATGGAAATTATTTGTAACTTTCTACAAGTAGAACAATGAATGGAACAGGTAGACGGTTGAAATCAATGTATATATTGCTTCTATATAGTCAAAGAAACATATATGCAAAGCATCAAAACAGTACAATTCGCCAATTTTTTGTTCTTCAAGTTTAAGAGAACTACGAGCCCCATTGTTAATACTTTAACGGAAATTATTTGTAACTTTCGACAAGTAGAACAATGAATGGAACAGGTAGACGGTTGAAATCATGGTATATATTGCTTCTATATAGTCTAAGAAACATATATGCAAAGCATCCAAACAGTACAATTCGCCAATTTTTTGTTCTTCAAGTATAAGTGAACAATGAGACCCAATGGTTAATCCATTATCGGAAATTATTTGTAACTTTCGACAAGTAGAACAATGAATGGAACAGGTAGACGGTTGAAATCTTTGTATACATTGCTTCTATATAGTCTAAGAAACATATATGCAAAGCATCCAAACAGTACAATTCGCCAATTTATTGTTCTTCAAGTTTAAGTGAACAACGAGCCCCATTGTTAATCCTTTAAATGGAAATTATTTGTAAATTTCTACAAGTAGAACAATGAATGGAGCAGGAAGACGGTTGAAATCATTGTATGTATTGCTTCTATATAGTCTAAGAAACATATATGCAAAGCATCCAAACAGTACCATTCGCCAATTTTTTGTTCTTCAAGTTTAAGTGAACTACGAGCCCCATTGTTAATCCTTTAACGGAAATTAATTGTAACTTTCGACAAGTAGAACAATGAATGGAACAGGTAGACGGTTGAAATCTTTGTATATATTGCTTCTATATAGTCTAAGAAACATATATGCAAAGTATCCAATCAGTACCATTCGCCAATTTTTTGTTCTTCAAGTTTAAGTGAACTACGAGCCCCATTGTTAATCCTTTAACGGAAATTAATTGTAACTTTCGACAAGTAGAACAATGAATGGAACAGGTAGACGGTTGAAATCTTGGTATATATTGCTTCTATATAGTCTAAGAAACATATATGCAAAGCATCCAAACAGTACAATTCGCCAATTTTTTGTTCTTCAAGTATAAGTGAACAATGAGACCTAATGGTTAATCCATTATCGGAAATTATTTGTAACTTTCGACAAATAGAACAATGAATGGAACAGGTAGACGGTTGAAATCTTTGTATACATTGCTTCTATATAGTCTAAGAAACATATATGCAAAGCATCCAAACAGTACAATTCGCCAATTTATTGTTCTTCAAGTTTAAGTGAACAACGAGCCCCATTGTTAATCCTTTAAATGAAATTATTTGTAAATTTCGACAAGTAGAACAATGAATGGGACAGGTAGACTGTTGAAATCATTGTATATATTGCTTCCATATAGTCCAAGAAATATATATGCAAAGCATCCAAACAGTACCATTCGCCAATTTTTTGTTCTTCAAGTTTAAGTGAACTACGAGCCCCATTGTTAATCCTTTAACGGAAATTAATTGTAACTTTCGACAAGTAGAACAATGAATGGAACAGGTAGACGGTTGAAATCTTTGTATATATTGCTTCTATATAGTCTAAGAAACATATATGCAAAGCATTCAAACAGTACCATTCGCCAATTTTTTGTTCTTCAAGTTTAAGTGAACAACGAGCCCCATTGATAATCATGAAGTGGTAATTATTTGTAACTTTTTACAAGTAGAACAATGAATAGTACAGGTAGACGAGTGAAATCCTTCTATATATTGCTTCTGTATAGTCTAAGAAACATATATGCAAAGCATCCAAACAGTACAATTCGCCAATTTTTTGTACATCAAGTTTAAGTGAACTACGATTCCCATTGTTAATCCTTTAACAGAAATTATTTGTAACTTTCGACAAGTAGAACAATGAATGGAACAGGTAGACGGTTGAAATCATTGTATATATTGCTTCTATATAGTCTAAGAAACATATATGGAAAGCATCCAAACAGTACAATTCGCCAATTTTTTGTTCTTCAAGTATAAGTGAACAATGAGACCCAATGGTTAATCCATTATCGGAAATTATTTGTAACTTTCGACAAGTAGAACAATGAATGGAACAGGTAGACGGTTGAAATCTTTGTATACATTGCTTCTATATAGTCTAAGAAACATATATGCAAAGCATCCAAACAGTACAATTCGCCAATTTATTGTTCTTCAAGTTTAAGTGAACAACGAGCCCCATTGTTAATCCTTTAAATGAAATTATTTGTAAATTTCGACAAGTAGAACAATGAATGGAACAGGTAGACTGTTGAAATCATTGTATATATTGCTTCCATATAGTCCAAGAAATATATATGCAAAGCATCCAAACAGTACCATTCGCTAATTTTTTGTTCTTAAGTTTAAGTGAACTATGAGCCCCATTGTTAATCCTTTAACGGAAATTATTTGTAACTTTCGACAAGTAGAACAATGAATGGAACAGGTAGACGGTTGAAATCTTTGTATATATTGCTTCTATATAGTCTAAGAAACATATATGCAAAGCATCCAAACAGTACCATTCGCCAATTTTTTGTTCTTCAAGTTTAAGTGAACTACGAGCCCCATTGTTAATCATTTAACGGAAATTAATTGTAATTTTCTACAAGTAGAACAATGAATGGAACAGGTAGACGGTTGAAATCTTTGTATATGATGCTTCTATGTAGGCTAAGAAACATATATGCAAAGCATCCAAACAGTACAATTCGCCAATTTATTGATCTTCAAGTTTAAGTGAACTACGAGCCCCATTGTTAATCCTTTAACGGAAATTAATTGTAATTTTCTACAAGTAGAACAATGAATGGACCAGGTAGACGGTGGAAATCAATGTATATATTGCTTCTATATAGTCAAAGAAACATATATGCAAAGCATCGAAACAGTACAATTCGCCAATTTTTTGTTCTTCAAGTTTAAGAGAACTACGAGCCCCATTGTTAATACTTTAACGGAAATTATTTGTAACTTTCGACAAGTAGAACAATGAATGGAACAGGTAGACGGTTGAAATCATGGTATATATTGCTTCTATATAGTCTAAGAAACATTTATGCAAAGCATCCAAACAGTACAATTCGCCAATTTTTTGTTCTTCAAGTATAAGTGAACAATGAGACTCAATGGTTAATCCATTATCGGAAATTATTTGTAACTTTCGACAAGTAGAACAATGAATGGAACAGGTAGACGGTTGAAATCTTTGTATATATTGCTTCTATATAGTCTAAGAAACATATATGCAAAGCATCCAAACAGTACAATTCGCCAATTTATTGTTCTTCAAGTTTAAGTGAACAACGAGCCCCATTGTTAATCCTTTAAATGGAAATTATTTGTAACTTTCTACAAGTAGAACAATGAATGGAGCAGGAAGACGGTTGAAATCATTGTATGTATTGCTTCTATATAGTCTAAGAAACATATATGCAAAGCATCCAAACAATACAATTCGCCAATTTTTTGTACTTCAAGTTTAAGTGAACTACGATTCCCATTGTTAATCCTTTAACAGAAATTATTTGTAACTTTCGACAAGTAGAACAATGAATGGAACAGGTAGACGGTTGAAATCAATGTATATATTGCTTCTATATAGTCTAAGAAACATATATGCAAAGCATCCAAACAGTACCATTCGCCAATTTTTTGTTCTTCAAGTTTAAGTGAACTACGAGCCCCATTGTTAATCCTTTAACGGAAATTAATTGTAACTTTCGACAAGTAGAACAATGAATGGAACAGGTAGACGGTTGAATTCTTTGTATATATTGCTTCTATATAGTCTAAGAAACATATATGCAAAGCATCCAAACAGTACCATTCGCCAATTTTTTGTTCTTCAAGTTTAAGTGAACAACGAGCCCCATTGATAATCATGAAGTGGTAATTATTTGTAACTTTCTACAAGTAGAACAATGAATAGTACAGGTAGACGAGTGAAATCCTTCTATATATTGCTTCTGTATAGTCTAAGAAACATATATGCAAAGCATCCAAACAGTACAATTCGCCAATTTTTTGTACTTCAAGTTTAAGTGAACTACGATTCCCATTGTTAATCCTTTAACAGAAATTATTTGTAACTTTCGACAAGTAGAACAATGAATGGAACAGGTAGACGGTTGAAATCTTTGTATATATTGCTTCTATATAGTCTAAGAAAAATATATGCAAAGCATCCAAACAGTACAATTCGCCAATTTATTGTTCTTCAAGTTTAAGTGAACAACGAGCCCCATTGTTAATCCTTTAAATGAAATTATTTGTAAATTTCGACAAGTAGAACAATAAATGGAACAGGTAGACTGTTGAAATCATTGTATATATTGCTTCCATAAAGTCCAAGAAATATATATGCAAAGCATCCAAACAGTACCATTCGCTAATTTTTTGTTCTTAAGTTTAATTGAACTATGAGCCCCATTGTTAATCCTTTAACGGAAATTATTTGTAACTTTCGACAAGTAGAACAATGCATGGAACAGGTAGACGGTTGAAATCTTTGTATATATTGCTTCTATATAGTCTAAGAAACATATATGCAAAGCATCCAAACAGTACCATTCGCCAATTTTTTGCTCTTCAAGTTTATGTGAACTACGAGCCCCATTGTTAATCCTTTAAAGGAAATTAATTGTAACTTTCTACAAGTAGAACAATGAATGGAACAGGTAGACGGTTGAAATCTTTGTATATGATGCTTCTATGTAGTCTAAGAAACATATATGCAAAGCATCCAAACAGTACAATTCGCCAATTTATTGATCTTCAAGTTTAAGTGAACTACGAGCCCCATTGTTAATCCTTTAACGGATATATTTGTAACTTTCGACAAGTAGAACAATGAATGGAACAGGTAGACGGTGGAAATCAATGTATATATTGCTTCTATATAGTCTTAGAAACATATATGCAAAGCATCCAAACAGTTCAATTCGCCAATATTTTGTTCTTCAAGTTTAAGTGAACTACGAGCCCCATTGTTAATCCTTTAAAGGAAATTATTTGTAAATTTCGGCAAGTAGAACAATGAATGGAACACGTAGACGTTGAAAACTTTGTATATATTGCTTCCATATAGTCTAAGAAACATATATGCAAAGCATCCAAACAGTACCATTCGCTAATTTTTTGTTCTTAAGTTTAAGTGAACTATGAGCCCCATTGTTAATCCTTTAACGGAAATTATTTGTAACTTTCTACAAGTAGAACAATGTATAGAACAGTTAGACCGTTGAAATCATTGTATATATTGCATCTATATAGTCTAAGAAACATATATGCAAAGCATCCAAACAGTACAATTCGCCAATTTATTGTTCTTCAAGTTTAAGTGAACAACGAGCCCCATTGTTAATCCTTTAAAGGAAATTATTTGTAACTTTCGACAAGTAGAACAAGGAATGGAACAGGTAGACGGTTGAAATCTTTGTATATATTGCTTCTACATAGTCTAAGAAACATATATGCAAAGCATCCAAACAGTACCATTCGCCAATTTTTTGTTCTTCAAGTTTAAGTGAACTATGAGCCCCATTGTTAATCCTTTATCGGAAATTATTTGTAACTTTCGACAAGTAGAACAATGAATGGAACAGGTAGACGGTTGAAATCTTTGTATACATTGCTTCTATATAGTCTAAGAAACATATATGCAAAGCATCCAAACAGTACCATTCGCCAATTTTTTGTTCTTCAAGTTTAAGTGAACAACGAACCCCATTGATAATCATGAAGTGGTAATTATTTGTAACTTTCTACAAGTAGAACAATGAATAGTACAGGTAGACGAGTGAAATCCTTCTATATATTGCTTCTGTATAGTCTAAGAAACATATATGCAAAGCATCCAAACAGTACAATTCGCCAATTTTTTGTACTTCAAGTTTAAGTGAACTACGATTCCCATTGTTAATCCTTTAACAGAAATTATTTGTAACTTTCGACAAGTAGAACAATGAATGGAACAGGTAGACGGTTGAAATCTTTGTATATATTGCTTCTATATAGTCTAAGAAAAATATATGCAAAGCATCCAAACAGTACAATTCGCCAATTTATTGTTCTTCAAGTTTAAGTGAACTACGAGCCCCATTGTTAATCCTTTAAATGAAATTATTTGTAAATTTCGACAAGTAGAACAATAAATGGAACAGGTAGACTGTTGAAATCATTGTATATATTGCTTCCATAAAGTCCAAGAAATATATATGCAAAGCATCCAAACAGTACCATTCGCTAATTTTTTGTTCTTAAGTTTAATTGAACTATGAGCCCCATTGTTAATCCTTTAACGGAAATTATTTGTAACTTTCGACAAGTAGAACAATGCATGGAACAGGTAGACGGTTGAAATCTTTGTATATATTGCTTCTATATAGTCTAAGAAACATATATGCAAAGCATCCAAACAGTACCATTCGCCAATTTTTTGCTCTTCAAGTTTATGTGAACTACGAGCCCCATTGTTAATCCTTTAAAGGAAATTAATTGTAACTTTCTACAAGTAGAACAATGAATGGAACAGGTAGACGGTTGAAATCTTTGTATATGATGCTTCTATGTAGTCTAAGAAACATATATGCAAAGCATCCAAACAGTACAATTCGCCAATTTATTGATCTTCAAGTTTAAGTGAACTACGAGCCCCATTGTTAATCCTTTAACGGATATATTTGTAACTTTCGACAAGTAGAACAATGAATGGAACAGGTAGACGGTGGAAATCAATGTATATATTGCTTCTATATAGTCTAAGAAACATATATGCAAAGCATCCAAACAGTTCAATTCGCCAATATTTTGTTCTTCAAGTTTAAGTGAACTACGAGCCCCATTGTTAATCCTTTAAAGGAAATTATTTGTAAATTTCGGCAAGTAGAACAATGAATGGAACACGTAGACGTTGAAAACTTTGTATATATTGCTTCCATATAGTCTAAGAAACATATATGCAAAGCATCCAAACAGTACCATTCGCTAATTTTTTGTTCTTAAGTTTATGTGAACTATGAGCCCCATTGTTAATCCTTTAAAGGAAATTATTTGTAAATTTCGACAAGTAGAACAATGAATGTTACAGGTAGACGGTTGAAATCTTTGTATATATTGCTTCTATATAATCTAAGAAACATATATGCAAAGCATCCAAACAGTACCATTCGCCAATTTTTTGTTCTTCAAGTTTAAGTGAACAATGAGCCCCATTGTTAATCCTTTATCGGAAATTACTTGTAACTTTCGACAAGTAGAACATTGAATGGAACAGGTAGACGGTTGAAATCTTTGTATATATTGCTTCTATATAGTATAAGAAACATATAAGCAAAGCATCCAAACAGTACCATTCGCCAATTTTTTGTTCTTCAAGTTTAAGTGAACTACGAGCCCCATTGTTAATACTTTAACGGAAATTATTTGTAACTTTCGACAAGTAGAACAATGATTGGAACACGTAGACGGTTGAAATCTTTGTATATATTGCTTCCATATAGTGTAAGAAACATGTACGCAAAGCATCCAAACAGTACCATTCGCCAATTTTTTGTTCTTCAAGATTAAGTGAACAATGAGCCCCAATGGTTAATCCTTTATCGGAAATTATTTGTAATTTTCGACAAGTAGAACAATGAATGAAACAGGTAGACGGTTGAAATCTTTGTATATATTGCTTCTATATAATCTAAGAAACATATATGCAAAGCATCCAAACAGTACCATTCGCCAATTTTTTGTTCTTCAAGTTTAAGTGAACAACGAGCCCCATTGATAATCATGAAACGGAAATTATTTGTAACTTTCTACAAGTAGAACAATGAATGGAACAGGTAGACGGTTGAAATCTTTGTATATGTTGCTTCTATATAATCTAAGAAACATATATGCAAAGCATCCAAACAGTACAATCCGCCAATTATTTGATCTTCAAGTTTAAGTGAACTACGAGCCCCATTGTTAATACTTTAACGGAAATTATTTGTAACTTGCGACAAGTAGAACAATGAATGGAACAGGTAGAAGGTTGAAATCAATGTATATATTGCTTCTATATAGTCTAAGAAACATATATGCAAAGCATCCAAACAGTACCATTCGCCAATTTTTTGTTCTTCAAGTTTAAGTGAAAAACGAGCCGCATTGTTAATCCTTTAAAGGAAATTATTTGTAAATTTCGAAAAGTAGAAAAATGATTGGAACACGTAGACGGTTGTAATCTTTGTATATATTGCTTCTATATAATCTAAGAAACATATATGCAAAGCATCCAAACAGAACCATTCGCCAATTTTTTGTTCTTCAAATTTAAGTGAACAACGAGCCCCATTGATAATCATGAAACGGAAATTATTTGTAACTTTCTACAAGTAGAACAATGAATAGAACAGGTAGACGGTTGAAATCTTTTTATATGTTGCGTCTATATATTCTAAGAAACCTATAAGCAAAGCATCTAAACAGTAACAATCGCCAATTTTTTGATCTTCAAGTTTAAGTGAACATCGAGCCCCATTGATAATCATGAAATGGAAATTATTTGTAACTTTCTACAAGTAGACCAATGAATAGTTCAGGTAGACGGGTGAAATCTTTCTATATATTACTTCTAAATAGTCTACGAAACATATATGCAAAGCATCCGAACAGTACAATTCGCCAATTTTTTGTTCTTCAAGTTTAAGAGAACAACGAGCCCCATTGATAATCATGAAAGGGAAATTATTTGTAACATTCTTCAAGTAGAACAATGAATAGAACAGTTAGACTGTTGAAATCTTTGTATATATTGCTTCTATATAGTTTAAGAAACATATATGCAAAGCATCCAAACAGTTCAATTCGCCAATTTATTGTCCTTCAAGTTTAAGTGAACAACGAGCCCCATTGTTAATCCTTTAAAGGAAATTATTTGTAAATTTCGACAAGTAGAACAATGATTGGAACACGTAGACGGTTGAAATCTTTGTATATATTGCTTCCATATAGTGTAAGAAACATGTACGCAAAGCATCCAAACAGTACCATTCGCCAATTTTTTGTTCTTCAAGTTTAAGTGAACAATGAGCCCCATTGTTAATCCTTTATCGGAAATTATTTGTAACTTTCGACAAGTAGAACATTGAATGGAACAGGTAGACGGTTGAAATCTTTGTATATATTGCTTCTATATAGTCTAAGAAACATATATGCAAAGCATCCAAACAGTAGAATTCGCCAATTTATTGTTCTTCAAGTTTAAGTGAACTACGAGCCCCATTGTTAATCCTTTAAAGGAAATTATTTGTAAATTTCGACAAGTAGAACAATGAATGTTACAGGTAGACGGTTGAAATCTTTGTATATATTGCTTCTATATAATCTAAGAAACATATATGCAAAGCATCCAAACAGTACCATTCGCCAATTTTTTGTTCTTCAAGTTTAAGTGAACAATGAGCCCCATTGTTAATCCTTTATCGGAAATTATTTGTAACTTTCGACAAGTAGAACATTGAATGGAACAGGTAGACGGTTGAAATCTTTGTATATATTGCTTCTATATAGTATAAGAAACATATAAGCAAAGCATCCAAACAGTACCATTCGCCAATTTTTTGTTCTTCAAGTTTAAGTGAACTACGAGCCCCATTGTTAATACTTTAACGGAAATTATTTGTAACTTTCGACAAGTAGAACAATGAATGGAACAGGTAGCCGGTTGAAATCAATGTATATATTGCTTCTATATAGTCTAAGAAACATATATGCAAAGCATCCAAACAGTACCATTCGCAATTTTTTGTTCTTCAAGTATAAGTGAACAACGAGCCCCATTGTTAATCCTTTAAAGGAAATTATTTGTAACTTTCGACAAGTAGAACAAGGAATGGAACAGGTAGACGGGTGAAATCTTTCTATATATTGCTTCTAAATAGTCTAAGAAACATATATGAAAAGCATCCAAACAGTACAATTCGCCAATTTTTTGTTCTTCAAGTTTAAGTGAACTACGAGCCCCATTGTTAATCCTTTAACGGAAATTAATTGTAACTTTCTACAAGTAGAACACTGGTTGGAACACGTAGACGGTTGAAATCTTTGTATATATTGCTTCCATATAGTCTAAGAAACATATATGCAAAGCATCCAAACAGTACCATTCGCCAATTTTTTGTTCTTCAAGTTTAAGTGAAGTACGAGCCCCATTGTTAATCCTTTAAAGGAAATTATTTGTAACTTTCGACCAGTAGAACAATGAATGGAACAGGTAGACGGTTGAAATCATTGTATATATTGCTTCTATATAGTCTAAGAAACATATATGCAAAGGATCCAAACAGTACAATTCGACAATTTTTTGCTCTTCAAGTTTAAGTGAACTACGAGCCCCATTGTTAATCCTTTATAGGAAATTATTTGTAAATTTCGGCAAGTAGAACAATGAATGGAACAGGTAGACTGTTGAAATCATTGTATATATTGCTTCCATATAGTCCAAGAAACATATATGCAAAGCATCCAAACAGTACAATTCGCCAATTTTTTGTTCTTCAAGTTTAAGTAAACTACGATCCCCATTGTTAATCCATTAACGGAAATTATTTGTAACTTTCGACAAGTAGAACAATGAATGGAACAGGTAGACGGTTGAAATCATTGTATATATTGCTTCTATATAGTCTAAGAAACATATATGCAAAGCATCCAAACAGTACAATTCGACAATTTTTTGCTCTTCAAGTTTAAGTGAACTAGGAGCCCCATTGTTAATCCTTTAAAGGAAATTATTTGTAAATTTCGGCAAGTAGAACAATGAATGGAATAGGTAGACGGTTGAAATCATTGTATATATTGCTTCTAAATAGTCTAAGAAACATATCTGCAGATCATCCAAACAGTACAATCCGCCAATTATTTGATCTTCAAGTTTAAGTGAACTACGAGCCCCATTGTTAATACTTTAACGGAAATTATTTGTAAATTTCGAAAAGTAGAACAATGATTGGAACACGTAGACGGTTGAAATCTTTGTATATATTGCTTCTATATAGTATAAGAAACATATATGCAATGCATCCAAACAGTACCATTCGCCAATTTTTTGTTCTTCAAGTTTAAGTGAACTACGAGCCCCATTGTTAATACTGTAACGGAAATTATTTGTAACTTGCGACAAGTAGAACAATGAATGGAACAGGTAGCCGGTTGAAATCTTTGTATATATTGCTTCTATATAGTCTGAGAAACATATATGCAATGCATCCAAACAGTACCATTCGCCAATTTTTTGTTCTTCAAGTTTAAGTGAACTACGAGCCCCATTGTTAATACTGTAACGGAAATTATTTGTAACTTGCGACAAGTAGAACAATGAATGGAACAGGTAGCCGGTTGAAATCATTGTATATATTGCTTCTATATAGTCTAAGAAACATATATGCAAAGCATCCAAACAGTACAATTCGACAATTTTTTGCTCTTCAAGTTTAAGTGAACTACGAGCCCCATTGTTAATCCTTTAAAGGAAATTATTTGTAAATTTCGGCAAGTAGAACAATGAATGGAACAGGTAGACGGTTGAAATCATTGTATATATTGCTTCTAAATAGTCTAAGAAACATATATGCAAAGCATCCAAACAGTACCATTCGCAATTTTTTGTTCTTCAAGTATAAGTGAACAACGAGCCCCATTGTTAGTCCTTTAAAGGAAATTATTTGTAAATTTCGACAAGTAGAACAATGATTGGAACACGTAGACGGTTGAAATCTTTGTATATATTGCTTCCATATAGTCTAAGAAACAGGTACGCAAAGCATCCAAACAGTACCATTCGCCAATTTTTTGTTCTTCAAGTTTAAGTGAACTACGAGCCCCATTGTTAATCCTTCAAAGGAAGTTATTTGTAAATTTCGACAAGTAGAACAATGAATGGAACAGGTAGACTGTTGAAATCATTGTATATATTGCTTCTATATAGTCTAAGAAACATATCTGCAGATCATCCAAACAGTACAATCCGCCAATTATTTGATCTTCAAGTTTAAGTGAACTACGAGCCCCATTGTTAATACTTTAACGGAAATTATTTGTAACTTTCTACAAGTAGAACACTGGTTGGAACACGTAGACGGTTGAAATCTTTGTATATATTGCTTCCATATAGTCTAAGAAACATATATGCAATGCATCCAAACAGTACCATTCGCCAGTTTTTTGTTCTTCAAGTTTAAGTGAACTACGAGCCCCATTGTTAATCCTTCAAAGGAAGTTATTTGTAAATTTCGACAAGTAGAACAATGAATGGAACAGGTAGACTGTTGAAATCATTGTATATATTGCTTCTATATAGTCTAAGAAACATATCTGCAGATCATCCAAACAGTACAATCCGCCAATTATTTGATCTTCAAGTTTAAGTGAACTACGAGCCCCATTGTTAATCCTTTAACGGAAATTAATTGTAACTTTCTACAAGTAGAACACTGGTTGGAACACGTAGACGGTTGAAATCTTTGTATATATTGCTTCCATATAGTCTAAGAAACATATATGCAAAGCATCCAAACAGTACCATTCGCCAATTTTTTGTTCTTCAAGTTTAAGTGAAGTACGAGCCCCATTTTTAATCCTTTAACGGAAATTATTTGTAACTTGCGACAAGTAGAACAATGAATGGAACAGGTATCCGGTTGAAATCTTTGTATATATTGCTTCTATATAGTCTAAGAAACATATATGCAAAGCATCCAAACAGTACAATTCGCCAATTTTTTGTTCTTCAAGTTTAAGTAAACTACGATCCCAATTGTTAATCCATTAACGGAAATTATTTGTAACTTTCGACAAGTAGAACAATGAATGGAACAGGTAGACGGTTGAAATCATTGTATATATTGCTTCTATATAGTCTAAGAAACATATATGCAAAGCATCCAAACAGTACAATTCGCCAATTTTTTGTTCTTCAAGTTTAAGTAAACTACGATCCCAATTGTTAATCCATTAACGGAAATTATTTGTAACTTTCGACAAGTAGAACAATGAATGGAACAGGTAGACGGTTGAAATCATTGTATATATTGCTTCTATATAATCTAAGAAACATATATGCAAAGCATCCAAACAGTACCATTCGCCAATTTTTTGTTCTTCAAGTTTAAGTGAACAACGAGCCCCATTGATAATCATGAAACGGAAATTATTTGTAAATTACGACAAGTAGAACAATGATTGGAACACGTAGACGGTTGAAATCTTTGTATATATTGCTTCCATATAGTGTAAGAAACATGTACGCAAAGCATCCAAACAGTACCATTCGCCAATTTTTTGTTCTTCAAGATTAAGTGAACAATGAGCCCCAATGGTTAATCCTTTATCGGAAATTATTTGTAATTTTCGACAAGTAGAACAATGAATGAAACAGGTAGACGGTTGAAATCTTTGTATATATTGCTTCTATATAATCTAAGAAACATATATGCAAAGCATACAAACAGTACCATTCGCCAATTTTTTGTTCTTCAAGTTTAAGTGAACAACGAGCCCCATCGATAATCATGAAACGGAAATTATTTGTAACTTTCTACAAGTAGAACAATGAATGGAACAGGTAGACGGTTGAAATCTTTGTATATGTTGCTTCTATATAATCTAAGAAACATATATGCAAAGCATCCAAACAGTACAATCCGCCAATTATTTGATCTTCAAGTTTAAGTGAACTACGAGCCCCATTGTTAATACTTTAACGGAAATTATTTGTAACTTGCGACAAGTAGAACAATGAATGGAACAGGTAGAAGGTTGAAATCAATGTATATATTGCTTCTATATAGTCTACGAAACATATATGCAAAGCATCCGAACAGTACAATTCGCCAATTTTTTGTTCTTCAAGTTTAAGTGAACTACGAGCCCCATTGTTAATCCTTTAACGGAAATTAATTGTAACTTTCTACAAGTAGAACAATGATTGGAACATGTAGACGGTTGAAATCTTTGTATATATTGCTTCCATATAGTCTAAGAAACATATATGCAAAGCATCCAAACAGTACCATTCGCCAATTTTTTGTTCTTCAAGTTTAAGTGAACAATGAGCCCCATTGTTAATCGTTTATCGGAAATTATTTGTAAATTTCGACAAGTAGAACAATGTATGGAACAGGTAGACTGTTGAAATCATTGTATATATTGCTTCTATATAGTCCAAGAAACTTATATGCAAAGCGTCCAAACAGTACAATTCGCCAATTACTTGATCTTCAAGTTTAAGTGAACTACGAGCCCCATTGTTAATACTTTAACGGAAATTATTTGTAACTTTCGACAAGTAGAACATTGAATGGAACAGGTAGACGGTTGAAATCTTTGTATATATTGCTTCTATATAGTATAAGAAACATATATGCAAAGCATCCAAACAGTACAATTCGCCAATTTCTTGTACTTCAAGTTTAAGTGAACAATGAGCCCCAATGGTTTATCCATTATCGGTAATTATTTGTAACTTTCGACAAGTAGAACAATGAATGGAACAGGTAGACGGTTGAAATCTTTGTATATATTGCTTCTATATAGTATAAGAAACATATATGCAAAGCATCCAAACAGTACAATTCGCCAATTTCTTGTACTTCAAGTTTAAGTGAACAATGAGCCCCAATGGTTTATCCATTATCGGTAATTATTTGTAACTTTCGACAAGTAGAACAATGAATGGAACAGGTAGACGGTTGAAATCCTTGTATATATTGCGTCTATATAATCTAAGAAACATATATGCAAAGCATCCAAACAGTACCATTCGCCAATTTTTTGTTCTTCAAGTTTAAGTGAAGTACGAGCCCCATTGTTAATCCTTTAAAGGAAATTATTTGTAAATTTCGACAAGTAGAACAATGAATGGAACAGGTAGACGGTTGAAATCATTGTATATATTGCTTCTATATAGTCTAAGAAACATATATGCAAAGCATCCAAACAGTACAATTCGACAATTTTTTGTTCTTCAAGTTTAAGTGAACTACGAGCCCCATTGTTAATCCTTTAAAGGAAATTATTTGTAAATTTCGGCAAGTAGTACAATGAATGGAATTGGTAGACGGTTGAAATCATTGTATATATTGCTTCTATATAGTCTAAGAAACATATATGCAAAGCATCCAAACAGTACAATTCGCCAATTTTTTGTTCTTCAAGTTTAAGTAAACTACGATCCCCATTGTTAATCCATTAACGGAAATTATTTGTAACTTTCGACAAGTAGAACAATGAATGGAACAGGTAGACGGTTGAAATCATTGTATATATTGCTTCTATATAGTCTAAGAAACATATATGCAAAGCATCCAAACAGTACAATTCGACAATTTTTTGCTCTTCAAGTTTAAGTGAACTAGGAGCCCCATTGTTAATCCTTTAAAGGAAATTATTTGTAAATTTCGGCAAGTAGAACAATGAATGGAATAGGTAGACGGTTGAAATCATTGTATATATTGCTTCTAAATAGTCTAAGAAACATATCTGCAGATCATCCAAACAGTACAATCCGCCAATTATTTGATCTTCAAGTTTAAGTGAACTACGAGCCCCATTGTTAATACTTTAACGGAAATTATTTGTAAATTTCGAAAAGTAGAACAATGATTGGAACACGTAGACGGTTGAAATCTTTGTATATATTGCTTCTATATAGTATAAGAAACATATATGCAATGCATCCAAACAGTACCATTCGCCAATTTTTTGTTCTTCAAGTTTAAGTGAACTACGAGCCCCATTGTTAATACTGTAACGGAAATTATTTGTAACTTGCGACAAGTAGAACAATGAATGGAACAGGTAGCCGGTTGAAATCTTTGTATATATTGCTTCTATATAGTCTGAGAAACATATATGCAATGCATCCAAACAGTACCATTCGCCAATTTTTTGTTCTTCAAGTTTAAGTGAACTACGAGCCCCATTGTTAATACTGTAACGGAAATTATTTGTAACTTGCGACAAGTAGAACAATGAATGGAACAGGTAGCCGGTTGAAATCATTGTATATATTGCTTCTATATAGTCTAAGAAACATATATGCAAAGCATCCAAACAGTACAATACGACAATTTTTTGCTCTTCAAGTTTAAGTGAACTACGAGCCCCATTGTTAATCCTTTAAAGGAAATTATTTGTAAATTTCGGCAAGTAGAACAATGAATGGAACAGGTAGACGGTTGAAATCATTGTATATATTGCTTCTAAATAGTCTAAGAAACATATATGCAAAGCATCCAAACAGTACCATTTGCAATTTTTTGTTCTTCAAGTATAAGTGAACAACGAGCCCCATTGTTAATCCTTTAAAGGAAATTATTTGTAAATTTCGACAAGTAGAACAATGATTGGAACACGTAGACGGTTGAAATCTTTGTATATATTGCTTCCATATAGTCTAAGAAACATGTACGCAAAGCATCCAAACAGTACCATTCGCCAATTTTTTGTTCTTCAAGTTTAAGTGAACTACGAGCCCCATTGTTAATCCTTCAAAGGAAGTTATTTGTAAATTTCGACAAGTAGAACAATGAATGGAACAGGTAGACTGTTGAAATCATTGTATATATTGCTTCTATATAGTCTAAGAAACATATCTGCAGATCATCCAAACAGTACAATCCGCCAATTATTTGATCTTCAAGTTTAAGTGAACTACGAGCCCCATTGTTAATACTTTAACGGAAATTATTTGTAACTTGCGACAAGTAGAACAATGAATGGAACAGGTAGACGGTTGAAATCAATGTATATATTGCTTCTATATAGTCTAAGAAACATATATGCAATGCATCCAAACAGTACCATTCGCCAGTTTTTTGTTCTTCAAGTTTAAGTGAACAACGAGCCGCATTGTTAATCCTTTAAAGGAAATTATTTGTAAATTACGAAAAGTAGAACAATGATTGGAACAGGTAGCCGGTTGAAATCTTTCTATATATTACTTCTAAATAGTCTACGAAACATATATGCAAAGCATCCAAACAGTACCATTCGCCAATTTTTTGTTCTTCAAGTTTAAGTGAACAATGAGCCCCATTGTTAATCGTTTATCGGAAATTATTTGTAAATTTCGACAAGTAGAACAATGTATGGAACCGGTAGACTGTTGAAATCATTGTATATATTGCTTCTATATAGTCCAAGAAACTTATATGCAAAGCGTCCAAACAGTACAATTCGCCAATTACTTGATCTTCAAGTTTAAGTGAACTACGAGCCCCATTGTTAATACTTTAACGGAAATTATTTGTAACTTTCGACAAGTAGAACATTGAATGGAACAGGTAGACGGTTGAAATCTTTGTATATATTGCTTCTATATAGTATAAGAAACATATATGCAAAGCATCCAAACAGTACAATTCGCCAATTTCTTGTACTTCAAGTTTAAGTGAACAATGAGCCCCAATGGTTTATCCATTATCGGTAATTATTTGTAACTTTCGACAAGTAGAACAATGAATGGAACAGGTAGACGGTTGAAATCTTTGTATATATTGCTTCTATATAGTATAAGAAACATATATGCAAAGCATCCAAACAGTACAATTCGCCAATTTCTTGTACTTCAAGTTTAAGTGAACAATGAGCCCCAATGGTTTATCCATTATCGGTAATTATTTGTAACTTTCGACAAGTAGAACAATGAATGGAACAGGTAGACGGTTGAAATCCTTGTATATATTGCGTCTATATAATCTAAGAAACATATATGCAAAGCATCCAAACAGTACCATTCGCCAATTTTTTGTTCTTCAAGTTTAAGTGAAGTACGAGCCCCATTGTTAATCCTTTAAAGGAAATTATTTGTAAATTTCGACAAGTAGAACAATGAATGGAACAGGTAGACGGTTGAAATCATTGTATATATTGCTTCTATATAGTCTAAGAAACATATATGCAAAGCATCCAAACAGTACAATTCGACAATTTTTTGCTCTTCAAGTTTAAGTGAACTACGAGCCCCATTGTTAATCCTTTAAAGGAAATTATTTGTAAATTTCGGCAAGTAGTACAATGAATGGAATTGGTAGACGGTTGAAATCATTGTATATATTGCTTCTATATAGTCTAAGAAACATATATGCAAAGCATCCAAACAGTACAATTCGCCAATTTTTTGTTCTTCAAGTTTAAGTAAACTACGATCCCCATTGTTAATCCATTAACGGAAATTATTTGTAACTTTCGACAAGTAGAACAATGAATGGAACAGGTAGACGGTTGAAATCATTGTATATATTGCTTCTATATCGTCTAAGAAACATATATGCAAAGCATCCAAACAGTACAATTCGACAATTTTTTGCTCTTCAAGTTTAAGTGAACAACGAGCCCCATTGATAATCATGAAACGGAAATTATTTGTAACTTTCTACAAGTAGAACAATGAATAGAACAGGTAGACGGTTGAAATCTTTGTATATGTTGCGTCTATATATTCTAAGAAACCTATATGCAAAGCATCCAAACAGTACAATTCGCCAATTTTTTGTTCTTCAAGTTTAAGTGAACTACGAGACCCATTGTTAATCCTTTAAAGGAAATTATTTGTAAATTTCGACAAGTAGAACAATGTATGGAACAGGTAGACTGTTGAAATCATTGTATATATTGCTTCTATATAGTCCAAGAAACTTATATGCAAAGCGTCCAAACAGTACAATTCGCCAATTATTTGATCTTCAAGTTTAAGTGATCTACGAGCCCCATTGTTAATACTTTAACGGAAATTATTTGTAACTTTCGCCAAGTAGAACATTGAATGGAACAGGTAGACGGTTGAAATCTTTGTATATATTGCTTCTATATAGTATAAGAAACATATATGCAATGCATACAAACAGTATCATTCGCCAATTTTTTGTTCTTCAAGTTTAAGTGAACTACGAGCCCCATTGTTAATACTGTAACGGAAATTATTTGTAACTTGCGACAAGTAGAACAATGAATGGAACAGGTAGCCGGTTGAAATCTTTGTATATATTGCTTCTATATAGTCTAAGAAACATATATGCAAAGCATCCAAACAGTACAATTCGCCAATTTCTTGTACTTCAAGTTTAAGTGAACAATGAGCCCCAATGGTTTATCCATTATCGGTAATTATTTGTAACTTTCGACAAGTAGAACAATGAATGGAACAGGTAGACGGTTGAAATCCTTGTATATATTGCTTCTATATATTCTAAGAAACCTATATGCAAAGCATCTAAACAGTAACAATCGCCAATTTTTTGATCTTCAAGTTTAAGTGAACATCGAGCCCCATTGATAATCATGAAATGGAAATTATTTGTAACTTTCTACAAGTAGAACAATGAATAGAACAGGTAGACGGTTGAAATCTTTGTATATGTTGCGTCTATATATTCTAAGAAACCTATATGCAAAGCATCCAAACAGTACAATTCGCCAATTTTTTGTTCTTCAAGTTTAAGTGAACTACGAGCCCCATTGTTAATCCTTTAAAGGAAATTATTTGTAAATTTCGACAAGTAGAACAATGTATGGAACAGGTAGACTGTTGAAATCATTGTATATATTGCTTCTATATAGTCCAAGAAACTTATATGCAAAGCGTCCAAACAGTACAATTCGCCAATTATTTGATCTTCAAGTTTAAGTGAACTACGAGCCCCATTGTTAATACTTTAACGGAAATTATTTGTAACTTTCGCCAAGTAGAACATTGAATGGAACAGGTAGACGGTTGAAATCTTTGTATATATTGCTTCTATATAGTATAAGAAACATATATGCAATGCATACAAACAGTATCATTCGCCAATTTTTTGTTCTTCAAGTTTAAGTGAACTACGAGCCCCATTGTTAATACTGTAACGGAAATTATTTGTAACTTGCGACAAGTAGAACAATGAATGGAACAGGTAGCCGGTTGAAATCTTTGTATATATTGCTTCTATATAGTCTAAGAAACATATATGCAAAGCATCCAAACAGTACAATTCGCCAATTTTTTGTTCTTCAAGTTTAAGTAAACTACGATCCCCATTGTTAATCCATTAACGGAAATTATTTGTAACTTTCGACAAGTAGAACAATGAATGGAACAGGTAGACGGTTGAAATCATTGTATATATTGCTTCTATATAATCTAAGAAACATATATGCAAAGCATCCAAACAGAACCATTCACCAATTTTTTGTTCTTCAAATTTAAGTGAACAACGAGCCCCATTGATAATCATGAAACGGAAATTATTTGTAACTTTCTACAAGTAGAACAATGAATAGAACAGGTAGACGGTTGAAATCTTTGTATATGTTGCTTCTATATATTCTAAGAAACCTATATGCAAAGCATCTAAACAGTAACAATCGCCAATTTTTTGATCTTCAAGTTTAAGTGAACATCGAGCCCCATTGATAATCATGAAATGGAAATTATTTGTAACTTTCTACAAGTAGAACAATGAATAGAACAGGTAGACGGTTGAAATCTTTGTATATGTTGCGTCTATATATTCTAAGAAACCTATATGCAAAGCATCCAAACAGTACCATTGGCCAATTTTTTGTTCTTTAAGTTTAAGTGAACAACGAGCCGCATTGTTAATCCTTTAAAGGAAATTATTTGTAAATTTCGAAAAGTAGAACAATGATTGGAACACGTAGACGGTTGAAATCTTTGTATATATTGCTTCTATATATTCTAAGAAACCTATATGCAAAGCATCTAAACAGTAACAATCGCCAATTTTTTGATCTTCAAGTTTAAGTGAACATCGAGCCCCATTGATAATCATGAAATGGAAATTATTTGTAAATTTCGACAAGTAGAAGAATGATTGGAACACGTAGACGGTTGAAATCTTTGTATATATTGCTTCCATATAGTCTAAGAAACATATATGCAAAGCATCCAAACAGTACCATTCGCCAATTTTTTGTTCTTCAAGTTTAAGTGAACTACGAGCCCCATTGTTAATCCTTCAAAGGAAATTATTTGTAAATTTCGACAAGTAGAACAATGAATGGAACAGGTAGACTGTTGAAATCATTGTATATATTGATTCAATATAGTCTAAGAAACATATCTGCAGATCATCCAAACAGTACAATCCGCCAGTTATTTGATCTTCAAGTTTAAGTGAACTACGAGCCCCATTGTTAATACTTTAACGGAAATTATTTGTAACTTGCGACAAGTAGAACAATGAATGGAACAGGTAGACGGTTGAAATCAATGTATATATTGCTTCTATATAATCTAAGAAACATATATGCAAAGCATCCAAACAGAACCATTCGCCAATTTTTTGTTCTTCAAATTTAAGTGAACAACGAGCCCCATTGATAATCATGAAACGGATATTATTTGTAACTTTCTACAAGTAGAACAATGAATAGAACAGGTAGACGGTAGAAATCTTTGTATATGTTGCGTCTATATATTCTAGGAAACCTATATGCAAAGCATCTAAACAGTAACAATCGCCAATTTTTTGATCTTCAAGTTTAAGTGAACATCGAGCCCCATTGATAATCATGAAATGGAAATTATTTGTAACTTTCTACAAGTAGAACAATGAATAGTACAGGTAGACGGGTGAAATCATTGTATATATTGCTTCTATATAGTCTAAGAAACATATATGCAATGCATACAAACAGTATCATTCGCCAATTTTTTGTTCTTCAAGTTTAAGTGAACTACGAGCCCCATTGTTAATACTGTAACGGAAATTATTTGTAACTTGCGACAAGTAGAACAATGAATGGAACAGGTAGCCGGTTGAAATCTTTGTATATATTGCTTCTATATAGTCTAAGAAACATATATGCAAAGCATCCAAACAGTACAATTCGCCAATTTTTTGTTCTTCAAGTTTAAGTAAACTACGATCCCCATTGTTAATCCATTAACGGAAATTATTTGTAACTTTCGACAAGTAGAACAATGAATGGAACAGGTAGACGGTTGAAATCATTGTATATATTGCTTCTATATAATCTAAGAAACATATATGCAAAGCATCCAAACAGAACCATTCACCAATTTTTTGTTCTTCAAATTTAAGTGAACAACGAGCCCCATTGATAATCATGAAACGGAAATTATTTGTAACTTTCTACAAGTAGAACAATGAATAGAACAGGTAGACGGTTGAAATCTTTGTATATGTTGCTTCTATATATTCTAAGAAACCTATATGCAAAGCATCTAAACAGTAACAATCGCCAATTTTTTGATCTTCAAGTTTAAGTGAACATCGAGCCCCATTGATAATCATGAAATGGAAATTATTTGTAACTTTCTACAAGTAGAACAATGAATAGAACAGGTAGACGGTTGAAATCTTTGTATATGTTGCGTCTATATATTCTAAGAAACCTATATGCAAAGCATCCAAACAGTACCATTGGCCAATTTTTTGTTCTTTAAGTTTAAGTGAACAACGAGCCGCATTGTTAATCCTTTAAAGGAAATTATTTGTAAATTTCGAAAAGTAGAACAATGATTGGAACACGTAGACGGTTGAAATCTTTGTATATATTGCTTCTATATATTCTAAGAAACCTATATGCAAAGCATCTAAACAGTAACAATCGCCAATTTTTTGATCTTCAAGTTTAAGTGAACATCGAGCCCCATTGATAATCATGAAATGGAAATTATTTGTAAATTTCGACAAGTAGAAGAATGATTGGAACACGTAGACGGTTGAAATCTTTGTATATATTGCTTCCATATAGTCTAAGAAACATATATGCAAAGCATCCAAACAGTACCATTCGCCAATTTTTTGTTCTTCAAGTTTAAGTGAACAATGAGCCCCATTGTTAATCGTTTATCGGAAATTATTTGTAAATTTCGACAAGTAGAACAATGATTGGAACACGTAGACGGTTGAAATCTTTGTATATATTGCTTCCATATAGTCTAAGAAACAGGTACGCAAAGCATCCAAACAGTACCATTCGCCAATTTTTTGTTCTTCAAGTTTAAGTGAACTACGAGCCCCATTGTTAATCCTTCAAAGGAAATTATTTGTAAATTTCGACAAGTAGAACAATGAATGGAACAGGTAGACTGTTGAAATCATTGTATATATTGATTCAATATAGTCTAAGAAACATATCTGCAGATCATCCAAACAGTACAATCCGCCAGTTATTTGATCTTCAAGTTTAAGTGAACTACGAGCCCCATTGTTAATACTTTAACGGAAATTATTTGTAACTTGCGACAAGTAGAACAATGAATGGAACAGGTAGACGGTTGAAATCAATGTATATATTGCTTCTATATAATCTAAGAAACATATATGCAAAGCATCCAAACAGAACCATTCGCCAATTTTTTGTTCTTCAAATTTAAGTGAACAACGAGCCCCATTGATAATCATGAAACGGATATTATTTGTAACTTTCTACAAGTAGAACAATGAATAGAACAGGTAGACGGTAGAAATCTTTGTATATGTTGCGTCTATATATTCTAGGAAACCTATATGCAAAGCATCTAAACAGTAACAATCGCCAATTTTTTGATCTTCAAGTTTAAGTGAACATCGAGCCCCATTGATAATCATGAAATGGAAATTATTTGTAACTTTCTACAAGTAGAACAATGAATAGTACAGGTAGACGGGTGAAATCATTGTATATATTGCTTCTATATAGTCTAAGAAACATATATGCAAAGCATCCAAACAGTACAATTCGACAATTTTTTGCTCTTCAAGTTTAAGTGAACTACGAGCCCCATTGTTAATCCTTTAAAGGAAATTATTTGTAAATTTCGACAAGTAGAACAATGAATGGATCATGTAGACGGTTGAAATCATTGTATATATTGCTTCTATATAGTCTAAGAAACATATATGCAAAGCATCCAAACAGTACAATTCGCCAATTTTTTGTTCTTCAAGTTTAAGTGAAGTACGAGCCCCATTGTTAATACTGTAACGGAAATTATTTGTAACTTGCGACAAGTAGAACAATGAATGGAACAGGTAGCCGGTTGAAATCTTTGTATATATTGCTTCTATATAGTATAAGAAACATATATGCAATGCATCCAAACAGTACCATTCGCCAATTTTTTGCTCTTCAAGTTTAAGTGAACTACGAGCCCCATTGTTAATCCTTTAAAGGAAATTATTTGTAAATTTCGGCAAGTAGAACAATGAATGGAATAGGTAGACGGTTGAAATCATTGTATATATTGCTTCTATATAGTCTAAGAAACATATATGCAAAGCATCCAAACAGTACAATTCGCCAATTTTTTGTTCTTCAAGTTTAAGTAAACTACGATCCCCATTGTTAATCCATTAACGGAAATTATTTGTAACTTTCGACAAGTAGAACAATGAATGGAACAGGTAGACGGTTGAAATCATTGTATATATTGCTTCTATATAATCTAAGAAACATATATGCAAAGCATCCAAACAGAACCATTCACCAATTTTTTCTTCTTCAAATTTAAGTGAACAACGAGCCCCATTGATAATCATGAAACGGAAATTATTTGTAACTTTCTACAAGTAGAACAATGAATAGAACAGGTAGACGGTTGAAATCTTTGTATATGTTGCTTCTATATATTCTAAGAAACCTATATGCAAAGCATCTAAACAGTAACAATCGCCAATTTTTTGATCTTCAAGTTTAAGTGAACATCGAGCCCCATTGATAATCATGAAATGGAAATTATTTGTAACTTTCTACAAGTAGAACAATGAATAGAACAGGTAGACGGTTGAAATCTTTGTATATGTTGCGTCTATATATTCTAAGAAACCTATATGCAAAGCATCCAAACAGTACAATTCGCCAATTTTTTGTTCTTCAAGTTTAAGTGAACTACGAGCCCCATTGTTAATCCTTTAAAGGAAATTATTTGTAAATTTCGACAAGTAGAACAATGTATGGAACAGGTAGACTGTTGAAATCATTGTATATATTGCTTCTATATAGTCCAAGAAACTTATATGCAAAGCGTCCAAACAGTACAATTCGCCAATTATTTGATCTTCAAGTTTAAGTGAACTACGAGCCCCATTGTTAATACTTTAACGGAAATTATTTGTAACTTTCGCCAAGTAGAACATTGAATGGAACAGGTAGACGGTTGAAATCTTTGTATATATTGCTTCTATATAGTATAAGAAACATATATGCAATGCATACAAACAGTATCATTCGCCAATTTTTTGTTCTTCAAGTTTAAGTGAACTACGAGCCCCATTGTTAATACTGTAACGGAAATTATTTGTAACTTGCGACAAGTAGAACAATGAATGGAACAGGTAGCCGGTTGAAATCTTTGTATATATTGCTTCTATATAGTCTAAGAAACATATATGCAAAGCATCCAAACAGTACAATTCGCCAATTTCTTGTACTTCAAGTTTAAGTGAACAATGAGCCCCAATGGTTTATCCATTATCGGTAATTATTTGTAACTTTCGACAAGTAGAACAATGAATGGAACAGGTAGACGGTTGAAATCCTTGTATATATTGCTTCTATATATTCTAAGAAACCTATATGCAAAGCATCTAAACAGTAACAATCGCCAATTTTTTGATCTTCAAGTTTAAGTGAACATCGAGCCCCATTGATAATCATGAAATGGAAATTATTTGTAACTTTCTACAAGTAGAACAATGAATAGAACAGGTAGACGGTTGAAATCTTTGTATATGTTGCGTCTATATATTCTAAGAAACCTATATGCAAAGCATCCAAACAGTACAATTCGCCAATTTTTTGTTCTTCAAGTTTAAGTGAACTACGAGCCCCATTGTTAATCCTTTAAAGGAAATTATTTGTAAATTTCGACAAGTAGAACAATGTATGGAACAGGTAGACTGTTGAAATCATTGTATATATTGCTTCTATATAGTCCAAGAAACTTATATGCAAAGCGTCCAAACAGTACAATTCGCCAATTATTTGATCTTCAAGTTTAAGTGAACTACGAGCCCCATTGTTAATACTTTAACGGAAATTATTTGTAACTTTCGCCAAGTAGAACATTGAATGGAACAGGTAGACGGTTGAAATCTTTGTATATATTGCTTCTATATAGTATAAGAAACATATATGCAATGCATACAAACAGTATCATTCGCCAATTTTTTGTTCTTCAAGTTTAAGTGAACTACGAGCCCCATTGTTAATACTGTAACGGAAATTATTTGTAACTTGCGACAAGTAGAACAATGAATGGAACAGGTAGCCGGTTGAAATCTTTGTATATATTGCTTCTATATAGTCTAAGAAACATATATGCAAAGCATCCAAACAGTACAATTCGCCAATTTTTTGTTCTTCAAGTTTAAGTAAACTACGATCCCCATTGTTAATCCATTAACGGAAATTATTTGTAACTTTCGACAAGTAGAACAATGAATGGAACAGGTAGACGGTTGAAATCATTGTATATATTGCTTCTATATAATCTAAGAAACATATATGCAAAGCATCCAAACAGAACCATTCACCAATTTTTTGTTCTTCAAATTTAAGTGAACAACGAGCCCCATTGATAATCATGAAACGGAAATTATTTGTAACTTTCTACAAGTAGAACAATGAATAGAACAGGTAGACGGTTGAAATCTTTGTATATGTTGCTTCTATATATTCTAAGAAACCTATATGCAAAGCATCTAAACAGTAACAATCGCCAATTTTTTGATCTTCAAGTTTAAGTGAACATCGAGCCCCATTGATAATCATGAAATGGAAATTATTTGTAACTTTCTACAAGTAGAACAATGAATAGAACAGGTAGACGGTTGAAATCTTTGTATATGTTGCGTCTATATATTCTAAGAAACCTATATGCAAAGCATCCAAACAGTACAATTCGCCAATTTTTTGTTCTTCAAGTTTAAGTGAACTACGAGCCCCATTGTTAATCCTTTAAAGGAAATTATTTGTAAATTTCGACAAGTAGAACAATGTATGGAACAGGTAGACTGTTGAAATCATTGTATATATTGCTTCTATATAGTCCAAGAAACTTATATGCAAAGCGTCCAAACAGTACAATTCGCCAATTATTTGATCTTCAAGTTTAAGTGAACTACGAGCCCCATTGTTAATACTTTAACGGAAATTATTTGTAACTTTCGCCAAGTAGAACATTGAATGGAACAGGTAGACGGTTGAAATCTTTGTATATATTGCTTCTATATAGTATAAGAAACATATATGCAATGCATACAAACAGTATCATTCGCCAATTTTTTGTTCTTCAAGTTTAAGTGAACTACGAGCCCCATTGTTAATACTGTAACGGAAATTATTTGTAACTTGCGACAAGTAGAACAATGAATGGAACAGGTAGCCGGTTGAAATCTTTGTATATATTGCTTCTATATAGTCTAAGAAACATATATGCAAAGCATCCAAACAGTACAATTCGCCAATTTCTTGTACTTCAAGTTTAAGTGAACAATGAGCCCCAATGGTTTATCCATTATCGGTAATTATTTGTAACTTTCGACAAGTAGAACAATGAATGGAACAGGTAGACGGTTGAAATCCTTGTATATATTGCGTCTATATAATCTACGAAACATATATGCAAAGCATCCAAACAGTACCATTCGCCAATTTTTTGTTCTTCAAGTTTAAGTGAACAACGAGCCCCATTGTTAATCCTTTAAAGGAAATTATTTGTAAATTTCGACAAGTAGAACAATGAATGGAACAGGTAGACGGTTGAAATCATTGTATATATTGCTTCTTTATAGTCCAAGAAACATATATGCAAAGCATCCAAACAGTACAATTCGACAATTTTTTGCTCTTCAAGTTTAAGTGAACTACGAGCCCCATTGTTAATCCTTTAAAGGAAATTATTTGTAAATTTCGGCAAGTAGAACAATGAATGGAATAGGTAGACGGTTGAAATCATTGTATATATTGCTTCTATATAGTCTAAGAAACATATATGCAAAGCATCCAAACAGTACAATTCGCCAATTTTTTGTTCTTCAAGTTTAAGTAAACTACGATCCCCATTGTTAATCCATTAACGGAAATTATTTGTAACTTTCGACAAGTAGAACAATGAATGGAACCGGTAGACGGTTGAAATCATTGTATATATTGCTTCTATATAGTCTAAGAAACATATATGCAAAGCATCCAAACAGTACAATTCGACAATTTTTTGCTCTTCAAGTTTAAGTGAACTACGAGCCCCATTGTTAATCCTTTAAAGGAAATTATTTGTAAATTTCGGCAAGTAGAACAATGAATGGAACAGGTAGACGGTTGAAATCATTGTATATATTGCTTCTAAATAGTCTAAGAAACATATATGCAAAGCATCCAAACAGTACCATTCGCAATTTTTTGTTCTTCAAGTATAAGTGAACAACGAGCCCCATTGTTAATCCTTTAAAGGAAATTATTTGTACATTTCGACAAGTAGAACAATGATTGGAACACGTAGACGGTTGAAATCTTTGTATATATTGCTTCCATATAGTCTAAGAAACAGGTACGCAAAGCATCCAAACAGTACCATTCGCCAATTTTTTGTTCTTCAATTTTAAGTGAACTACGAGCCCCATTGTTAATCCTTCAAAGGAAGTTATTTGTAAATTTCGACAAGTAGAACAATGAATGGAACAGGTAGACTGTTGAAATCATTGTATATATTGATTCTATATAGTCTAAGAAACATATATGCAAAGCATCCAAACAGTACAATTCGCCAATTTTTTGTTCTTCAAGTTTAAGTAAACTACGATCCCCATTGTTAATCCCTTAACGGAAATTATTTGTAACTTTCGACAAGTAGAACAATGAATGGAACAGGTAGACGGTTGAAATCATTGTACATATTGCTTCTATATAGTCTAAGAAACATATCTGCAGATCATCCAAACAGTACAATCCGCCAATTATTTGATCTTCAAGTTTAAGTGAACTACGAGCCCCATTGTTAATACTTTAACGGAAATTATTTGTAACTTGCGACAAGTAGAACAATGAATGGAACAGGTAGACGGTTGAAATCAATGTATATATTGCTTCTATATAGTCTAAGAAACATATATGCAATGCATCCAAACAGTACCATTCGCCAATTTTTTGTTCTTCAAGTTTAAGTGAACAACGAGCCGCATTGTTAATCCTTTAAAGGAAATTATTTGTAAATTACGAAAAGTAGAACAATGATTGGAACAGGTAGCCGGTTGAAATCTTTCTATATATTACTTCTAAATAGTCTACGAAACATATATGCAAAGCATCCAAACAGTACAATTCGCCAATTTTTTGTTCTTCAAGTTTAAGTGAACTACGAGCCCCATTGTTAATCCTTTAACGGAAATTAATTGTAACTTTCTACAAGTAGAACACTGGTTGGAACACGTAGACGGTTGAAATCTTTGTATATATTGCTTCCATATAGTCTAAGAAACATATATGCAAAGCATCCAAACAGTACCATTCGCCAATTTTTTGTTCTTCAAGTTTAAGTGAAGTTCGAGCCCCATTGTTAATCCTTTAAAGGAAATTATTTGTAAATTTCGACAAGTAGAACAATGAATGGAACAGGTAGACGGTTGAAATCATTGTATATATTGCTTCTACATAGTCTAAGAAACATATATGCAAAGCATCCAAACAGTACAATTCGACAATTTTTTGCTCTTCAAGTTTAAGTGAACTACGAGCCCCATTGTTAATCCTTTAAAGGAAATTATTTGTAAATTTCGGCAAGTAGAACAATGAATGGAATAGGTAGACGGTTGAAATCATTGTATATATTGCTTCTACATAGTCTAAGAAACATATATGCAAAGCATCCAAACAGTACAATTCGCCAATTTTTTGTTCTTCAAGTTTAAGTAAACTACGATCCCCATTGTTAATCCCTTAACGGAAATTATTTGTAACTTTCGACAAGTAGAACAATGAATGGAACAGGTAGACGGTTGAAATCATTGTATATATTGCTGCTATATAGTCTAAGAAACATATATGCAAAGCATCTAAACAGTACAATTCGACAATTTTTTGTTCTTCAAGTTTAAGTAAACTACGATCCCCATTGTTAATCCCTTAACGGAAATTATTTGTAACTTGCGACAAGTAGAACAATGAATGGAACAGGTAGAAGGTTGAAATCAATGTATATATTGCTTCTATATAGTCTAAGAAACATATATGCAAAGCATCCAAACAGTACCATTCGCCAATTTTTTGTTCTTCAAGTTTAAGTGAACAACGAGCCGCATTGTTAATCCTTTAAAGGAAATTATTTGTAAATTTCGAAAAGTAGAACAATGATTGGAACACGTAGTCGGTTGAAATCTTCGTATATATTGCTTCTATATAATCTAAGAAACATATATGCAAAGCATCCAAACAGAACCATTCGCCAATTTTTTGTTCTTCAAATTTAAGTGAACAACGAGCCCCATTGATAATCATGAAACGGAAATTATTTGTAACTTTCTACAAGTAGAACAATGAATAGAACAGGTAGACGGTTGAAATCTTTGTATATGTTGCGTCTATATATTCTAAGAAACCTATATGCAAAGCATCTAAACAGTAACAATCGCCAATTTTTTGATCTTCAAGTTTAAGTGAACATCGAGCCCCATTGATAATCATGAAATGGAAATTATTTGTAACTTTCTACAAGTAGAACAATGAATAGTACAGGTAGACGGGTGAAATCTTTCTATATATTACTTCTAAATAGTCTACGAAACATATATGCAAAGCATCCAAACAGTACAATTCGCCAATTTTTTGTTCTTCAAGTTTAAGTGAACTACGAGCCCCATTGTTAATCCTTTAACGGAAATTAATTGTAACTTTCTACAAGTAGAACAATGATTGGAACACGTAGACGGTTGAAATCTTTGTATATATTGCTTCCATATAGTCCAAGAAACTTATATGCAAAGCGTCCAAACAGTACAATTCGCCAATTATTTGATCTTCAAGTTTAAGTGAACTACGAGCCCCATTGTTAATACTTTAACGGAAATTATTTGTAACTTGCGACAAGTAGAACAATGTATGGAACAGGTAGACTGTTGAAATCATTGTATATATTGCTTCTATATAGTCCAAGAAACATATATGCAATGCATCCAAACAGTACCATTCGCCAATTTTTTGTTCTTCAAGTTTAAGTGAACTACGAGCCCCATTGTTAATACTGTAACGGAAATTATTTGTAACTTGCGACAAGTAGAACAATGAATGGAACAGGTAGCCGGTTGAAATCTTTGTATATATTGCTTCTATATAGTCTAAGAAACATATATGCAAAGCATCCAAACAGTACAAATCGCCAATTTCTTGTACTTCAAGTTTAAGTAAACTACGATCCCCATTGTTAATCCCTTAACGGAAATTATTTGTAACTTTCGACAAGTAGAACAATGAATGGAACAGGTAGACGGTTGAAATCATTGTATATATTGCTTCTATATAGTCTAAGAAACATATATGCAAAGCATCCAAACAGTACAATGCGACAATTTTTTGCTCTTCAAGTTTAAGTGAACTACGAGCCCCATTGTTAATCCTTTAACGGAAATTAATTGTAACTTTCTACAAGTAGAACACTGGTTGGAACACGTAGACGGTTGAAATCTTTGTATATATTGCTTCCATATAGTCTAAGAAACATATATGCAAAGCATCCAAACAGTACCATTCGCCAATTTTTTGTTCTTCAAGTTTAAGTGAAGTACGAGCCCCATTGTTAATCCTTTAACGGAAATTATTTGTAACTTGCGACAAGTAGAACAATGAATGGAACAGGTAGCCGGTTGAAATCTTTGTATATATTGCTTCTATATAGTCTAAGAAACATATATGCAAAGCATCCAAACAGTACAATTCGACAATTTTTTGCTCTTCAAGTTTAAGTGAACTACGAGCCCCATTGTTAATCCTTTAAAGGAAATTATTTGTAAATTTCGACAAGTAGAACAATGATTGGAACACGTAGACGGTTGAAATCTTTGTATATATTGCTTCCATATAGTCTAAGAAACATATATGCAAAGCATCCAAACAGTACAATTCGCCAATTTTTTGTTCTTCAAGTTTAAGTAAACTACGATCCCCATTGTTAATCCCTTAACGGAAATTATTTGTAACTTTCGACAAGTAGAACAATGAATGGAACAGGTAGACGGTTGAAATCATTGTATATATTGCTTCTATATAGTCTAAGAAACATATCTGCAGATCATCCAAACAGTACAATCCGCCAATTATTTGATCTTCAAGTTTAAGTGAACTACGAGCCCCATTGTTAATACTTTAACGGAAATTATTTGTAACTTGCGACAAGTAGAACAATGAATGGAACAGGTAGACGGTTGAAATCAATGTATATATTGCTTCTATATAGTCTAAGAAACATATATGCAATGCATCCAAACAGTACCATTCGCCAATTTTTTGTTCTTCAAGTTTAAGTGAACAACGAGCCGCATTGTTAATCCTTTAAAGGAAATTATTTGTAAATTACGAAAAGTAGAACAATGATTGGAACAGGTAGCCGGTTGAAATCTTTCTATATATTACTTCTAAATAGTCTACGAAACATATATGCAAAGCATCCAAACAGTACAATTCGCCAATTTTTTGTTCTTCAAGTTTAAGTGAACTACGAGCCCCATTGTTAATCCTTTAACGGAAATTAATTGTAACATTCTACAAGTAGAACACTGGTTGGAACACGTAGACGGTTGAAATCTTTGTATATATTGCTTCCATATAGTCTAAGAAACATATATGCAAAGCATCCAAACAGTACCATTCGCCAATTTTTTGTTCTTCAAGTTTAAGTGAAGTACGAGCCCCATTGTTAATCCTTTAAAGGAAATTATTTGTAAATTTCGACAAGTAGAACAATGAATGGAACAGGTAGACGGTTGAAATCATTGTATATATTGCTTCTATATAGTCTAAGAAACATATATGCAAAGCATCCAAACAGTACAATTCGACAATTTTTTGCTCTTCAAGTTTAAGTGAACTACGAGCCCCATTGTTAATCCTTTAAAGGAAATTATTTGTAAATTTCGGCAAGTAGAACAATGAATGGAATAGGTAGACGGTTGAAATCATTGTATATATTGCTTCTATATAGTCTAAGAAACATATATGCAAAGCATCCAAACAGTACAATTCGCCAATTTTTTGTTCTTCAAGTTTAAGTAAACTACGATCCCCATTGTTAATCCATTAACGGAAATTATTTGTAACTTTCGACCAGTAGAACAATGAATGGAACAGGTAGACGGTTGAAATCATTGTATATATTGCTTCTATATAGTCTAAGAAACATATATGCAAAGGATCCAAACAGTACAATTCGACAATTTTTTGCTCTTCAAGTTTAAGTGAACTACGAGCCCCATTGTTAATCCTTTAAAGGAAATTATTTGTAAATTTCGGCAAGTAGAAAATGAATGGAATAGGTAGACGGTTGAAAACATTGTATATATTGCTTCTAAATAGTCTAAGAAACATATATGCAAAGCATCCAAACAGTACAATTCGCCAATTTTTTGTTCTTCAAGTTTAAGTAAACTACGATCCCCATTGTTAATCCCTTAACGGAAATTATTTGTAACTTTCGACAAGTAGAACAATGAATGGAACAGGTAGACGGTTGAAATCATTGTATATATTGCTGCTATATAGTCTAAGAAACATATATGCAAAGCATCCAAACAGTACAATTCGACAATTTTTTGTTCTTCAAGTTTAAGTAAACTACGATCCCCATTGTTAATCCCTTAACGGAAATTATTTGTAACTTGCGACAAGTAGAACAATGAATGGAACAGGTAGAAGGTTGAAATCAATGTATATATTGCTTCTATATAGTCTAAGAAACATATATGCAAAGCATCCAAACAGTACCATTCGCCAATTTTTTGTTCTTCAAGTTTAAGTGAACAACGAGCCGCATTGTTAATCCTTTAAAGGAAATTATTTGTAAATTTCGAAAAGTAGAACAATGATTGGAACACGTAGACGGTTGAAATCTTCGTATATATTGCTTCTATATAATCTAAGAAACATATATGCAAAGCATCCAAACAGAACCATTCGCCAATTTTTTGTTCTTCAAATTTAAGTGAACAACGAGCCCCATTGATAATCATGAAACGGAAACTATTTGTAACTTTCTACAAGTAGAACAATGAATAGAACAGGTAGACGGTTGAAATCTTTGTGTATGTTGCGTCTATATATTCTAAGAAACCTATATGCAAAGCATCCAAACAGTACAATTCGCCAATTTTTTGTTCTTCAAGTTTAAGTGAACTACGAGCCCCATTGTTAATCCTTTAACGGAAATTAATTGTAACTTTCTACAAGTAGCACAATGATTGGAACACGTAGACGGTTGAAATCTTTGTATATATTGCTTCCATATAGTCCAAGAAACTTATATGCAAAGCGTCCAAACAGTACAATTCGCCAATTATTTGATCTTCAAGTTTAAGTGAACTACGAGCCCCATTGTTAATACTTTAACGGATATTAATTGTAACTTTCTACAAGTAGAACAATGATTGGAACACGTAGACTGTTGAAATCTTTGTATATATTGCTTCCATATAGTCTAAGAAACATATATGCAAAGCATCCAAACAGTACCATTCGCCAATTTTTTGTTCTTCAAGTTTAAGTGAACAATGAGCCCCATTGTTAATCGTTTATCGGAAATTATATGTAAATTTCGACAAATAGAACAATGTATGGAACAGGTAGACTGTTGAAATCATTGTATATATTGCTTCTATATAGTCCAAGAAACTTATATGCAAAGCGTCCAAACAGTACAATTCGCCAATTTTTTGCTCTTCAAGTTTAAGTGAACTACGAGCCCCATTGTTAATACTTTAAAGGAAATTAATTGTATATTTCGGCAAGTAGAACAATGAATGGAATAGGTAGACGGTTGTAATCATTGTATATATTGCTTCTATATAGTCTAAGAAACATATATGCAAAGCATCCAAACAGTACAATTCGCCAATTTTTTGTTCTTCAAGTTTAAGTGAACTAAGAGCCCCATTGTTAATCCTTTAAAGGAAATTAATTGTAAATTTCGGCAAGTAGAACAATGAATGGAATAGGTAGACGGTTGTAATCATTGTATATATTGCTTCTATATAGTCTAAGAAACATATATGCATATCATCCAAACAGTACAATTCGCCAATTATTTGATCTTCAAGTTTAAGTGAACTACGAGCCCCATTGTTAATCATGAAACGGAAATTATTTGTAACTTTCTACAAGTAGAACAATGAATGGAACAGGTAGACTGTTGAAATCATTTGTATATATTGCTTCTATATTGACTAAGAAACATATCTGCATATCATCCAAACAGTACAATTCGCCAATTATTTGATCTTCAAGTTTAAGTGAACTACGAGCCCCATTGTTAATCATGAAACGGAAATTATTTGTAACTTTCTACAAGTAGAACAATGAATGGAACAGGTAGACTGTTGAAATCATTGTATATATTGCTTCTATATAGTCTAAGAAACATATATGCAAAGCGTCCAAACAGTACCATTCGCCAATTATTTGATCTTCAAGTTTAAGTGAACTACGAGCCCCATTGTTAATACTTTAACGGAAATTATTTGTAACTTGCGACAAGTAGAACAATGAATGGTACAGGTAGCCGGTTGAAATCAATGTATTTATTGCTTCTATATAGTCTAAGAAACATATATGCAAAGCATCCAAACAGTACAATTCGACAATTTTTTGTTCTTCAAGTTTAAGTAAACTACGATCCCCATTGTTAATCCCTTAACGGAAATTATTTGTAACTTGCGACAAGTAGAACAATGAATGGAACAGGTAGAAGGTTGAAATCAATGTATATATTGCTTCTATATAGTCTAAGAAACATATATGCAAAGCATCCAAACAGTACCATTCGCCAATTTTTTGTTCTTCAAGTTTAAGTGAACAACGAGCCGCATTGTTAATCCTTTAAAGGAAATTATTTGTAAATTTCGAAAAGTAGAACAATGATTGGAACACGTAGACGGTTGAAATCTTCGTATATATTGCTTCTATATAATCTAAGAAACATATATGCAAAGCATCCAAACAGAACCATTCGCCAATTTTTTGTTCTTCAAATTTAAGTGAACAACGAGCCCCATTGATAATCATGAAACGGAAATTATTTGTAACTTTCTACAAGTAGAACAATGAATAGAACAGGTAGACGGTTGAAATCTTTGTATATGTTGCGTCTATATATTCTAAGAAACCTATATGCAAAGCATCTAAACAGTAACAATCGCCAATTTTTTGATCTTCAAGTTTAAGTGAACATCGAGCCCCATTGATAATCATGAAATGGAAATTATTTGTAACTTTCTACAAGTAGAACAATGAATAGTACAGGTAGACGGGTGAAATCTTTCTATATATTACTTCTAAATAGTCTACGAAACATATATGCAAAGCATCCAAACAGTACAATTCGCCAATTTTTTGTTCTTCAAGTTTAAGTGAACTACGAGCCCCATTGTTAATCCTTTAACGGAAATTAATTGTAACTTTCTACAAGTAGAACAATGATTGGAACACGTAGACGGTTGAAATCTTTGTATATATTGCTTCCATATAGTCCAAGAAACTTATATGCAAAGCGTCCAAACAGTACAATTCGCCAATTATTTGATCTTCAAGTTTAAGTGAACTACGAGCCCCATTGTTAATACTTTAACGGATATTAATTGTAACTTTCTACAAGTAGAACAATGATTGGAACACGTAGACTGTTGAAATCTTTGTATATATTGCTTCCATATAGTCTAAGAAACATATATGCAAAGCATCCAAACAGTACCATTCGCCAATTTTTTGTTCTTCAAGTTTAAGTGAACAATGAGCCCCATTGTTAATCGTTTATCGGAAATTATATGTAAATTTCGACAAATAGAACAATGTATGGAACAGGTAGACTGTTGAAATCATTGTATATATTGCTTCTATATAGTCCAAGAAACTTATATGCAAAGCGTCCAAACAGTACAATTCGCCAATTTTTTGCTCTTCAAGTTTAAGTGAACTACGAGCCCCATTGTTAATACTTTAAAGGAAATTAATTGTATATTTCGGCAAGTAGAACAATGAATGGAATAGGTAGACGGTTGTAATCATTGTATATATTGCTTCTATATAGTCTAAGAAACATATATGCAAAGCATCCAAACAGTACAATTCGCCAATTTTTTGTTCTTCAAGTTTAAGTGAACTACGAGCCCCATTGTTAATCCTTTAAAGGAAATTAATTGTAAATTTCGGCAAGTAGAACAATGAATGGAATAGGTAGACGGTTGTAATCATTGTATATATTGCTTCTATATAGTCTAAGAAACATATATGCATATCATCCAAACAGTACAATTCGCCAATTATTTGATCTTCAAGTTTAAGTGAACTACGAGCCCCATTGTTAATCATGAAACGGAAATTATTTGTAACTTTCTACAAGTAGAACAATGAATGGAACAGGTAGACTGTTGAAATCATTTGTATATATTGCTTCTATATTGACTAAGAAACATATCTGCATATCATCCAAACAGTACAATTCGCCAATTATTTGATCTTCAAGTTTAAGTGAACTACGAGCCCCATTGTTAATCATGAAACGGAAATTATTTGTAACTTTCTACAAGTAGAACAATGAATGGAACAGGTAGACTGTTGAAATCATTGTATATATTGCTTCTATATAGTCTAAGAAACATATATGCAAAGCGTCCAAACAGTACCATTCGCCAATTATTTGATCTTCAAGTTTAAGTGAACTACGAGCCCCATTGTTAATACTTTAACGGAAATTATTTGTAACTTGCGACAAGTAGAACAATGAATGGTACAGGTAGCCGGTTGAAATCAATGTATTTATTGCTTCTATATAGTCTAAGAAACATATATGCAAAGCATCCAAACAGTACCATTCGCCAATTTTTTGTTCTTCAAGTTTAAGTGAACTACGAGCCCCATTGTTAATACTTGAACGGAAATTATTTGTAACTTGCGAAAAGTAGAACAATGAATGGAACAGGTAGCCGGTTGAAATCTTTGTATATATTGCTTCTATATAGTCTAAGAAACATATATGCAAAGCATCCAAACAGTACAATTCGCCAATTTCTTGTACTTCAAGTTTAAGTGAACAATGAGTCCCAATGGTTAATCCATTATCGGTAATTATTTGTAACTTTCGACAAGTAGAACAATGAATGGAACAGGTAGACGGTTGAAATCCTTGTATATATTGCGTCTATATAATCTAAGAAACATATATGCAAAGCATCCGAACAGTACCATTCGCCAATTTTTTGTTCTTCAAGTTTAAGTGAACTACGAGCCCCATTGTTAATCCTTCAAAGGAAATTATTTGTAAATTTCGACAAGTAGAACAATGAATGGAACAGGTAGACAGTTGAAATCATTGTATATATTACTTCTATATAGTCTAAGAAACATATATGCAAAGCGTCCAAACAGTACAATTCGCCAATTATTTGATCTTCAAGTTTAAGTGAACTACGAGCCCCATTGTTAATACTTTAACGGAAATTATTTGTAACTTGCGACAAGTAGAACAATGAATGGAACAGGTAGCCGGTTGAAATCAATGTATTTATTGCTTCTATATAGTCTAAGAAACATATATGCAAAGCATCCAAACAGTACCATTCGCAATTTTTTGTTCTTCAAGTTTAAGTGAACAACGAGCCCCATTGTTAATCCTTTAGAGGAAATTATTTGTAAATTTCGACAAGTAGAACAATGATTGGAACACGTAGACGGTTCAAATCTTTGTATATATTGCTTCCATATATTCTAAGAAACATGTACGCAAAGCATCCAAACAGTACCATTCGCCAATTTTTTGTTCTTCAAGTTTAAGTGAACTACGAGCCCCATTGTTAATCCTTCAAAGGAAATTATTTGTAAATTTCGACAAGTAGAACAATGAATGGAAAACGTAGACGGTTGAAATCTTTGTATATATTGCTTCCATATAGTCTAAGAAACATGTACGCAAAGCATCCAAACAGTACCATTCGCCAATTTTTTGTTCTTCAAGTTTAAGTGAACTACGAGCCCCATTGTTAATCCTTCAAAGGAAATTATTTGTAAATTTCGACAAGTAGAACAATGAATAGAACAGGTAGACTGTTGAAATCATTGTATATATTGCTTCTATATAGTCTAAGAAACATATATGCAAAGCATCCAAACAGTACAATTCGCCAATTTTTTGTTCTTCAAGTTTAAGTGAACTACGAGCCCCATTGTTAATCCTTTAAAGGAAATTATTTGTAAATTTCGACAAGTAGAACAATGAATGGATCATGTAGACGGTTGAAATCATTGTATATATTGCTTCTATATAGCCTACGAAACATATATGCAAAGCATCCAAACAGTAGAATTCGCCAATTTTTTGTTCTTCAAGTTTCAGTGAACTACGAGCCCCATTGTTAATCTTTAACGGAAATTTATTGTAACTTTCTACAAGTAGAACAATGATTGGAACACACAGACGGTTGAAATCTTTGTATATATTGCTTCTATATAGTCTAAGAAACATATATGCAAAGCGTCCAAACAGTACAATTCGCCAATTATTTGATCTTCAAGTTTAAGTGAACTACGAGCCCCATTGTTAATACTTTAACGGAAATTATTTGTAACTTGCGACAAGTAGAACAATGAATGGAACAGGTAGCCGGTTGAAATCAATGTATTTATTGCTTCTATATAGTCTAAGAAACATATATGCAAAGCATCCAAACAGTACCATTCGCAATTTTTTGTTCTTCAAGTTTAAGTGAACAACGAGCCCCATTGTTAATCCTTTAGAGGAAATTATTTGTAAATTTCGACAAGTACAACAATGATTGGAACACGTAGACGGTTCAAATCTTTGTATATATTGCTTCCATATATTCTAAGAAACATGTACGCAAAGCATCCAAACAGTACCATTCGCCAATTTTTTGTTCTTCAAGTTTAAGTGAACTACGAGCCCCATTGTTAATCCTTCAAAGGAAATTATTTGTAAATTTCGACAAGTAGAACAATGAATGGAACAGGTAGACTGTTGAAATCATTGTATATATTGCTTCTATATAGTCTAAGAAATATATATGCAAAGCATCCAAACAGTACCATTCGCCAATTTTTTGTTCTTCAAGTTTAAGTGAACTACGAGCCCCATTGTTAATACTTGAACGGAAATTATTTGTAACTTGCGACAAGTAGAACAATGAATGGAACAGGTAGACGGTTGAAATATTTGTATATATTGCTTCTATATAATCTAAGAAACCTATACGCAAAGCATCTAAACAGTAACAATCGCCAATTTTTTGATCTTCAAGTTTAAGTGAACAGCGAGCCCCATTGATAATCATGAAATGGAAATTATTTGTAACTTTCTACAAGTAGAACAATGAATAGTACAGGTAGACGGGTGAAATCTTTCTATATATTGCTTCTAAATAGTCTAAGAAACATATATGCAAAGCATCCAAACAGTACAATTCGCCAATTTTTTGTTCTTCAAGTTTAAGTGAACTACGAGCTTCATTGTTAATCCTTTAAAGGAAATTATTTGTAAATTTCGACAAGTAGAACAATGAATGGATCATGTAGACGGTTGAAATCATTGTATATATTACTTCTATATAGCCTACGAAACATATATGCAAAGCATCCAAACAGTAGAATTCGCCAATTTTTTGTTCTTCAAGTTTAAGTGAACTACGAGCCCCATTGTTAATCTTTAACGGAAATTAATTGTAACTTTCTACAAGTAGAACAATGATTGGAACACACAGACGGTTGAAATCTTTGTATATATTGCTTCCATATAGTCTAAGAAACATATATGCAAAGCATCCAAACAGTACAATTCGCCAATTTTTTGTTCTTCAAGTTTAAGTAAACTACGATCCCCATTGTTAATCCTTTATCGGAAATTATTTGTAACTTTCGACAAGTAGAACATTGAATGGAACTGGTAGACGGTTGAAATCTTTGTATATATTGCTTCTATATAGTATAAGAAACATATATGCAAAGCATCCAAACAGTACCATTCGCCAATTTTTTGTTCTTCAAGTTTAAGTGAACAACGAGCCCCATTGATAATCATGAAACGGAAATTATTTGTAACTTTCTACAAGTAGCACAATGAATAGAACAGGTAGACGGTTGAAATCTTTGTATATGTTGCTTCTATATAGTCTAAGAAACCTATTTGCAAAGCATCTAAACAGTAACAATCGCCAATTTTTTGATCTTCAAGTTTAAGTGAACAGCGAGCCCCATTGATAATCATGAAATGGAAATTATTTGTAAATTTCGACAAGTAGAACAATGAATGGAACATGTAGACGGTTGAAATCCTTGTATATATTGCGTCTATATAATCTAAGAAACATATATGCAAAGCATCCAAACAGTACCATTCGCCAATTTTTTGTTCTTCAAGTTTAAGTGAATTACGAGCCCCATTGTTAATCCTTTAAAGGAAATTATTTGTAAATTTCGACAAGTAGAACAATGAATGGAACAGGTAGACTGTTGAAATCATTGTATATATTGCTTCTATATAGTCTAAGAAACATATATGCAAAGCGTCCAAACAGTACAATTCGCCAATTATTTGATCTTCAAGTTTAAGTGAACTACGAGCCCCATTGTTAATACTTTAACGGAAATTATTTGTAAATTTCGACAAGTAGAACAATGAATGGAACAGGTAGACGGTTGAAATCTTTGTATATATTGCTTCTATATAGTCTAAGAAACATATATGCAAAGCATCTAAACAGTAACATTCGCCAATTTTTTGTTCTTCAAGTTTAAGTGAACAATGAGCCCCATTGTTAATCCTTTATCGGAAATTATTTGTAACTATCGACAAGTAGAACAATGAATAGAACAGGTAGACGGTTGAAATCTTTGTATATGTTGCTTCTATATAGTCTAAGAAACTTATATGCAAAGCATCTAAACAGTAACATTCGCCAATTTTTTTATCTTCAAGTCTAAGTGAACAATGAGCCCCAATGGTTAATCCGTTTTCGGAAATTATTTGTAACTTTCGACAAGTAGAACAATGAGTGGAACAGGTAGACGGTTGAAATCTTTGTATATATCGCTTCTATATAGTCTAAGAAACTAATATGCAAAGCATCTAAACAGTAACATTCGCCAATTTTTTTATCTTCAAGTTTAAGTGAACAATGAGCCCCAATGATTAATCCGTTATCGAAAATTATTTGTAACTTGCGACAAGTAGAACAAAGAGTGGAACAGGTAGACGGTTGAAATCTTTGTATATATTCCTTCTATATGGTCTAAGAAACATATATGCAAAGCATCCAAACAGTACAATTCGCCAATTTCTTTATCTTCAAGTTTAAGTGAACAATGAGCCCCAATGGTTAATCCGTTATCGGAAATTATTTGTAACTTTCGACAAGTAGAACAATGAATGGAACAGGTAGACGGTTGAAATCTTTGTATATATTGCTTCTATATAGTCTAAGAAACATATATGCAAAGCATCCAAACAGTACAATTCGCCGATTTATTGTTCTTCAAGTTTAAGTGAACAACGAAGCCCCATTGTTAATCCTTTAAAGGAAATTATTTGTAAATTTCGACAAGTAGAACAATGATTGGAACACGTAGACGGTTGAAATCTTTGTATATATTGCTTCCATATAGTCTAAGAAACATGTACGCAGAGCATCCAAACAGTACCATTCGCCAATTTTTTGTTCTTCAAGATTAAGTGAACAATGAGCCCCAATGGTTAATCCTTTATCGGAAATTATTTGTAATTTTCGACAAGTAGAACAATGAATGGAACAGGTAGACGGTTGAAATCTTTGTATATATTGCTTCTATATAATCTAAGAAACATATATGCAAAGCATCTAAACAGTAACAATCGCCAATTTTTTGATCTTCAAGTTTAAGTGAACAGCGAGCCCCATTGATAATCATGAAATGGAAATTATTTGTAACTTTCTACAAGTAGAACAATGAATAGTACAGGTAGACGGGTGAAATCTTTCTATATATTGCTTCTAAATAGTCTAAGAAACATATATGCAAAGCATCCAAACAGTACAATTCGCCAATTTTTTGTTCTTCAAGTTTAAGTGAACTACGAGCCCCATTGTTAATCCTTTAAAGGAAATTATTTGTAAATTTCGGCAAGTAGAACAATGTATGGAACAGGTAGACTGTTGAAATCATTGTATATATTGCTTCTATATAGTCCAAGAAACTTATATGCAAAGCGTCCAAACAGTACAATTCGCCAATTTTTTGCTCTTCAAGTTTAAGCGAACTACGAGCCCCATTGTTAATACTTTAAAGGAAATTAATTGTAAATTTCGGCAAGTAGAACAATGAATGGAATAGGTAGACGGTTGTAATCATTGTATATATTGCTTCTATATAGTCTAAGAAACATATATGCAAAGCATCCAAACAGTACAATTCGCCAATTTTTTGTTCTTCAAGTTTAAGTGAACAATGAGCCCCAATGGTTAATCCTTTATCGGAAATTATTTGTAACTTTCGACAAGTAGAACAATGAATGGAACAGGTAGACGGTTGAAATCATTGTATATATTGCTTGTATATAGTCTAAGAAATATATATGCAAAGCATCCAAACAGTAACATTCGCCAATTTTTTGTTCTTCAAGTTTAAGTGAACTACGAGCCCCATTGTTAATCCTTCAAAGGAAATTATTTGTAAATTTCGACAAGTAGAACAATGAATGGAACAGGTAGACTGTTGAAATCATTGTATATAATGCTTGTATATAGTCTAAGAAATATATATGCAAAGCATCCAAACAGTACCATTCGCCAATTTTTTGTTCTTCAAGTTTAAGTGAACTATGAGCCCCATTGTTAATACTTGAACGGAAATTATTTGTAACTTGCGACAAGTAGAACAATGAATGGAACAGGTAGACGGTTGAAATCTTTGTATATATTGCTTCTATATAGTATAAGAAACATATATGCAAAGCATCCAAACAGTACAATTCGCCAATTTCTTGTACTTCAAGTTTAACTGAACAATGAGCCCCAATGGTTTATCCATTATCGGTAATTATTTGTAACTTTCGACAAGTAGAACAATGAATGGAACAGGTAGACGGTTGAAATCTTTGTATATATTGCTTCTATATAGTATAAGAAACATATATGCAAAGCATCCAAACAGTACAATTCGCCAATTTCTTGTACTTCAAGTTTAAGTGAACAATGAGCCCCAATGGTTTATCCATTATCGGTAATTATTTGTAACTTTCGACAAGTAGAACAATGAATGGAACAGGTAGACGGTTGAAATCCTTGTATATATTGCGTCTATATAATCTAAGAAACATATATGCAAAGCATCCAAACAGTACCATTCGCCAATTTTTTGTTCTTCAAGTTTAAGTGAAGTACGAGCCCCATTGTTAATCCTTTAAAGGAAATTATTTGTAAATTTCGACAAGTAGAACAATGAATGGAACAGGTAGACGGTTGAAATCATTGTATATATTGCTTCTATATAGTCTAAGAAACATATATGCAAAGCATCCAAACAGTACAATTCGACAATTTTTTGCTCTTCAAGTTTAAGTGAACTACGAGCCCCATTGTTAATCCTTTAAAGGAAATTATTTGTAAATTTCGGCAAGTAGTACAATGAATGGAATTGGTAGACGGTTGAAATCATTGTATATATTGCTTCTATATAGTCTAAGAAACATATATGCAAAGCATCCAAACAGTACAATTCGCCAATTTTTTGTTCTTCAAGTTTAAGTAAACTACGATCCCCATTGTTAATCCATTAACGGAAATTATTTGTAACTTTCGACAAGTAGAACAATGAATGGAACAGGTAGACGGTTGAAATCATTGTATATATTGCTTCTATATAGTCTAAGAAACATATATGCAAAGCATCCAAACAGTACAATTCGACAATTTTTTGCTCTTCAAGTTTAAGTGAACTAGGAGCCCCATTGTTAATCCTTTAAAGGAAATTATTTGTAAATTTCGACAAGTAGAACAATGAATGGAACAGGTAGACGGTTGAAATCATTGTATATATTGCTTCTAAATAGTCTAAGAAACATATATGCAAAGCATCCAAACAGTACCATTCGCAATTTTTTGTTCTTCAAGTATAAGTGAACTACGAGCCCCATTGTTAATACTTTAACGGAAATTATTTGTAACTTGCGACAAGTGGAACAATGTATGGAACAGGTAGACTGTTGAAATCATTGTATATTTTGCGTCTATATAGTCCAAGAAACTTATATGCAAAGCGTCCAAACAGTACAATTCGCCAATTATTTGATCTTCAAGTTTAAGTGAACTACGAGCCCCATTGTTAATACTTTAACGGAAATTATTTGTAACTTTCGCCAAGTAGAACATTGAATGGAACAAGTAGACGGTTGAAATCTTTGTATATATTGCTTCTATATAGTATAAGAAACATATATGCAATGCATCCAAACAGTACCATTCGCCAATTTTTTGTTCTTCAAGTTTAAGTGAACTACGAGCCCCATTGTTAATACTGTAACGGAAATTATTTGTAACTTGCGACAAGTAGAACAATGAATGGAACAGGAAGCCGGTTGAAATCTTTGTATATATTGCTTCTATATAGTCTAAGAAACATATATGCAAAGCATCCAAACAGTACAATTCGCCAATTTTTTGTTCTTCAAGTTTAAGTGAACTACGAGCCCCATTGTTAATCCTTTAACGGAAATTAATTGTAACTTTCTACAAGTAGAACACTGGTTGGAACACGTAGACGGTTGAAATCTTTGTATATATTGCTTCCATATAGTCTAAGAAACATATATGCAAAGCATCCAAACAGTACCATTCGCCAATTTTTTGTTCTTCAAGTTTAAGTGAAGTACGAGCCCCATTGTTAATCCTTTAAAGGAAATTATTTGTAAATTTCGACAAGTAGAACAATGAATGGAACAGGTAGACGGTTGAAATCATTGTATATATTGCTTCTATATTGTCTAAGAAACATATATGCAAAGCATCCAAACAGTACAATTCGACAATTTTTTGCTCTTCAAGTTTAAGTGAACTACGAGCCCCATTGTTAATCCTTTAAAGGAAATTATTTGTAAATTTCGGCAAGTAGAACAATGAATGGAATAGGTAGACGGTTGAAATCATTGTATATATTGCTTCTATATAGTCTAAGAAACATATATGCAAAGCATCCAAACAGTACAATTCGCCAATTTTTTGTTCTTCAAGTTTAAGTAAACTACGATCCCCATTGTTAATCCATTAACGGAAATTATTTGTAACTTTCGACCAGTAGAACAATGAATGGAACAGGTAGACGGTTGAAATCATTGTATATATTGCTTCTATATAGTCTAAGAAACATATATGCAAAGGATCCAAACAGTACAATTCGTCAATTTTTTGCTCTTCAAGTTTAAGTGAACTACGAGCCCCATTGTTAATCCTTTAAAGGAAATTATTTGTAAATTTCGGCAAGTAGAACAATGAATGGAATAGGTAGACGGTTGAAAACATTGTATATATTGCTTCTAAATAGTCTAAGAAACATATATGCAAAGCATCCAAACAGTACAATTCGCCAATTTTTTGTTCTTGAAGTTTAAGTAAACTACGATCCCCATTGTTAATCCCTTAACGGAAATTATTTGTAACTTTCGACAAGTAGAACAATGAATGGAACAGGTAGACGGTTGAAATCATTGTATATATTGCTGCTATATAGTCTAAGAAACATATATGCAAAGCATCCAAACAGTACAATTCGACAATTTTTTGTTCTTGAAGTTTAAGTAAACTACGATCCCCATTGTTAATCCCTTAACGGAAATTAATTGTAACTTTCTACAAGTAGAACAATGATTGGAACACGTAGACGGTTGAAATCTTTGTATATATTGCTTCCATATAGTCCAAGAAACTTATATGCAAAGCGTCCAAACAGTACAATTCGCCAATTATTTGATCTTCAAGTTTAAGTGAACTACGAGCCCCATTGTTAATACTTTAACGGAAATTATTTGTAACTTGCGACAAGTAGAACAATGAATGGAACAGGTAGCCAGTTGAAATCAATGTATATATTGCTTCTATATAGTCCAAGAAACATATATGCAAAGCATCCAAACAGTACAATTCGACAATTTTTTGTTCTTCAAGTTTAAGTAAACTACGATCCCCATTGTTAATCCCTTAACGGAAATTATTTGTAACTTGCGACAAGTAGAACAATGAATGGAACAGGTAGAAGGTTGAAATCAATGTATATATTGCTTCTATATAGTCTAAGAAACATATATGCAAAGCATCCAAACAGTACCATTGGCCAATTTTTTGTTCTTTAAGTTTAAGTGAACAACGAGCCGCATTGTTAATCCTTTAAAGGAAATTATTTGTAAATTTCGAAAAGTAGAACAATGATTGGAACACGTAGACGGTTGAAATCTTTGTATATATTGCTTCTATATATTCTAAGAAACCTATATGCAAAGCATCTAAACAGTAACAATCGCCAATTTTTTGATCTTCAAGTTTAAGTGAACATCGAGCCCCATTGATAATCATGAAATGGAAATTATTTGTAAATTTCGACAAGTAGAAGAATGATTGGAACACGTAGACGGTTGAAATCTTTGTATATATTGCTTCCATATAGTCTAAGAAACATATATGCAAAGCATCCAAACAGTACCATTCGCCAATTTTTTGTTCTTCAAGTTTAAGTGAACAATGAGCCCCATTGTTAATCGTTTATCGGAAATTATTTGTAAATTTCGACAAGTAGAACAATGATTGGAACACGTAGACGGTTGAAATCTTTGTATATATTGCTTCCATATAGTCTAAGAAACAGGTACGCAAAGCATCCAAACAGTACCATTCGCCAATTTTTTGTTCTTCAAGTTTAAGTGAACTACGAGCCCCATTGTTAATCCTTCAAAGGAAATTATTTGTAAATTTCGACAAGTAGAACAATGAATGGAACAGGTAGACTGTTGAAATCATTGTATATATTGATTCAATATAGTCTAAGAAACATATCTGCAGATCATCCAAACAGTACAATCCGCCAGTTATTTGATCTTCAAGTTTAAGTGAACTACGAGCCCCATTGTTAATACTTTAACGGAAATTATTTGTAACTTGCGACAAGTAGAACAATGAATGGAACAGGTAGACGGTTGAAATCAATGTATATATTGCTTCTATATAATCTAAGAAACATATATGCAAAGCATCCAAACAGAACCATTCGCCAATTTTTTGTTCTTCAAATTTAAGTGAACAACGAGCCCCATTGATAATCATGAAACGGATATTATTTGTAACTTTCTACAAGTAGAACAATGAATAGAACAGGTAGACGGTTGAAATCTTTGTATATGTTGCGTCTATATATTCTAGGAAACCTATATGCAAAGCATCTAAACAGTAACAATCGCCAATTTTTTGATCTTCAAGTTTAAGTGAACATCGAGCCCCATTGTTAATCCTTTAAAGGAAATTATTTGTAAATTTCGGCAAGTAGAACAATGAATGGAATAGGTAGACGGTTGAAATCATTGTATATATTGCTTCTATATAGTCTAAGAAACATATATGCAAAGCATCCAAACAGTACAATGCGACAATTTTTTGCTCTTCAAGTTTAAGTGAACTACGAGCCCCATTGTTAATCCTTTAAAGGAAATTATTTGTAAATTTCGGCAAGTAGAACAATGAATGGAATAGGTAGACGGTTGAAATCATTGTATATATTGCTTCTATATAGTCTAAGAAACATATATGCAAAGCATCCAAACAGTACAATTCGACAATTTTTTGTTCTTCAAGTTTAAGTAAACTACGATCCCTATTGTTAATCCCTTAACGGAAATTATTTGTAACTTGCGACAAGTAGAACAATGAATGGAACAGGTAGAAGGTTGAAATCAATGTATATATTGCTTCTATATAGTCTAAGAAACATATATGCAAAGCATCCAAACAGTACCATTCGCCAATTTTTTGTTCTTCAAGTTTAAGTGAACAACGAGCCGCATTGTTAATCCTTTAAAGGAAATTATTTGTAAATTTCGAAAAGTAGAACAATGATTGGAACACGTAGACGGTTGAAATCTTTGTATATATTGCTTCTATATATTCTAAGAAACCTATATGCAAAGCATCTAAACAGTACAATCCGCCAATTATTTGATCTTCAAGTTTAAGTGAACTACGAGCCCCATTGTTAATACTTTAACGGAAATTATTTGTAACTTGCGACAAGAAGAACAATGAATGGAACAGGTAGACGGTTGAAATCAATGTATATATTGCTTCTATATAGTCTAAGAAACATATATGCAATGCATCCAAACAGTACCATTCGCCAATTTTTTGTTCTTCAAGTTTAAGTGAACAACGAGCCGCATTGTTAATCCTTTAAAGGAAATTATTTGTAAATTACGAAAAGTAGAACAATGATTGGAACAGGTAGCCGGTTGAAATCTTTCTATATATTACTTCTAAATAGTCTACGAAACATATATGCAAAGCATCCAAACAGTACAATTCGCCAATTTTTTGTTCTTCAAGTTTAAGTGAACTACGAGCCCCATTGTTAATCCTTTAACGGAAATTAATTGTAACTTTCTACAAGTAGAACACTGGTTGGAACACGTAGACGGTTGAAATCTTTGTATATATTGCTTCCATATAGTCTAAGAAACATATATGCAAAGCATCCAAACAGTACCATTCGCCAATTTTTTGTTCTTCAAGTTTAAGTGAAGTACGAGCCCCATTGTTAATCCTTTAAAGGAAATTATTTGTAAATTTCGACAAGTAGAACAATGAATGGAACAGGTAGACGGTTGAAATCATTGTATATATTGCTTCTATATTGTCTAAGAAACATATATGCAAAGCATCCAAACAGTACAATTCGACAATTTTTTGCTCTTCAAGTTTAAGTGAACTACGAGCCCCATTGTTAATCCTTTAAAGGAAATTATTTGTAAATTTCGGCAAGTAGAACAATGAATGGAATAGGTAGACGGTTGAAATCATTGTATATATTGCTTCTATATAGTCTAAGAAACATATATGCAAAGCATCCAAACAGTACAATTCGCCAATTTTTTGTTCTTCAAGTTTAAGTAAACTACGATCCCCATTGTTAATCCATTAACGGAAATTATTTGTAACTTTCGACCAGTAGAACAATGAATGGAACAGGTAGACGGTTGAAATCATTGTATATATTGCTTCTATATAGTCTAAGAAACATATATGCAAAGGATCCAAACAGTACAATTCGTCAATTTTTTGCTCTTCAAGTTTAAGTGAACTACGAGCCCCATTGTTAATCCTTTAAAGGAAATTATTTGTAAATTTCGGCAAGTAGAACAATGAATGGAATAGGTAGACGGTTGAAAACATTGTATATATTGCTTCTAAATAGTCTAAGAAACATATATGCAAAGCATCCAAACAGTACAATTCGCCAATTTTTTGTTCTTGAAGTTTAAGTAAACTGCGATCCCCATTGTTAATCCCTTAACGGAAATTATTTGTAACTTTCGACAAGTAGAACAATGAATGGAACAGGTAGACGGTTGAAATCATTGTATATATTGCTGCTATATAGTCTAAGAAACATATATGCAAAGCATCCAAACAGTACAATTCGACAATTTTTTGTTCTTCAAGTTTAAGTAAACTACGATCCCCATTGTTAATCCCTTAACGGAAATTATTTGTAACTTGCGACAAGTAGAACAATGAATGGAACAGGTAGAAGGTTGAAATCAATGTATATATTGCTTCTATATAGTCTAAGAAACATATATGCAAAGCATCCAAACAGTACCATTCGCCAATTTTTTGTTCTTCAAGTTTAAGTGAACAACGAGCCGCATTGTTAATCCTTTAAAGGAAATTATTTGTAAATTTCGAAAAGTAGAACAATGATTGGAACACGTAGACGGTTGAAATCTTCGTATATATTGCTTCTATATAATCTAAGAAACATATATGCAAAGCATCCAAACAGAACCATTCGCCAATTTTTTGTTCTTCAAATTTAAGTGAACAACGAGCCCCATTGATAATCATGAAACGGAAATTATTTGTAACTTTCTACAAGTAGAACAATGAATAGAACAGGTAGACGGTTGAAATCTTTGTATATGTTGCGTCTATATATTCTAAGAAACCTATATGCAAAGCATCTAAACAGTAACAATCGCCAATTTTTTGATCTTCAAGTTTAAGTGAACATCGAGCCCCATTGATAATCATGAAATGGAAATTATTTGTAACTTTCTACAAGTAGAACAATGAATAGTACAGGTAGACGGGTGAAATCTTTCTATATATTACTTCTAAATAGTCTACGAAACATATATGCAAAGCATCCAAACAGTACAATTCGCCAATTTTTTGTTCTTCAAGTTTAAGTGAACTACGAGCCCCATTGTTAATCCTTTAACGGAAATTAATTGTAACTTTCTACAAGTAGAACAATGATTGGAACACGTAGACGGTTGAAATCTTTGTATATATTGCTTCCATATAGTCCAAGAAACTTATATGCAAAGCGTCCAAACAGTACAATTCGCCAATTATTTGATCTTCAAGTTTAAGTGAACTACGAGCCCCATTGTTAATACTTTAACGGAAATTATTTGTAACTTGCGACAAGTAGAACAATGAATGGAACAGGTAGCCAGTTGAAATCAATGTATATATTGCTTCTATATAGTCCAAGAAACATATATGCAAAGCATCCAAACAGTACAATTCGACAATTTTTTGTTCTTCAAGTTTAAGTAAACTACGATCCCCATTGTTAATCCCTTAACGGAAATTATTTGTAACTTGCGACAAGTAGAACAATGAATGGAACAGGTAGAAGGTTGAAATCAATGTATATATTGCTTCTATATAGTCTAAGAAACATATATGCAAAGCATCCAAACAGTACCATTGGCCAATTTTTTGTTCTTTAAGTTTAAGTGAACAACGAGCCGCATTGTTAATCCTTTAAAGGAAATTATTTGTAAATTTCGAAAAGTAGAACAATGATTGGAACACGTAGACGGTTGAAATCTTTGTATATATTGCTTCTATATATTCTAAGAAACCTATATGCAAAGCATCTAAACAGTAACAATCGCCAATTTTTTGATCTTCAAGTTTAAGTGAACATCGAGCCCCATTGATAATCATGAAATGGAAATTATTTGTAAATTTCGACAAGTAGAAGAATGATTGGAACACGTAGACGGTTGAAATCTTTGTATATATTGCTTCCATATAGTCTAAGAAACATATATGCAAAGCATCCAAACAGTACCATTCGCCAATTTTTTGTTCTTCAAGTTTAAGTGAACAATGAGCCCCATTGTTAATCGTTTATCGGAAATTATTTGTAAATTTCGACAAGTAGAACAATGATTGGAACACGTAGACGGTTGAAATCTTTGTATATATTGCTTCCATATAGTCTAAGAAACAGGTACGCAAAGCATCCAAACAGTACCATTCGCCAATTTTTTGTTCTTCAAGTTTAAGTGAACTACGAGCCCCATTGTTAATCCTTCAAAGGAAATTATTTGTAAATTTCGACAAGTAGAACAATGAATGGAACAGGTAGACTGTTGAAATCATTGTATATATTGATTCAATATAGTCTAAGAAACATATCTGCAGATCATCCAAACAGTACAATCCGCCAGTTATTTGATCTTCAAGTTTAAGTGAACTACGAGCCCCATTGTTAATACTTTAACGGAAATTATTTGTAACTTGCGACAAGTAGAACAATGAATGGAACAGGTAGACGGTTGAAATCAATGTATATATTGCTTCTATATAATCTAAGAAACATATATGCAAAGCATCCAAACAGAACCATTCGCCAATTTTTTGTTCTTCAAATTTAAGTGAACAACGAGCCCCATTGATAATCATGAAACGGATATTATTTGTAACTTTCTACAAGTAGAACAATGAATAGAACAGGTAGACGGTTGAAATCTTTGTATATGTTGCGTCTATATATTCTAGGAAACCTATATGCAAAGCATCTAAACAGTAACAATCGCCAATTTTTTGATCTTCAAGTTTAAGTGAACATCGAGCCCCATTGATAATCATGAAATGGAAATTATTTGTAACTTTCTACAAGTAGAACAATGAATAGTACAGGTAGACGGGTGAAATCATTGTATATATTGCTTCTATATAGTCTAAGAAACATATATGCAAAGCATCCAAACAGTACAATTCGACAATTTTTTGCTCTTCAAGTTTAAGTGAACTACGAGCCCCATTGTTAATCCTTTAAAGGAAATTATTTGTAAATTACGAAAAGTAGAACAATGATTGGAACAGGTAGCCGGTTGAAATCTTTCTATATATTACTTCTAAATAGTCTACGAAACATATATGCAAAGCATCCAAACAGTACAATTCGCCAATTTTTTGTTCTTCAAGTTTAAGTGAACTACGAGCCCCATTGTTAATCCTTTAACGGAAATTAATTGTAACTTTCTACAAGTAGAACACTGGTTGGAACACGTAGACGGTTGAAATCTTTGTATATATTGCTTCCATATAGTCTAAGAAACATATATGCAAAGCATCCAAACAGTACCATTCGCCAATTTTTTGTTCTTCAAGTTTAAGTGAAGTACGAGCCCCATTGTTAATCCTTTAAAGGAAATTATTTGTAAATTTCGACAAGTAGAACAATGAATGGAACAGGTAGACGGTTGAAATCATTGTATATATTGCTTCTATATTGTCTAAGAAACATATATGCAAAGCATCCAAACAGTACAATTCGACAATTTTTTGCTCTTCAAGTTTAAGTGAACTACGAGCCCCATTGTTAATCCTTTAAAGGAAATTATTTGTAAATTTCGGCAAGTAGAACAATGAATGGAATAGGTAGACGGTTGAAATCATTGTATATATTGCTTCTATATAGTCTAAGAAACATATATGCAAAGCATCCAAACAGTACAATTCGCCAATTTTTTGTTCTTCAAGTTTAAGTAAACTACGATCCCCATTGTTAATCCATTAACGGAAATTATTTGTAACTTTCGACCAGTAGAACAATGAATGGAACAGGTAGACGGTTGAAATCATTGTATATATTGCTTCTATATAGTCTAAGAAACATATATGCAAAGGATCCAAACAGTACAATTCGTCAATTTTTTGCTCTTCAAGTTTAAGTGAACTACGAGCCCCATTGTTAATCCTTTAAAGGAAATTATTTGTAAATTTCGGCAAGTAGAACAATGAATGGAATAGGTAGACGGTTGAAAACATTGTATATATTGCTTCCATATAGTCCAAGAAACTTATATGCAAAGCGTCCAAACAGTACAATTCGCCAATTATTTGATCTTCAAGTTTAAGTGAACTACGAGCCCCATTGTTAATACTTTAACGGAAATTATTTGTAACTTGCGACAAGTAGAACAATGAATGGAACAGGTAGCCAGTTGAAATCAATGTATATATTGCTTCTATATAGTCCAAGAAACATATATGCAAAGCATCCAAACAGTACAATTCGACAATTTTTTGTTCTTCAAGTTTAAGTAAACTACGATCCCCATTGTTAATCCCTTAACGGAAATTATTTGTAACTTGCGACAAGTAGAACAATGAATGGAACAGGTAGAAGGTTGAAATCAATGTATATATTGCTTCTATATAGTCTAAGAAACATATATGCAAAGCATCCAAACAGTACCATTGGCCAATTTTTTGTTCTTTAAGTTTAAGTGAACAACGAGCCGCATTGTTAATCCTTTAAAGGAAATTATTTGTAAATTTCGAAAAGTAGAACAATGATTGGAACACGTAGACGGTTGAAATCTTTGTATATATTGCTTCTATATATTCTAAGAAACCTATATGCAAAGCATCTAAACAGTAACAATCGCCAATTTTTTGATCTTCAAGTTTAAGTGAACATCGAGCCCCATTGATAATCATGAAATGGAAATTATTTGTAAATTTCGACAAGTAGAAGAATGATTGGAACACGTAGACGGTTGAAATCTTTGTATATATTGCTTCCATATAGTCTAAGAAACATATATGCAAAGCATCCAAACAGTACCATTCGCCAATTTTTTGTTCTTCAAGTTTAAGTGAACAATGAGCCCCATTGTTAATCGTTTATCGGAAATTATTTGTAAATTTCGACAAGTAGAACAATGATTGGAACACGTAGACGGTTGAAATCTTTGTATATATTGCTTCCATATAGTCTAAGAAACAGGTACGCAAAGCATCCAAACAGTACCATTCGCCAATTTTTTGTTCTTCAAGTTTAAGTGAACTACGAGCCCCATTGTTAATCCTTCAAAGGAAATTATTTGTAAATTTCGACAAGTAGAACAATGAATGGAACAGGTAGACTGTTGAAATCATTGTATATATTGATTCAATATAGTCTAAGAAACATATCTGCAGATCATCCAAACAGTACAATCCGCCAGTTATTTGATCTTCAAGTTTAAGTGAACTACGAGCCCCATTGTTAATACTTTAACGGAAATTATTTGTAACTTGCGACAAGTAGAACAATGAATGGAACAGGTAGACGGTTGAAATCAATGTATATATTGCTTCTATATAATCTAAGAAACATATATGCAAAGCATCCAAACAGAACCATTCGCCAATTTTTTGTTCTTCAAATTTAAGTGAACAACGAGCCCCATTGATAATCATGAAACGGATATTATTTGTAACTTTCTACAAGTAGAACAATGAATAGAACAGGTAGACGGTTGAAATCTTTGTATATGTTGCGTCTATATATTCTAGGAAACCTATATGCAAAGCATCTAAACAGTAACAATCGCCAATTTTTTGATCTTCAAGTTTAAGTGAACATCGAGCCCCATTGATAATCATGAAATGGAAATTATTTGTAACTTTCTACAAGTAGAACAATGAATAGTACAGGTAGACGGGTGAAATCATTGTATATATTGCTTCTATATAGTCTAAGAAACATATATGCAAAGCATCCAAACAGTACAATTCGACAATTTTTTGCTCTTCAAGTTTAAGTGAACTACGAGCCCCATTGTTAATCCTTTAAAGGAAATTATTTGTAAATTTCGACAAGTAGAACAATGAATGGATCATGTAGACGGTTGAAATCATTGTATATATTGCTTCTATATAGTCTAAGAAACATATATGCAAAGCATCCAAACAGTACAATTCGCCAATTTTTTGTTCTTCAAGTTTAAGTGAAGTACGAGCCCCATTGTTAATACTGTAACGGAAATTATTTGTAACTTGCGACAAGTAGAACAATGAATGGAACAGGTAGCCGGTTGAAATCTTTGTATATATTGCTTCTATATAGTATAAGAAACATATATGCAATGCATCCAAACAGTACCATTCGCCAATTTTTTGCTCTTCAAGTTTAAGTGAACTACGAGCCCCATTGTTAATCCTTTAAAGGAAATTATTTGTAAATTTCGGCAAGTAGAACAATGAATGGAATAGGTAGACGGTTGAAATCATTGTATATATTGCTTCTATATAGTCTAAGAAACATATATGCAAAGCATCCAAACAGTACAATTCGCCAATTTTTTGTTCTTCAAGTTTAAGTAAACTACGATCCCCATTGTTAATCCATTAACGGAAATTATTTGTAACTTTCGACAAGTAGAACAATGAATGGAACAGGTAGACGGTTGAAATCATTGTATATATTGCTTCTATATAATCTAAGAAACATATATGCAAAGCATCCAAACAGAACCATTCACCAATTTTTTGTTCTTCAAATTTAAGTGAACAACGAGCCCCATTGATAATCATGAAACGGAAATTATTTGTAACTTTCTACAAGTAGAACAATGAATAGAACAGGTAGACGGTTGAAATCTTTGTATATGTTGCTTCTATATATTCTAAGAAACCTATATGCAAAGCATCCAAACAGTACAATTCGCCAATTTTTTGTTTTTCAAGTTTAAGTGAACAACGAGCCCCATTGATAATCATGAAACGGAAATTATTTGTAACTTTCTACATGTATAACAATGAATAGAACAGGTAGACGGTTGAAATCTTTCTATATATTGCTTCTATATAGTCTAAGAAACATGTACGCAAAGCATCCAAACAGTACAATTCGCCAATTTTTTGTTTTTCAAGTTTAAGTGAACAACGAGCCCCATTGATAATCATGAAAGGGAAATTATTTCCAAATTTCGACAAGTAGAACAATGATTGGAACAGGTAGACGGGTGAAATCCTTCTATATATTGCTTCTATATAGTCTAAGAAACATATATGCAAAGCATCCAAACAGTACAATTCGCCAATTTTTTTGTTCTTCAAGTTTAAGTGAACTACGAGCCCCATTGTTAATCCTTTATCGGAAATTATTTGTAATTTTCGACAAGAAGAACAATAAATAGAACAGATAGACGGTTGCAATCTTTGTATATGTTGCTTCTATATAGTCTAAGGAACCTATATGCAAAGCATCTAAACAGTAACATTCGCCAATTTTTTGATCTTCAAGTTTAAGTGAACAATGAGCCCCATTGTTAATCCTTTATCGGAAATTTTTTCTAACTTTCGACAAGTAGAACAATGAATGGAACACGTAGACGGTTGAATTCTTTGTATATATTGCTTCTATATAGACTAAGAAACATATATGCAAAGCACCCAAACAGTACAATTCGCCAATTTATTGTTCTTCAAGTTTAAGTGAACAACGAGCCCCATTGTTAATCCTTTAACGGAAATTATTTGTAACTTTCGACAAGAAGAACAATAAATAGAACAGGTAGACGGTTGCAATCTTTGTATATGTTGCTTCTATATAGTCTAAGGAACCTATATGCAAAGCATCTAAACAGTAACATTCGCCAATTTTTTGATCTTCAAGTTTAAGTGAACAATGAGCCCCATTGTTAATCCTTTATCGGAAATTATTTCTAACTTTCGGCAAGTAGAACAATGATTGGAACACGTAGACGGTTGAAATCTTTGTATATATTGCTTCCATATAGTCTAAGAAACATGTACGCAAAGCATCCAAACAGTACCATTCGCCAATTTTTTGTTCTTCAAGTTTAAGTGAACAATGAGCCCCAATGGTTAATCCTTTATCGGAAATTATTTGTAATTTTCGACAAGTAGAACAATGATTGGAACACGTAGACGGTTGAAATCTTTGTATATATTGCTTCCATATAGTCTAAGAAACATGTACGCAAACCATCCAAACAGTACAATTCGCCAATTTATTGTTCTTCAAGTTTAAGTGAACAACGAGGCCCATTGATAATCATGAAACGGAAATTATTTGTAACTTTCGACAAGAAGAACAATAAATAGAACAGATAGACGGTTGCAATCTTTGTATATGTTGCTTCTATATAGTCTAAGGAACCTATATGCAAAGCATCTAAACAGTAACATTCGCCAATTTTTTGATCTTCAAGTTTAAGTGAACAATGAGCCCCATTGTTAATCCTTTATCGGAAATTTTTTCTAACTTTCGACAAGTAGAACAATGAATGGAACACGTAGACGGTTGAATTCTTTGTATATATTGCTTCTATATAGACTAAGAAACATATATGCAAAGCACCCAAACAGTACAATTCGCCAATTTATTGTTCTTCAAGTTTAAGTGAACAACGAGCCCCATTGTTAATCCTTTAACGGAAATTATTTGTAAATTTCGACAAGTAGAACAATGATTGGAACACGTAGACGGTTGAAATCTTTGTATATATTGCTTCCATATAGTCTAAGAAACATGTACGCAAAGCATCCAAACACTACCATTCGCCAATTTTTTGTTCTTCAAGTTTAAGTGAACAATGAGCCCCATTGTTAATCCATTAACGGAAATTAATTGTAACTTTCCACAAGTAGAACAATGAATGGAACAGGTAGACGGTTGAAATCTTTGTATATATTGCTTCCATCTAGTGTAAGAAACAAATATGCAAAGCATCCAAACAGTACAATTCGCCAATTTTTTGTTCTTCAAGTTTAAGTAAACTACGATCCCCATTGTTAATCCCTTAACGGAAATTATTTGTAACTTTCGACAAGTAGAACAATGATTGGAACACGTAGACGGTTGAAATCTTTGTATATATTGCTTCCATATAGCCTAAGAAACATGTACGCAAAGCATCCAAACACTACCATTCGCCAATTTTTTGTTCTTCAAGTTTAAGTGAACAATGAGCCCCATTGTTAATCCATTAACGGAAATTAATTGTAACTTTCTACAAGTAGAACAATGAATGGAACAGGTAGACGGTTGCAATCTTTGTATATGTTGCTTCTATATAGTCTAAGGAACCTATATGCAAAGCATCTAAACAGTAACATTCGCCAATTTTTTGATCTTCAAGTTTAAGTGAACAATGAGCCCCATTGTTAATCCTTTATCGGAAATTATTTCTAACTTTCGGCAAGTAGAACAATGAATGGAACACGTAGACGGTTGAAATCTTTGTATATATTGCTTCTATATAGACTAAGAAACATATATGCAAAGCATCCAAACAGTACAATTCGCCAATTTATTGTTCTTCAAGTTTAAGTGAACAACGAGCCCCATTGTTCATCCTTTAAAGTAAATTATTTGTAAATTTCGACAAGTAGAACAATGATTGGAACACGTAGACGGTTGAAATCTTTGTATATGTTGCTTCCATATAGTCTAAGAAACATGTACGCAAAGCATCCAAACACTACCATTCGCCAATTTTTTGTTCTTCAAGTTTAAGTGAACAATGAGCCCCAATGGTTAATCCTTTATCGGAAATTATTTGTAATTTTCGACAAGTAGAATAATGAATGGAACATGTAAACGGTTGAAATCTTTGGATATATTGCTTCTATATAACCTAAGAAACATATATGCAAAGCATCCAAACAGTACCATTCGCCAATTTTTTGTTCTTCAAGGTTAAGTGAACAATGAGCCACATTGTTAATCCTTTATCGGAAACTATTTGTAACTTTCTACAAGTAGAACAATGAATGGAACAGGTAAACGGTTGAAATCTTTGTATATATTGCTTCCATCTAGTGTAAGAAACAAATATGCAAAGCATCCAAACAGTACAATTCGCCAATTTATTGTTCTTCAAGTTTAAGTGAACAACGAGCCCCATTGTTAATCCTTTAACGGAAATTATTTGTAAATTTCGACAAGTAGAACAATGATTGGAACACGTAGACGGTTTAAATCTTTGTATATATTGCTTCCATATAGCCTAAGAAACATGTACGCAAAGCATCCAAACACTACCATTCGCCAATTTTTTGTTCTTCAAGTTTAAGTGAACAATGAGCCCCATTGTTAATCCATTAACGGAAATTAATTGTAACTTTCTACAAGTAGAACAATGAATGGAACAGGTAGACGGTTGCAATCTTTGTATATGTTGCTTCTATATAGTCTAAGGAACCTATATGCAAAGCATCTAAACAGTAACATTCGCCAATTTTTTGATCTTCAAGTTTAAGTGAACAATGAGCCCCATTGTTAATCCTTTATCGGAAATTATTTCTAACTTTCGGCAAGTAGAACAATGAATGGAACACGTAGACGGTTGAAATCTTTGTATATATTGCTTCTATATAGACTAAGAAACAAATATGCAAAGCATCCAAACAGTACAATTCGCCAATTTATTGTTCTTCAAGTTTAAGTGAACAACGAGCCCCATTGTTCATCCTTTAAAGTAAATTATTTGTAAATTTCGACAAGTAGAACAATGATTGGAACACGTAGACGGTTGAAATCTTTGTATATGTTGCTTCCATATAGTCTAAGAAACATGTACGCAAAGCATCCAAACACTACCATTCGCCAATTTTTTGTTCTTCAAGTTTAAGTGAACAATGAGCCCCAATGGTTAATCCTTTATCGGAAATTATTTGTAATTTTCGACAAGTAAAATAATGAATGGAACATGTAAACGGTTGAAATCTTTGGATATATTGCTTCTATATAACCTACGAAACATATATGCAAAGCATCCAAACAGTACCATTCGCCAATTTTTTGTTCTTCAAGGTTAAGTGAACAATGAGCCACATTGTTAATCCTTTATCGGAAACTATTTGTAACTTTCTACAAGTAGAACAATAATTGGAACACGTAGACGGTTGAAATCTTTGTATATATTGCTTCTTTATAGACTAAGAAACATATATGCAAAGCATCCAAACAGTACCATTCGCCAATTTTTTGTTCTTCAAGGTTAAGTGAACAATGAGCCACATTGTTAATCCTTTATCGGAAACTATTTGTAACTTTCTACAAGTAGAACAATGAATGGAACAGGTAAACGGTTGAAATCTTTGTATATATTGCTTCCATCTAGTGTAAGAAACAAATATGCAAAGCATCCAAACAGTACAATTCGCCAATTTATTGTTCTTCAAGTTTAAGTGAACAACGAGCCCCATTGTTAATCCTTTAAAGGAAATTATTTATAAATTTCGACAAGTAGAACAATGATTGGAACACGTAGACGGTTGAAATCTTTGTATATGTTGCTTCCATATAGTCTAAGAAACATGTACGCAAAGCATCCAAACAGTACAATTCGCCAATTTATTGTTCTTCAAGTTTAAGTGAACAACGAGCCCCATTGTTCATCATTTAAAGGAAATTATTTGTAAATTTCGACAAGTAGAACAATGATTGGAACACGTAGACGGTTGAAATCTTTGTATATATTGCTTCTATATAGTCTAAGAAACATGTACGCAAAGCATCCAAACAGTACCATTCGCCAATTTTTTGTTCCTCAAGTTTAAGTGAACAATGAGACCCATTGTTAATCCTTTATCGGAAATTATTTGTAACTTTCGACAAGTAGAACAATGAATGGAACAGGTAGACGGTTGAAATCTTTGTATATATTGCTTCTATATAGTCTAAGAAACATATATGCAAAGCATCCAAACAGTACCATTCGCCACTTTTTTGTTCATCAAGTTTAAGTGAACAACGAGCCCCATTGTTAATCCCTTAACGGAAATTATTTGTAACATTCGACAAGTAAAACAATGAATGGAACAGGTAGACGGTTGAAATCATTGTATATATTGCTTCTGTATAGTCTAAGAAACATATATGCAAAGCATCCAAACAGTACAATTCGCCAATTTTTTGTTCTTCAAGTTTAAGTGAACAATGAGCCCCATTGTTAATCCTTTAAAGGAAATTATTTGTTACTTTCGACAAGTAGAACAATGAATAGAAACGGTAGACGGTTGAAATCTTTGTATATATTGCTTCTATATAGTCTAAGAAACATATATGCAAAGCATCCAAACAGTACAATTCGCCAATTTTTTGTTCTTCAAGTTTAAGTAAACTGCGATCCCCATTGTTAATCCCTTAACGGAAATTATTTGTAACTTTCGACAAGTAGAACAATGAATGGAACAGGTAGACGGTTGAAATCATTGTATATATTGCTTCTATATAGTCTAAGAAACATATATGCAAAGCATCCAAACAGTACAATTCGCCAATTTTTTGTTCTTCAAGTTTAAGTAAACTACGATCCCCATTGTTAATCCCTTAACGGAAATTATTTGTAACATTCGACAAGTAGAACAATGATTGGAACACGTAGACGGTTGAAATCTTTGTATATATTGCTTCTATATAGACTAAGAAACATATATGCAAAGCACCCAAACAATACAATTCGCCAATTTATTGTTCTTCAAGTTTAAGTGAACAACGAGCCCCATTGTTAATCCTTTAACGGAAATTATTTGTAAATTTCGACAAGTAGAACAATGATTGGAACACGTAGACGGTTGAAATCTTTGTATATATTGCTTCCATATAGCCTAAGAAACATGTACGCAAAGCATCCAAACACTACCATTCGCCAATTTTTTGTTCTTCAAGTTTAAGTGAACAATGAGCCCCATTGTTAATCCATTAACGGAAATTAATTGTAACTTTCTACAAGTAGAACAATGAATGGAACAGGTAGACGGTTGCAATCTTTGTATATGTTGCTTCTATATAGTCTAAGGAACCTATATGCAAAGCATCTAAACAGTAACATTCGCCAATTTTTTGATCTTCAAGTTTAAGTGAACAATGAGCCCCATTGTTAATCCTTTATCGGAAATTATTTCTAACTTTCGGCAAGTAGAACAATGAATGGAACACGTAGACGGTTGAAATCTTTGTATATATTGCTTCTATATAGACTAAGAAACATATATGCAAAGCATCCAAACAGTACAATTCGCCAATTTATTGTTCTTCAAGTTTAAGTGAACAACGAGCCCCATTGTTCATCCTTTAAAGTAAATTATTTGTAAATTTCGACAAGTAGAACAATGATTGGAACACGTAGACGGTTGAAATCTTTGTATATGTTGCTTCCATATAGTCTAAGAAACATGTACGCAAAGCATCCAAACACTACCATTCGCCAATTTTTTGTTCTTCAAGTTTAAGTGAACAATGAGCCCCAATGGTTAATCCTTTATCGGAAATTATTTGTAATTTTCGACAAGTAGAATAATGAATGGAACATGTAAACGGTTGAAATCTTTGGATATATTGCTTCTATATAACCTAAGAAACATATATGCAAAGCATCCAAACAGTACCATTCGCCAATTTTTTGTTCTTCAAGGTTAAGTGAACAATGAGCCACATTGTTAATCCTTTATCGGAAACTATTTGTAACTTTCTACAAGTAGAACAATGAATGGAACAGGTAAACGGTTGAAATCTTTGTATATATTGCTTCCATCTAGTGTAAGAAACAAATATGCAAAGCATCCAAACAGTACAATTCGCCAATTTATTGTTCTTCAAGTTTAAGTGAACAACGAGCCCCATTGTTAATCCTTTAACGGAAATTATTTGTAAATTTCGACAAGTAGAACAATGATTGGAACACGTAGACGGTTGAAATCTTTGTATATATTGCTTCCATATAGCCTAAGAAACATGTACGCAAAGCATCCAAACACTACCATTCGCCAATTTTTTGTTCTTCAAGTTTAAGTGAACAATGAGCCCCATTGTTAATCCATTAACGGAAATTAATTGTAACTTTCTACAAGTAGAACAATGAATGGAACAGGTAGACGGTTGCAATCTTTGTATATGTTGCTTCTATATAGTCTAAGGAACCTATATGCAAAGCATCTAAACAGTAACATTCGCCAATTTTTTGATCTTCAAGTTTAAGTGAACAATGAGCCCCATTGTTAATCCTTTATCGGAAATTATTTCTAACTTTCGGCAAGTAGAACAATGAATGGAACACGTAGACGGTTGAAATCTTTGTATATATTGCTTCTATATAGACTAAGAAACAAATATGCAAAGCATCCAAACAGTACAATTCGCCAATTTATTGTTCTTCAAGTTTAAGTGAACAACGAGCCCCATTGTTCATCCTTTAAAGTAAATTATTTGTAAATTTCGACAAGTAGAACAATGATTGGAACACGTAGACGGTTGAAATCTTTGTATATGTTGCTTCCATATAGTCTAAGAAACATGTACGCAAAGCATCCAAACACTACCATTCGCCAATTTTTTGTTCTTCAAGTTTAAGTGAACAATGAGCCCCAATGGTTAATCCTTTATCGGAAATTATTTGTAATTTTCGACAAGTAAAATAATGAATGGAACATGTAAACGGTTGAAATCTTTGGATATATTGCTTCTATATAACCTACGAAACATATATGCAAAGCATCCAAACAGTACCATTCGCCAATTTTTTGTTCTTCAAGGTTAAGTGAACAATGAGCCACATTGTTAATCCTTTATCGGAAACTATTTGTAACTTTCTACAAGTAGAACAATAATTGGAACACGTAGACGGTTGAAATCTTTGTATATATTGCTTCTTTATAGACTAAGAAACATATATGCAAAGCATCCAAACAGTACCATTCGCCAATTTTTTGTTCTTCAAGGTTAAGTGAACAATGAGCCACATTGTTAATCCTTTATCGGAAACTATTTGTAACTTTCTACAAGTAGAACAATGAATGGAACAGGTAAACGGTTGAAATCTTTGTATATATTGCTTCCATCTAGTGTAAGAAACAAATATGCAAAGCATCCAAACAGTACAATTCGCCAATTTATTGTTCTTCAAGTTTAAGTGAACAACGAGCCCCATTGTTAATCCTTTAAAGGAAATTATTTATAAATTTCGACAAGTAGAACAATGATTGGAACACGTAGACGGTTGAAATCTTTGTATATGTTGCTTCCATATAGTCTAAGAAACATGTACGCAAAGCATCCAAACAGTACAATTCGCCAATTTATTGTTCTTCAAGTTTAAGTGAACAACGAGCCCCATTGTTCATCATTTAAAGGAAATTATTTGTAAATTTCGACAAGTAGAACAATGATTGGAACACGTAGACGGTTGAACTCTTTGTATATATTGCTTCTATATAGTCTAAGAAACATGTACGCAAAGCATCCAAACAGTACCATTCGCCAATTTTTTGTTCCTCAAGTTTAAGTGAACAATGAGACCCATTGTTAATCCTTTATCGGAAATTATTTGTAACTTTCGACAAGTAGAACAATGAATGGAACAGGTAGACGGTTGAAATCTTTGTATATATTGCTTCTATATAGTCTAAGAAACATATATGCAAAGCATCCAAACAGTACCATTCGCCACTTTTTTGTTCTTCAAGTTTAAGTGAACAACGAGCCCCATTGTTAATCCCTTAACGGAAATTATTTGTAACATTCGACAAGTAAAACAATGAATGGAACAGGTAGACGGTTGAAATCATTGTATATATTGCTTCTGTATAGTCTAAGAAACATATATGCAAAGCATCCAAACAGTACAATTCGCCAATTTTTTGTTCTTCAAGTTTAAGTGAACAATGAGCCCCATTGTTAATCCTTTAAAGGAAATTATTTGTTACTTTCGACAAGTAGAACAATGAATAGAAACGGTAGACGGTTGAAATCTTTGTATATATTGCTTCTATATAGTCTAAGAAACATATATGCAAAGCATCCAAACAGTACAATTCGCCAATTTTTTGTTCTTCAAGTTTAAGTAAACTGCGATCCCCATTGTTAATCCCTTAACGGAAATTATTTGTAACTTTCGACAAGTAGAACAATGAATGGAACAGGTAGACGGTTGAAATCATTGTATATATTGCTTCTATATAGTCTAAGAAACATATATGCAAAGCATCCAAACAGTACAATTCGCCAATTTTTTGTTCTTCAAGTTTAAGTAAACTACGATCCCCATTGTTAATCCCTTAACGGAAATTATTTGTAACATTCGACAAGTAGAACAATGATTGGAACACGTAGACGGTTGAAATCTTTGTATATATTGCTTCCATATAGTCTAAGAAACATGTACGCAAAGCATCCAAACAGTACAATTCGCCAATTTTTTGTTCTTCAAGTTTAAGTAAACTGCGATCCCCATTGTTAATCCCTTAACGGAAATTATTTGTAACTTTCGACAAGTAGAACAATGAATGGAACAGGTAGACGGTTGAAATCATTGTATATATTGCTTCTATATAGTCTAAGAAACATATATGCAAAGCATCCAAACAGTACCATTCGCCACTTTTTTGTTCTTCAAGTTTAAGTGAACAACGAGCCCCATTGTTAATCCCTTAACGGAAATTATTTGTAACATTCGACAAGTAGAACAATGAATGGAACAGGTAGACGGTTGAAATCATTGTATATATTGCTTCTATATAGTCTAAGAAACATATATGCAAAGCATCCAAACAGTACAATTCGCCAATTTTTTGTTCTTCAAGTTTAAGTGAACAATGAGCCCCATTGTTAATCCTTTAAAGGAAATTATTTGTTACTTTCGACAAGTAGAACAATGAATAGAACAGGTAGACGGTTGAAATCTTTGTATATATTGCTTCTATATAGTCTAAGAAACATATATGCAAAGCATCCAAACAGTACAATTCGCCAATTTTTTGTTCTTCAAGTTTAAGTAAACTGCGATCCCCATTGTTAATCCCTTAACGGAAATTATTTGTAACTTTCGACAAGTAGAACAATGAATGGAACAGGTAGACGGTTGAAATCATTGTATATATTGCTTCTATATAGTCTAAGAAACATATATGCAAAGCATCCAAACAGTACAATTCGCCAATTTTTTGTTCTTCAAGTTTAAGTAAACTACGATCCCCATTGTTAATCCCTTAACGGAAATTATTTGTAACATTCGACAAGTAGAACAATGATTGGAACACGTAGACGGTTGAAATCTTTGTATATATTGCTTCCATATAGTCTAAGAAACATGTACGCAAAGCATCCAAACAGTACAATTCGCCAATTTATTGTTCTTCAAGTTTAAGTGAACAACGAGCCCCATTGTTCATCCTTTAAAGGAAATTATTTGTAAATTTCGACAAGTAGAACAATGATTGGAACACGTAGACGGTTGAAATCTTTGTATATATTGCTTCTATATAGTCTAAGAAACATGTACGCAAAGCATCCAAACAGTACCATTCGCCAATTTTTTGTTCCTCAAGTTTAAGTGAACAATGAGACCCATTGTTAATCCTTTATCGGAAATTATTTGTAACTTTCGACAAGTAGAACAATGAATGGAACAGGTAGACGGTTGAAATCTTTGTAAATATTGCTTCTATATAGTCTAAGAAACATATATGCAAAGCATCCAAACAGTACCATTCGCCAATTTTTTGTTCTTCAAGTTTAAGTGAACAACGAGCCCCATTGATAATCATGAAAGGGAAATTATTTCTAAATTTCGACAAGTAGAACAATGATTGGAACAGGTAGACGGGTGAAATCCTTCTATATATTGCTTCTATATAGTCTAAGAAACATATATGCAAAGCATCCAAACAGTACAATTCGCCAATTTTGTTGTTCTTCAAGTTTAAGTGAACTACGAGCCCCATTGTTAATCCTTTATCGGAAATTATTTGTAATTTTCGACAAATAGAACAATGAATGGAACAGGTAGACGGTTGAAATCTTTGTATATATTGCTTCTATATAGTCTAAGAAACATATATGCAAAGCATCCAAACAGTACCATTCGCCAATTTTTTGTTCTTCAAGGTTAAGTGAAAAATGAGCCCCATTGTTAATCCTTTATCGGAAATTATTTGTAACTTTCGACAAGTAGAACAATGAATGGAACAGGTAGACGGTTGAAAACTTTGTATATATTGCTTCTATATAGTCTAAGAAACATGTACGCAAAGCATCCAAACAGTACCATTCGCCAATTTTTTGTTCCTCAAGTTTAAGTGAACAATGAGCCCCATTGTTAATCCTTTATCGGAAATTATTTGTAACTTTCGACAAGTAGAACAATGAATGGAACAGGTAGACGGTTGAAATCATTGTATATATTGCTTCTATATAGACTAAGAAACATATATGCAAAGCATCCAAACAGTACAATTCGCCAATTTTTTGTTCTTCAAGTTTAAGTAAACTACGATCCCCATTGTTAATCCCTTAACGGAAATTATTTGTAACATTCGACAAGTAGAACAATGATTGGAACACGTAGACGGTTGAAATCTTTGTATATATTGCTTCCATATAGTCTAAGAAACATGTACGCAAAGCATCCAAACAGTACAATTCGCCAATTTATTGTTCTTCAAGTTTAAGTGAACAACGAGCCCCATTGTTCATCCTTTAAAGGAAATTATTTGTAAATTTCGACAAGTAGAACAATGATTGGAACACGTAGACGGTTGAAATCTTTGTATATATTGCTTCTATATAGTCTAAGAAACATGTACGCAAAGCATCCAAACAGTACCATTCGCCAATTTTTTGTTCCTCAAGTTTAAGTGAACAATGAGACCCATTGTTAATCCTTTATCGGAAATTATTTGTAACTTTCGACAAGTAGAACAATGAATGGAACAGGTAGACGGTTGAAATCTTTGTAAATATTGCTTCTATATAGTCTAAGAAACATATATGCAAAGCATCCAAACAGTACCATTCGCCAATTTTTTGTTCTTCAAGTTTAAGTGAACAACGAGCCCCATTGATAATCATGAAAGGGAAATTATTTCTAAATTTCGACAAGTAGAACAATGATTGGAACAGGTAGACGGGTGAAATCCTTCTATATATTGCTTCTATATAGTCTAAGAAACATATATGCAAAGCATCCAAACAGTACAATTCGCCAATTTTTTTGTTCTTCAAGTTTAAGTGAACTACGAGCCCCATTGTTAATCCTTTATCGGAAATTATTTGTAATTTTCGACAAATAGAACAATGAATGGAACAGGTAGACGGTTGAAATCTTTGTATATATTGCTTCCATATAGTCTAAGAAACATATATGCAAAGCATCCAAACAGTACCATTCGCCAATTTTTTGTTCTTCAAGGTTAAGTGAAAAATGAGCCCCATTGTTAATCCTTTATCGGAAATTATTTGTAACTTTCGACAAGTAGAACAATGAATGGAACAGGTAGACGGTTGAAAACTTTGTATATATTGCTTCTATATAGTCTAAGAAACATGTACGCAAAGCATCCAAACAGTACCATTCGCCAATTTTTTGTTCCTCAAGTTTAAGTGAACAATGAGCCCCATTGTTAATCCTTTATCGGAAATTATTTGTAAATTTCGACAAGTAGAACAATGAATGGAACAGGTAGACGGTTGAAATCTTTGTAAATATTGCTTCTATATAGTCTAAGAAACATATATGCAAAGCATCCAAACAGTACCATTCGCCAATTTTTTGTTCTTCAAGTTTAAGTGAACAATGAGCCCCATTGTTAATCCTTTATCGGAAATTATTTGTAACTTTCGACAAGTAGAACAATGAATGGAACAGGTAGACGTTTGAAATCATTGTATATATTGCTTCTATATAGTCTAAGAAACATATATGCAAAGCATCCAAACAGTACAATTCGCCAATTTTTTGTTCTTCAAGTTTAAGTGAACAATGAGCCCCATTGTTAATCCTTTAAAGGAAATTATTTGTTACTTTCGACAAGTAGAACAATGAATAGAACAGGTAGACGGTTGAAATCTTTGTATATATTGCTTCTATATAGTCTAAGAAACATATATGCAAAGCATCCAAACAGTACCATTCGCCAATTTTTTGTTCTTCAAGTTTAAGTGAACAATGAGTCCCAATGGTTACTCCTTTATCGGAAATTACTTGTAACTTTCGACAAGTAGAACAATGAATGGAACAGATAGACGGTTGAAATCCTTGTATATATTGCGTCTGTATAGTCTAAGAAACATATATGCAAAGCATCAAAACAGTACAATTCGCCAATTTATTGTTCTTCAAGTTTAAGTGAACAACGAGCCCCATTGTTAATCCTTTAAAGGAAATTATTTGTAAATTTCGACAAGTAGAACAATGAATGGAACAGGTAGACTGTTGAAATCATTGTATATATTGCTTCTGTATAGTCTAAGAAACATATATACAAAGCGTCCAAACAGTACAATTCGCCAATTATTTGATCTTCAAGTTTAAGTGAACTACGAGCCCCATTGTTAATACTTTATCGGTAATTATTTGTAACTTTCGACAAGCAGAACAATGAATGGAACAGGTAGACGGTTGAAATCTTTGTATATATTGCTTCTATATAATCTAAGAAACATATATGCAAAGCATCTAAACAGTAACAATCGCCAATTTTTTGATCTTCAAGTTTAAGTGATCAGCGAGCCCCATTGATAATCATGAAATGGAAATTATTTGTAACTTTCTACAAGTAGAACAATGAATAGTACAGGTAGACGTTTGAAATCTTTGTATATATTGCTTCTAAATAGTCTAAGAAACGTATATGCAAAGCATCCAAACAGTGCAATTCGCCAATTTTTGGTTCTTCAAGTTTAAGTGAACTACGAGCCCCATTGTTAATCCTTTAAAGGAAATTATTTGTAAATTTCGACAAGTAGAACAATGAATGGAACAGGTAGACTGTTGAAATCATTGTATATATTGCTTCTATATAGTCTAAGAAACATATATACAAAGCATCGAAACAGTACCATTCGCCAATTTTTTGTTCTTCAAGTTTAAGTGAACAATGAGCCCCAATGGTTAATCCTTTATCGGAAATTATTTGTAATTTTCGACAAGTAGAACAATGATTGGAACACGTAGACGGTTGAAATCTTTGTATATATTGCTTCCATATAGTCTAAGAAACATATATGCAAAGCACCCAAAGAGTACAATTCGCCAATTTATTGTTCTTCAAGTTTAAGTGAACAACGAGCCCCATTTTTAATCCTTTAACGGAAATTATTTGTAAATTTCGACAAGTAGAACAATGATTGGAACACGTAGACGGTTGAAATCTTTGTATATATTGCTTCTATATAGTCTAAGAAACATATATGCAAAGCATCCAAACAGTACAACTCGCCAATTTTTTGTTCTTCAAGTTTAAGTGAACAATGAGCCCCATTGTTAATCCTTTAAAGGAAATTATTTCTAACTTTCGACAAGTAGAACAATGAATGGAACACGTAGACGGTTGAATTCTTTGTATATATTGCTTCTATATAGACTAAGAAACATATATGCAAAGCACCCAAACAGTACAATTCGCCAATTTATTGTTCTTCAAGTTTAAGTGAACAACGAGCCCCATTTTTAATCCTTTAACGGAAATTATTTGTAAATTTCGACAAGTAGAACAATGATTGGAACACGTAGACGGTTGAAATCTTTGTATATATTGCTTCCATATAGTCTAAGAAACATGTACGCAAAGCATCCAAACAGTACAATTCGCCAATTTTTTGTTCTTCAAGTTTAAGTGAACAATGAGCCCCATTGTTAATCCTTTAAAGGAAATTATTTCTAACTTTCGACAAGTAGAACAACGAATGGAACACGTAGACGGTTGAATTCTTTGTATATATTGCTTCTATATAGACTAAGAAACATATATGCAAAGCATCCAAACAGTACAATTCGCCAATTTATTGTTCTTCAAGTTTAAGTGAACAACGAGCCCCATTGTTCATCCTTTAAAGTAAATTATTTGTAAATTTCGACAAGTAGAACAATGATTGGAACACGTAGACGGTTGAAATCTTTGTATATGTTGCTTCCATATAGTCTAAGAAACATGTACGCAAAGCATCCAAACACTACCATTCGCCAATTTTTTGTTCTTCAAGTTTAAGTGAACAATGAGCCCCAATGGTTAATACTTTATCGGAAATTATTTGTAATTTTCGACAAGTAGAATAATGAATGGAACATGTAAACGGTTGAAATCTTTGGATATATTGCTTCTATATAACCTAAGAAACATATATGCAAAGCATCCAAACAGTACCATTCGCCAATTTTTTGTTCTTCAAGGTTAAGTGAACAATGAGCCACATTGTTAATCCTTTATCGGAAACTATTTGTAACTTTCTACAAGTAGAACAATAATTGGAACACGTATACGGTTGAAATCTTTGTATATATTGCTTCTATATAGACTAAGAAACATATATGCAAAGCATCCAAACAGTACCATTCGCCAATTTTTTGTTCTTCAAGTTTAAGTGAACAACGAGCCCCATTGATAATCATGAAACTGAAATTATTTGTAACTTTCGACATGTAGAACAATGAATGGAACAGGTAGACGGTTGAAATCATTATATATATTGCTTCTATATAGTCTAAGAAACATATATGCATAGCATCCACACAGTACAATTCGCCAATTTATTGTTCTTCAAGTTTAAGTGAACAACGAGCCCCATTGTTAATCCTTTAAAGGAAATTATTTGTAACTTTCGACAAGTAGAACAATGAATGGAACAGGTAAACGGTTGAAATCTTTGTATATATTGCTTCCATCTAGTGTAAGAAACAAATATGCAAAGCATCCAAACAGTACAATTCGCCAATTTATTGTTCTTCAAGTTTAAGTGAACAACGAGCCCCATTGTTAATCCTTTAAAGGAAATTATTTATAAATTTCGACAAGTAGAACAATGATTGGAACACGTAGACGGTTGAAATCTTTGTATATATTGCTTCCATATAGTCTAAGAAACATGTACGCAAAGCATCCAAACAGTACAATTCGCCAATTTATTGTTCTTCAAGTTTAAGTGAACAACGAGCCCCAATGTTCATCCTTTAAAGGAAATTATTTGTAAATTTCGACAAGTAGAACAATGATTGGAACACGTAGACGGTTGAAATCTTTGTATATATTGCTTCCATATAGTCTAAGAAACATGTACGCAAAGCATCCAAACACTACCATTCGCCAATTTTTTGTTCTTTAAGTTTAAGTGAATAATGAGCCCCAATGGTTAATCCTTTATCGGAAATTATTTGTAATTTTCGACAAGTAGAACAATGAATGGAACATGTAAACGGTTGAAATCTTTGTATATATTGCTTCTATATAACCTAAGAAACATATATGTAAAGCATCCAAATAGTACCATTCGCCAATTTTTTGTTCTTCAAGGTTAAGTGAACAATGAGCCACATTGTTAATCCTTTATCGGAAACTATTTGTAACTTTCTACAAGTAGATCAATAATTGGAACACGTAGACGGTTGAAATCTTTGTATATATTGCTTCTATATAGACTATGAAACATATATGCAAAGCATCCAAACAGTACCATTCGCCAATTTTTTGTTCTTCAAGTTTAAGTGAACAACGAGCCCCATTGATAATCATGAAACGGAAATTATTTGTAACTTTCGACATGTAGAACAATGAATGGAACAGGTAGACGGTTGAAATCATTATATATATTGCTTCTATATAGTCTAAGAATCATATATGCATAGCATCCACACAGTACAATTCGCCAATTTATTGTTCTTCAAGTTTAAGTGAACAACGAGCCCTATTGTTAATCCTTTAAAGGAAATTATTTGTAAATTTCGACAAGTAGAACAATGATTGGAACAAGTAGACGGTTGAAATATTATTATATATTGCTTCCATATAGTCTAAGAAACATATATGCAAAGCATCCAAACAGTACCATTCGCCAATTTTTTGTTCTTCAAGTTTAAGTGAACAATGAGCCCCATTGTTAATCCTTTAAAGGAAATTATTTGTAACTTCCGACAAGTAGAACAATGATTGGAACAGGTAGACGGTTGAAATCAATGTATATATTGCTTCTATATAGTCTAAAAAACATATATACAAAGCATCCAAACATTACCATTCATCAATTTTTTGTTCTTCAAGTTTAAGTGATCAACGAGCCCCATTGTTAATCCTTTAAAGGAAATTATTTGTAAATTTCGACAAGTAGAACAATGAATGGATCATGTAGACGGTTGAAATCATTGTATATATTGCTTCTATATAGTATACGAAACATATATGCAAAGCATCCAAACAGTACAATTCGCCAATTTTTTGTTCTTCAAGATTATGTGAACTACGAGCCCCATTGTTAATCCTTTAACGGAAATTATTTGTAACTTGCGACAAGTAGAGCAATGAATGCAACAGGTAGACGGTTGAAATCTTTGTATATATTGCTTCTATATAGTCTAAGAAACATATATGCAAAGCATCCAAACAGTACAATTCGCCAATTTATAGTTCTTCAAGTTTAAGTGAACAACGAGCCCCATTGTTCATCCTTTAAAGTAAATTATTTGTAAATTTCGACAAGTAGAACAATGATTGGAACACGTAGACGGTAGAAATCTTTGTATATGTTGCTTCCATATAGTCTAAGAAACATGTACGCAAAGCATCCAAACACTACCATTCGCCAATTTTTTGTTCTTCAAGTTTAAGTGAACAATGAGCCCCAATGGTTAATCCCTTAACGGAAATTATTTGTAACATTCGACAAGTAGAACAATGAATGGAACAGGTAGACGGTTGAAATCATTGTATATCTTGCTTCTATATAGTCTAAGAAACATCTATGCAAAGCATCCAAACAGTACAATTCGCCAATTTTTTGTTCTTCAAGTTTAAGTAAACTACGATCCCCATTGTTAATCCCTTAACGGAAATTATTTGTAACTTTCGACAAGTAGAAAAATGAATGGAACAGGTAGACGGTTGAAATCTTTGTAAATATTGCTTCTATATAGTCTAAGAAACATATATGCAAAGCATCCAAATAGTACAATTCGACAATTTTTTGTTCTTCAAGTTTAGTGTACAATGAGCCCCAATGGTTAATCCTTTATCGGAAATTATTTGTAGTTTTCGACAAGTAGAACAATGAATGGAACAGGTAGACGGTTGAAATCTTTGTATATATTGCTTCTATATAGTCTAAGAAACATATATGCAAAGCATCCAAACATTACCATTCGCCAATTTTTTGTTCTTCAAGTTTAAGTGAACTGCGAGCCCCATTGATAATCCTTTAAAGGAAATTATTTGTAAATTTCGACAAGTAGAACAATGAATGGAACAGGTAGACTGTTGAAATCATTGTATATATTGCTTCTATATAGTCTAAGAAACATATATGCAAAGCATCCAAACAGTACCATTCGCCAATTTTTTGTTCTTCAAGGTTAAGTGAAAAATGAGCCCCATTGTTAATCCTTTATCGGAAATTATTTGTAACTTTCGACAAGTAGAACAATGAATGGAACAGGTAGACGGTTGAAAACTTTGTATATATTGCTTCTATATAGTCTAAGAAACATGTACGCAAAGCATCCAAACAGTACCATTCGCCAATTTTTTGTTCCTCAAGTTTAAGTGAACAATGAGCCCCATTGTTAATCCTTTATCGGAAATTATTTGTAACTTTCGACAAATAGAACAATGAATGGAACAGGTAGACGGTTGAAATCTTTGTATATATTGCTTCTATATAGTCTAAGAAACATATATGCAAAGCATCCAAACAGTACCATTCGCCAATTTTTTGTTCTTCAAGGTTAAGTGAAAAATGAGCCCCATTGTTAATCCTTTATCGGAAATTATTTGTAACTTTCGACAAGTAGAACAATGAATGGAACTGGTAGACGGTTGAAAACATTGTATATATTGCTTCTATATAGTCTAAGAAACATGTACGCAAAGCATCCAAACAGTACCATTCGCCAATTTTTTGTTCCTCAAGTTTAAGTGAACAATGAGCCCCATTGTGAATCCTTTATCGGAAATTATTTGTAACTTTCGACCAGTAGAACAATGAATGGAACAGGTAGACGGTTGAAATCTTTGTAAATATTGCTTCTATATAGTCTAAGAAACATATATGCAAAGCATCCAAACAGTACCATTCGCCAATTTTTTGTACTTCAAGTTTAAGTGAACAATGAGCCCCATTGTTAATCCTTTATCGGAAATTATTTGTAACTTTCGACAAGTAGAACAATGAATGGAACAGGTAGACGGTTGAAAACTTTGTATATATTGCTTCTATATAGTCTAAGAAACATATATGCAAATCATCCGAACAGTACCATTCGCCAATTTTTTGTTCTTCAAGTTTAAGTAAACTACGATCCCCATTGTTAATCCCTTAACGGAAATTATTTGTAACATTCGACAAGTAGAACAATGAATGGAACAGGTAGACGGTTGAAATCATTGTATATATTGCTTCTATATAGTCTAAGAAACATATATGCAAAGCATCCAAACAGTACAATTCGCCAATTTTTTGTTCTTCAAGTTTAAGTGAACAAGGAGCCCCATTGTTAATCCTTTAAAGGAAATTATTTGTTACTTTCGACAAGTAGAACAATGAATAGAACAGGTAGACGGTTGAAATCTTTGTATATATTGCTTCTATATAGTGTAAGAAACATATATGCAAAGCATCCAAACAGTACAATTCGCCAATTTTTTGTTCTTCAAGTTTAAGTAAACTACGATCCCCATTGTTAATCCCTTAACGGAAATTATTTGTAACTTTCGATAAGTAGAACAATGAATGGAACACGTAGACGGTTGAAATCATTGCATATATTGCTTCTATATTGTCTAAGAAACATATATGCAAAGCATCCAAACAGTACAATTCGCCAATTTTTTGTTCTTCAAGTTTAAGTAAACTACGATCCCCATTGATAATCCCTTAACGGAAATTATTTGTAACTTTCGACAAGTAGAACAATGAATGGAACAGGTAGACGGTTGAAATCATTGTATATATTGCTTCTATATAGTCTAAGAAACATATGTGCAAAGCATCCAAACAGTACAATTCGACAATTTTTTGCTCTTCAAGTTTAAGTGAACTACGAGCCCCATTGTTAATCCTTTAAAGGAAATTATTTGGAAATTTCGGCAAGTAGAACAATGAATGGAATAGGTAGACGGTTGAAATCATTGTATATATTGCTTCTATATAGTGTAAGTAACATATATGCAAAGCATCCAAACAGTACAATTCGCCAATTTTTTGTTCTTCAAGTTTAAGTAAACTACGATCCCCATTGTTAATCCCTTAACGGAAATTATTTGTAACTTTCGACAAGTAGAACAATGAATGGAACAGGTAGACGGTTGAAATCATTGTATATATTGCTTCTATATTGTCTAAGAAACATATATGCAAAGCATCCAAACAGTACAATTAGCCAATTTTTTGTTCTTCAAGTTTAAGTAAACTACGATCCCCATTGTTAATCCCTTACCGGAAATTATTTGTAACTTTCGACAAGTAGAACAATGAATGGAACATGTAGACGGTTGAAATCATTGTATATACTGCTTCTATATAGTCTAAGAAACATATATGCAAAGCATCCAAACAGTACAATTCGACAATTTTTTGCTCTTCAAGTTTAAGTGAACTACGAGCCCCATTGTTAATCCTTTAAAAGAAATTATTTGTAAATTTCGGCAAGTAGAACAATGAATGGAATAGGTAGACGGTTGAAATCATTGTATATATTGCTTCTATATAGTCTAAGAAACATATATGCAAAGCATCCAAACAGTACAATTCGCCAATTTTTTGTTCTTCAAGTTTAAGTGAACAATGAGCCCCATTGTTAATCCTTTAAAGGAAATTATTTGTAAATTTCGACAAGTAGAACAATGAATGGAACAGGTAGACGGTTGAAATCTTTGTATATATTGCTTCTATATAGTCTAAGAAACATATATGCAAATCATCCGAACAGTACCATTCGCCAATTTTTTGTTCTTCAAGTTTAAGTAAACTACGATCCCCATTGTTAATCCCTTAACGGAAATTATTTGTAACATTCGACAAGTAGAACAATGAATGGAACAGGTAGACGGTTGAAATCATTGTATATATTGCTTCTATATAGTCTAAGAAACATATATGCAAAGCATCCAAACAGTACAATTCGCCAATTTTTTGTTCTTCAAGTTTAAGTGAACAATGAGCCCCATTGTTAATCCTTTAAAGGAAATTATTTGTTACTTTCGACAAGTAGAACAATGAATAGAACAGGTAGACGGTTGAAATCTTTGTATATATTGCTTCTATATTGTCTAAGAAACATGTACGTAAAGCATCCAAACAGTACAATTCGCCAATTTTTTGTTCTTCAAGTTTAAGTGAACTACGATCCCCTTTGTTAATCCCTTAACGGAAATTATTTGTAACTTTCGACAAGTAGAACAATGAATGGAAAAGGAAGACTTTTGAAATCTTTGTATATATTGCTTCTATATAGTCTAAGAAACATATATGCAAAGCAGCCAAACAGTACCATTCGCCAATTTTTTGTTCTTCAAGTTTAAGTGAACTGCGAGCCCCATTGTTAATCCTTTAAAGGAAATTATTTGTAAATTTCGACAAGTAGAACAATGAATGGAACAGGTAGACTGTTGAAATCATTGTATATATTGCTTCTATATAGTCTAAGAAACATATATGCAAAGCATCCAAACAGTACAATTCGCCAATTTTTTGTTCTTCAAGTTTAAGTGAACAATGAGCCCCATTGTAAATCCTTTAAAGGAAATTATTTATAACTTTCGACAAGTAGAACAATGAATGGAACAGGTAGACGGTTGAAATCTTTGTATATATTGCTTCTATATAGTCTAAGAAACATATATGCAAATCATCCAAACAGTACAATTCGCCAATTTTTTGTTCTTCAAGTTTAAGTGAACAATGAGCCCCAATGGTTAATCCGTTATCGGAAATTATTTGTAACTTTCGACAAGTAGAACAATGAATGGAAAAGGAAGACTTTTGAAATCTTTGTATATATTGCTTCTATATAGTCTAAGAAACATATATGCAAAGCATCCAAACAGTACCATTCGCCAATTTTTTGTTCTTCAAGTTTAAGTGAACTGCGAGCCCCATTGTTAATCCTTTAAAGGAAATTATTTGTAAATTTCGACAAGTAGAACAATGAATGGAACAGGTAGACTGTTGAAATCATTTTATATATTGCTTCTATATAATCTAAGAAACATATATGCAAAGCATCTAAACAGTAACAATCGCCAATTTTTTGATCTTCAAGTTTAAGTGAACAGCAAGCCCCATTGATAATCATGAAATGGAAATTATTTGTAACTTTCTAGAAGTAGAACAATGAATAGTACAGGTAGACGGGTGAAATCTTTCGATATATTGCTTCTAAATAGTCTAAGAAACATCTGTGCAAAGCATCCAAACTGTACAATTCGCCAATTTTTTGTTCTTCAAGTTTAAGTGAACTACGAGCCCCATTGTTAATCCTTCAAAGGAAATTATTTGTAAATTTCGACAAGTAGAAGAATGAATGGAAAAGGAAGACTTTTGAAATCTTTGTATATATTGCTTCTATATAGTCTAAGAAACATATATGCAAAGCATCCAAACAGTACCATTCGCCAATTTTTTGTTCTTCAAGTTTAAGTAAACTACGATCCCCATTGTTAATCCCTTAACGGAAATTATTTGTAACATTCGACAAGTAGAACAATGAATGGAACAGGTAGACGGTTGAAATCATTGTATATATTGCTTCTATATAGTCTAAGAAACATATATGCAAAGCATCCAAACAGTACAATTCGCCAATTTTTTGTTCTTCAAGTTTAAGTGAACAATGAGCCCCATTGTTAATCCTTTAAAGGAAATTATTTGTTACTTTCGACAAGTAGAACAATGAATAGAACAGGTAGACGGTTGAAATCTTTGTATATATTGCTTCTATATTGTCTAAGAAACATGTACGTAAAGCATCCAAACAGTACAATTCGCCAATTTTTTGTTCTTCAAGTTTAAGTGAACTACGATCCCCTTTGTTAATCCCTTAACGGAAATTATTTGTAACTTTCGACAAGTAGAACAATGAATGGAACACGTAGACGGTTGAAATCATTGCATATATTGCTTCTATATTGTCTAAGAAACATATATGCAACGCATCCAAACAGTACAATTCGCCAATTTTTTGTTCTTCAAGTTTAAGTAAACTACGATCCCCATTGATAATCCCTTAACGGAAATTATTTGTAACTTTCGACAAGTAGAACAATGAATGGAACAGGTAGACGGTTGAAATCATTGTATATATTGCTTCTATATAGTCTAAGAAACATATGTGCAAAGCATCCAAACAGTACAATTCGACAATTTTTTGCTCTTCAAGATTAAGTGAACTACGAGCCCCATTGTTAATCCTTTAAAGGAAATTATTTGGAAATTTCGGCAAGTAGAACAATGAATGGAATAGGTAGACGGTTGAAATCATTGTATATATTGCTTCTATATAGTGTAAGTAACATATATGCAAAGCATCCAAACAGTACAATTCGCCAATTTTTTGTTCTTCAAGTTTAAGTAAACTACGATCCCCATTGTTAATCCCTTAACGGAAATTATTTGTAACTTTCGACAAGTAGAACAATGAATGGAACAGGTAGACGGTTGAAATCATTGTATATATTGCTTCTATATTGTCTAAGAAACATATATGCAAAGCATCCAAACAGTACAATTAGCCAATTTTTTGTTCTTCAAGTTTAAGTAAACTACGATCCCCATTGTTAATCCCTTAACGGAAATTATTTGTAACTTTCGACAAGTAGAACAATGAATGGAACAGGTAGACGGTTGAAATCATTGTATATACTGCTTCTATATAGTCTAAGAAACATATATGCAAAGCATCCAAACAGTACAATTCGACAATTTTTTGCTCTTCAAGTTTAAGTGAACTACGAGCCCCATTGTTAATCCTTTAAAAGAAATTATTTGTAAATTTCGGCAAGTAGAACAATGAATGGAATAGGTAGACGGTTGAAATCATTGTATATATTGCTTCTATATAGTCTAAGAAACATATATGCAAAGCATCCAAACAGTACAATTCGCCAATTTTTTGTTCTTCAAGTTTAAGTGAACAATGAGCCCCATTGTTAATCCTTTAAAGGAAATTATTTGTAAATTTCGACAAGTAGAACAATGAATGGAACAGGTAGACGGTTGAAATCTTTGTATATATTGCTTCTATATAGTCTAAGAAACATATATGCAAAGCATCCAAACAGTACAATTCGCCAATTTTTTGTTCTTCAAGTTTAAGTAAACTACGATCCCCATTGTTAATCCCTTAACGGAAATTATTTGTAACTTTCGACAAGTAGAACAATGAATGGAACAGGTAGACGGTTGAAATCTTTGTATATATTGCTTCTATATAGTCTAAGAAACATATATGCAAAGCATCCAAACAGTACCATTCGCCAATTTTTTGTTCTTCAAGTTTAAGTGAACTGCGAGCCCCATTGTTAATCCTTTAAAGGAAATTATTTGTAAATTTCGACAAGTAGAACAATGAATGGAACAGGTAGCCGGTTGAAATCAATGTATATAGTGCTTCTATATAGTCTAAGAAACATGTACGTAAAGCATCCAAACAGTACAATTCGCCAATTTTTTGTTCTTCAAGTTTAAGTGAACTACGATCCCCTTTGTTAATCCCTTAACGGAAATTATTTGTAACTTTCGACAAGTAGAACAATGAATGGAACAGGTAGACGGTTGAAATCATTGTATATCTTGCTTCTATATAGTCTAAGAAACATCTATGCAAAGCATCCAAACAGTACAATTCGCCAATTTTTTGTTCTTCAAGTTTAAGTAAACTACGATCCCCATTGTTAATCCCTTAACGGAAATTATTTGTAACTTTCGACAAGTAGAAAAATGAATGGAACAGGTAGACGGTTGAAATCTTTGTAAATATTGCTTCTATATAGTCTAAGAAACATATATGCAAAGCATCCAAATAGTACAATTCGACAATTTTTTGTTCTTCAAGTTTAGTGTACAATGAGCCCCAATGGTTAATCCTTTATCGGAAATTATTTGTAGTTTTCGACAAGTAGAACAATGAATGGAACAGGTAGACGGTTGAAATCTTTGTATATATTGCTTCTATATAGTCTAAGAAACATATATGCAAAGCATCCAAACATTACCATTCGCCAATTTTTTGTTCTTCAAGTTTAAGTGAACTGCGAGCCCCATTGATAATCCTTTAAAGGAAATTATTTGTAAATTTCGACAAGTAGAACAATGAATGGAACAGGTAGACTGTTGAAATCATTGTATATATTGCTTCTATATAGTCTAAGAAACATATATGCAAAGCATCCAAACAGTACAATTCGACAATTTTTTGCTCTTCAAGTTTAAGTGAACTACGAGCCCCATTGTTAATCCTTTAAAAGAAATTATTTGTAAATTTCGGCAAGTAGAACAATGAATGGAATAGGTAGACGGTTGAAATCATTGTATATATTGCTTCTATATAGTCTAAGAAACATATATGCAAAGCATCCAAACAGTACAATTCGCCAATTTTTTGTTCTTCAAGTTTAAGTGAACAATGAGCCCCATTGTTAATCCTTTAAAGGAAATTATTTGTAAATTTCGACAAGTAGAACAATGAATGGAACAGGTAGACGGTTGAAATCATTGTATATATTGCTTCTATATAGTCTAAGAAACATATGTGCAAAGCATCCAAACAGTACAATTCGACAATTTTTTGCTCTTCAAGTTTAAGTGAACTACGAGCCCCATTGTTAATCCTTCAAAGGAAATTATTTGTAAATTTCGACAAGTAGAAGAATGAATGGAAAAGGAAGACTTTTGAAATCTTTGTATATATTGCTTCTATATAGTCTAAGAAACATATATGCAAAGCATCCAAACAGTACCATTCGCCAATTTTTTGTTCTTCAAGTTTAAGTAAACTACGATCCCCATTGTTAATCCCTTAACGGAAATTATTTGTAACATTCGACAAGTAGAACAATGAATGGAACAGGTAGACGGTTGAAATCATTGTATATATTGCTTCTATATAGTCTAAGAAACATATATGCAAAGCATCCAAACAGTACAATTCGCCAATTTTTTGTTCTTCAAGTTTAAGTGAACTACGAGCCCCATTGTTAATCCTTTAAAAGAAATTATTTGTAAATTTCGGCAAGTAGAACAATGAATGGAATAGGTAGACGGTTGAAATCATTGTATATATTGCTTCTATATAGTCTAAGAAACATATATGCAAAGCATCCAAACAGTACAATTCGCCAATTTTTTGTTCTTCAAGTTTAAGTGAACAATGAGCCCCATTGTTAATCCTTTAAAGGAAATTATTTGTAAATTTCGACAAGTAGAACAATGAATGGAACAGGTAGACGGTTGAAATCTTTGTATATATTGCTTCTATATAGTCTAAGAAACATATATGCAAATCATCCGAACAGTACCATTCGCCAATTTTTTGTTCTTCAAGTTTAAGTAAACTACGATCCCCATTGTTAATCCCTTAACGGAAATTATTTGTAACATTCGACAAGTAGAACAATGAATGGAACAGGTAGACGGTTGAAATCATTGTATATATTGCTTCTATATAGTCTAAGAAACATATATGCAAAGCATCCAAACAGTACAATTCGCCAATTTTTTGTTCTTCAAGTTTAAGTGAACAATGAGCCCCATTGTTAATCCTTTAAAGGAAATTATTTGTTACTTTCGACAAGTAGAACAATGAATAGAACAGGTAGACGGTTGAAATCTTTGTATATATTGCTTCTATATTGTCTAAGAAACATGTACGTAAAGCATCCAAACAGTACAATTCGCCAATTTTTTGTTCTTCAAGTTTAAGTGAACTACGATCCCCTTTGTTAATCCCTTAACGGAAATTATTTGTAACTTTCGACAAGTAGAACAATGAATGGAAAAGGAAGACTTTTGAAATCTTTGTATATATTGCTTCTATATAGTCTAAGAAACATATATGCAAAGCAGCCAAACAGTACCATTCGCCAATTTTTTGTTCTTCAAGTTTAAGTGAACTGCGAGCCCCATTGTTAATCCTTTAAAGGAAATTATTTGTAAATTTCGACAAGTAGAACAATGAATGGAACAGGTAGACTGTTGAAATCATTGTATATATTGCTTCTATATAGTCTAAGAAACATATATGCAAAGCATCCAAACAGTACAATTCGCCAATTTTTTGTTCTTCAAGTTTAAGTGAACAATGAGCCCCATTGTAAATCCTTTAAAGGAAATTATTTATAACTTTCGACAAGTAGAACAATGAATGGAACAGGTAGACGGTTGAAATCTTTGTATATATTGCTTCTATATAGTCTAAGAAACATATATGCAAATCATCCAAACAGTACAATTCGCCAATTTTTTGTTCTTCAAGTTTAAGTGAACAATGAGCCCCAATGGTTAATCCGTTATCGGAAATTATTTGTAACTTTCGACAAGTAGAACAATGAATGGAAAAGGAAGACTTTTGAAATCTTTGTATATATTGCTTCTATATAGTCTAAGAAACATATATGCAAAGCATCCAAACAGTACCATTCGCCAATTTTTTGTTCTTCAAGTTTAAGTGAACTGCGAGCCCCATTGTTAATCCTTTAAAGGAAATTATTTGTAAATTTCGACAAGTAGAACAATGAATGGAACAGGTAGACTGTTGAAATCATTTTATATATTGCTTCTATATAATCTAAGAAACATATATGCAAAGCATCTAAACAGTAACAATCGCCAATTTTTTGATCTTCAAGTTTAAGTGAACAGCAAGCCCCATTGATAATCATGAAATGGAAATTATTTGTAACTTTCTAGAAGTAGAACAATGAATAGTACAGGTAGACGGGTGAAATCTTTCGATATATTGCTTCTAAATAGTCTAAGAAACATCTGTGCAAAGCATCCAAACTGTACAATTCGCCAATTTTTTGTTCTTCAAGTTTAAGTGAACTACGAGCCCCATTGTTAATCCTTCAAAGGAAATTATTTGTAAATTTCGACAAGTAGAAGAATGAATGGAAAAGGAAGACTTTTGAAATCTTTGTATATATTGCTTCTATATAGTCTAAGAAACATATATGCAAAGCATCCAAACAGTACCATTCGCCAATTTTTTGTTCTTCAAGTTTAAGTAAACTACGATCCCCATTGTTAATCCCTTAACGGAAATTATTTGTAACATTCGACAAGTAGAACAATGAATGGAACAGGTAGACGGTTGAAATCATTGTATATATTGCTTCTATATAGTCTAAGAAACATATATGCAAAGCATCCAAACAGTACAATTCGCCAATTTTTTGTTCTTCAAGTTTAAGTGAACAATGAGCCCCATTGTTAATCCTTTAAAGGAAATTATTTGTTACTTTCGACAAGTAGAACAATGAATAGAACAGGTAGACGGTTGAAATCTTTGTATATATTGCTTCTATATTGTCTAAGAAACATGTACGTAAAGCATCCAAACAGTACAATTCGCCAATTTTTTGTTCTTCAAGTTTAAGTGAACTACGATCCCCTTTGTTAATCCCTTAACGGAAATTATTTGTAACTTTCGACAAGTAGAACAATGAATGGAACACGTAGACGGTTGAAATCATTGCATATATTGCTTCTATATTGTCTAAGAAACATATATGCAACGCATCCAAACAGTACAATTCGCCAATTTTTTGTTCTTCAAGTTTAAGTAAACTACGATCCCCATTGATAATCCCTTAACGGAAATTATTTGTAACTTTCGACAAGTAGAACAATGAATGGAACAGGTAGACGGTTGAAATCATTGTATATATTGCTTCTATATAGTCTAAGAAACATATGTGCAAAGCATCCAAACAGTACAATTCGACAATTTTTTGCTCTTCAAGATTAAGTGAACTACGAGCCCCATTGTTAATCCTTTAAAGGAAATTATTTGGAAATTTCGGCAAGTAGAACAATGAATGGAATAGGTAGACGGTTGAAATCATTGTATATATTGCTTCTATATAGTGTAAGTAACATATATGCAAAGCATCCAAACAGTACAATTCGCCAATTTTTTGTTCTTCAAGTTTAAGTAAACTACGATCCCCATTGTTAATCCCTTAACGGAAATTATTTGTAACTTTCGACAAGTAGAACAATGAATGGAACAGGTAGACGGTTGAAATCATTGTATATATTGCTTCTATATTGTCTAAGAAACATATATGCAAAGCATCCAAACAGTACAATTAGCCAATTTTTTGTTCTTCAAGTTTAAGTAAACTACGATCCCCATTGTTAATCCCTTAACGGAAATTATTTGTAACTTTCGACAAGTAGAACAATGAATGGAACAGGTAGACGGTTGAAATCATTGTATATACTGCTTCTATATAGTCTAAGAAACATATATGCAAAGCATCCAAACAGTACAATTCGACAATTTTTTGCTCTTCAAGTTTAAGTGAACTACGAGCCCCATTGTTAATCCTTTAAAAGAAATTATTTGTAAATTTCGGCAAGTAGAACAATGAATGGAATAGGTAGACGGTTGAAATCATTGTATATATTGCTTCTATATAGTCTAAGAAACATATATGCAAAGCATCCAAACAGTACAATTCGCCAATTTTTTGTTCTTCAAGTTTAAGTGAACAATGAGCCCCATTGTTAATCCTTTAAAGGAAATTATTTGTAAATTTCGACAAGTAGAACAATGAATGGAACAGGTAGACGGTTGAAATCTTTGTATATATTGCTTCTATATAGTCTAAGAAACATATATGCAAAGCATCCAAACAGTACAATTCGCCAATTTTTTGTTCTTCAAGTTTAAGTAAACTACGATCCCCATTGTTAATCCCTTAACGGAAATTATTTGTAACTTTCGACAAGTAGAACAATGAATGGAACAGGTAGACGGTTGAAATCTTTGTATATATTGCTTCTATATAGTCTAAGAAACATATATGCAAAGCATCCAAACAGTACCATTCGCCAATTTTTTGTTCTTCAAGTTTAAGTGAACTGCGAGCCCCATTGTTAATCCTTTAAAGGAAATTATTTGTAAATTTCGACAAGTAGAACAATGAATGGAACAGGTAGCCGGTTGAAATCAATGTATATAGTGCTTCTATATAGTCTAAGAAACATGTACGTAAAGCATCCAAACAGTACAATTCGCCAATTTTTTGTTCTTCAAGTTTAAGTGAACTACGATCCCCTTTGTTAATCCCTTAACGGAAATTATTTGTAACTTTCGACAAGTAGAACAATGAATGGAACAGGTAGACGGTTGAAATCATTGTATATCTTGCTTCTATATAGTCTAAGAAACATCTATGCAAAGCATCCAAACAGTACAATTCGCCAATTTTTTGTTCTTCAAGTTTAAGTAAACTACGATCCCCATTGTTAATCCCTTAACGGAAATTATTTGTAACTTTCGACAAGTAGAAAAATGAATGGAACAGGTAGACGGTTGAAATCTTTGTAAATATTGCTTCTATATAGTCTAAGAAACATATATGCAAAGCATCCAAATAGTACAATTCGACAATTTTTTGTTCTTCAAGTTTAGTGTACAATGAGCCCCAATGGTTAATCCTTTATCGGAAATTATTTGTAGTTTTCGACAAGTAGAACAATGAATGGAACAGGTAGACGGTTGAAATCTTTGTATATATTGCTTCTATATAGTCTAAGAAACATATATGCAAAGCATCCAAACATTACCATTCGCCAATTTTTTGTTCTTCAAGTTTAAGTGAACTGCGAGCCCCATTGATAATCCTTTAAAGGAAATTATTTGTAAATTTCGACAAGTAGAACAATGAATGGAACAGGTAGACTGTTGAAATCATTGTATATATTGCTTCTATATAGTCTAAGAAACATATATGCAAAGCATCCAAACAGTACAATTCGACAATTTTTTGCTCTTCAAGTTTAAGTGAACTACGAGCCCCATTGTTAATCCTTTAAAAGAAATTATTTGTAAATTTCGGCAAGTAGAACAATGAATGGAATAGGTAGACGGTTGAAATCATTGTATATATTGCTTCTATATAGTCTAAGAAACATATATGCAAAGCATCCAAACAGTACAATTCGCCAATTTTTTGTTCTTCAAGTTTAAGTGAACAATGAGCCCCATTGTTAATCCTTTAAAGGAAATTATTTGTAAATTTCGACAAGTAGAACAATGAATGGAACAGGTAGACGGTTGAAATCATTGTATATATTGCTTCTATATAGTCTAAGAAACATATGTGCAAAGCATCCAAACAGTACAATTCGACAATTTTTTGCTCTTCAAGTTTAAGTGAACTACGAGCCCCATTGTTAATCCTTTAAAGGAAATTATTTGGAAATTTCGGCAAGTAGAACAATGAATGGAATAGGTAGACGGTTGAAATCATTGTATATATTGCTTCTATATAGTGTAAGTAACATATATGCAAAGCATCCAAACAGTACAATTCGCCAATTTTTTGTTCTTCAAGTTTAAGTAAACTACGATCCCCATTGTTAATCCCTTAACGGAAATTATTTGTAACTTTCGACAAGTAGAACAATGAATGGAACAGGTAGACGGTTGAAATCATTGTATATATTGCTTCTATATTGTCTAAGAAACATATATGCAAAGCATCCAAACAGTACAATTAGCCAATTTTTTGTTCTTCAAGTTTAAGTAAACTACGATCCCCATTGTTAATCCCTTAACGGAAATTATTTGTAACTTTCGACAAGTAGAACAATGAATGGAACAGGTAGACGGTTGAAATCATTGTATATACTGCTTCTATATAGTCTAAGAAACATATATGCAAAGCATCCAAACAGTACAATTCGACAATTTTTTGCTCTTCAAGTTTAAGTGAACTACGAGCCCCATTGTTAATCCTTTAAAAGAAATTATTTGTAAATTTCGGCAAGTAGAACAATGAATGGAATAGGTAGACGGTTGAAATCATTGTATATATTGCTTCTATATAGTCTAAGAAACATATATGCAAAGCATCCAAACAGTACAATTCGCCAATTTTTTGTTCTTCAAGTTTAAGTGAACAATGAGCCCCATTGTTAATCCTTTAAAGGAAATTATTTGTAAATTTCGACAAGTAGAACAATGAATGGAACAGGTAGACGGTTGAAATCTTTGTATATATTGCTTCTATATAGTCTAAGAAACATATATGCAAATCATCCGAACAGTACCATTCGCCAATTTTTTGTTCTTCAAGTTTAAGTAAACTACGATCCCCATTGTTAATCCCTTAACGGAAATTATTTGTAACATTCGACAAGTAGAACAATGAATGGAACAGGTAGACGGTTGAAATCATTGTATATATTGCTTCTATATAGTCTAAGAAACATATATGCAAAGCATCCAAACAGTACAATTCGCCAATTTTTTGTTCTTCAAGTTTAAGTGAACAATGAGCCCCATTGTTAATCCTTTAAAGGAAATTATTTGTTACTTTCGACAAGTAGAACAATGAATAGAACAGGTAGACGGTTGAAATCTTTGTATATATTGCTTCTATATTGTCTAAGAAACATGTACGTAAAGCATCCAAACAGTACAATTCGCCAATTTTTTGTTCTTCAAGTTTAAGTGAACTACGATCCCCTTTGTTAATCCCTTAACGGAAATTATTTGTAACTTTCGACAAGTAGAACAATGAATGGAAAAGGAAGACTTTTGAAATCTTTGTATATATTGCTTCTATATAGTCTAAGAAACATATATGCAAAGCAGCCAAACAGTACCATTCGCCAATTTTTTGTTCTTCAAGTTTAAGTGAACTGCGAGCCCCATTGTTAATCCTTTAAAGGAAATTATTTGTAAATTTCGACAAGTAGAACAATGAATGGAACAGGTAGACTGTTGAAATCATTGTATATATTGCTTCTATATAGTCTAAGAAACATATATGCAAAGCATCCAAACAGTACAATTCGCCAATTTTTTGTTCTTCAAGTTTAAGTGAACAATGAGCCCCATTGTAAATCCTTTAAAGGAAATTATTTATAACTTTCGACAAGTAGAACAATGAATGGAACAGGTAGACGGTTGAAATCTTTGTATATATTGCTTCTATATAGTCTAAGAAACATATATGCAAATCATCCAAACAGTACAATTCGCCAATTTTTTGTTCTTCAAGTTTAAGTGAACAATGAGCCCCAATGGTTAATCCGTTATCGGAAATTATTTGTAACTTTCGACAAGTAGAACAATGAATGGAAAAGGAAGACTTTTGAAATCTTTGTATATATTGCTTCTATATAGTCTAAGAAACATATATGCAAAGCATCCAAACAGTACCATTCGCCAATTTTTTGTTCTTCAAGTTTAAGTGAACTGCGAGCCCCATTGTTAATCCTTTAAAGGAAATTATTTGTAAATTTCGACAAGTAGAACAATGAATGGAACAGGTAGACTGTTGAAATCATTTTATATATTGCTTCTATATAATCTAAGAAACATATATGCAAAGCATCTAAACAGTAACAATCGCCAATTTTTTGATCTTCAAGTTTAAGTGAACAGCAAGCCCCATTGATAATCATGAAATGGAAATTATTTGTAACTTTCTAGAAGTAGAACAATGAATAGTACAGGTAGACGGGTGAAATCTTTCTATATATTGCTTCTAAATAGTCTAAGAAACATCTGTGCAAAGCATCCAAACTGTACAATTCGCCAATTTTTTGTTCTTCAAGTTTAAGTGAACTACGAGCCCCATTGTTAATCCTTCAAAGGAAATTATTTGTAAATTTCGACAAGTAGAAGAATGAATGGAAAAGGAAGACTTTTGAAATCTTTGTATATATTGCTTCTATATAGTCTAAGAAACATATATGCAAAGCATCCAAACAGTACCATTCGCCAATTTTTTGTTCTTCAAGTTTAAGTGAACTGCGAGCCCCATTGTTAATCCTTTAAAGGAAATTATTTGTAACTTTCGACAAGTAGATCAATGAATGGAACAGTTAGACGGTTGAAATATTTGTATATATTGCTTCTATATAATCTAAGAAACATATATGCAAAGCATCTAAACAGTAACAATCGCCAATTTTTTGATCTTCAAGTTTAAGTGAACAGCGAGCCCCATTGATAATCATGAAATGGAAATTATTTGTAACTTTCTAGAAGTAGAACAATGAATAGTACAGGTAGACGGGTGAAATCTTTCTATATATTGCTTCTAAATAGTCTAAGAAACATCTATGCAAAGCATCCAAACTGTACAATTCGCCAATTTTTTGTTCTTCAAGTTTAAGTGAACTACGAGCCCCATTGTTAATCCTTCAAAGGAAATTATTTGTAAATTTCGACAAGTAGAACAATGAATGGATCATGTAGACGGTTGAAAAAATTGTATATATTGCTTCTATATAGTCTACGAAACATATATGCAAAGCATCCAAACAGTACAATTCGCCAATTTTTTGTTCTTCAAGTTTAAGTGGACAATGAGCCCCAATGGTTAATCATTTATCGGAAATTATTTGTAAATTTCGACAAGTAGAACAATGAATGGAACAGGTAGCCGGTTGAAATCAATGTATATATTGCTTCTATATAGTCTAAGAAACATATATGCAAAGCATCCAAACAGTACCATTCGCCAATTTCTTGTTCTTCAAGTTTAAGTGAACTACGAGCCCCATTGTTAATCCCTTAACGGAAATTAATTGTAACTTTCTACAAGTAGAACAATGATTGGAACACGTAGACGGTTGAAATCTTTGTATATATTGCTTCCATATAGTCTAAGAAACATGTACGCAAAGCATCCAAACAGTACAATTCGCCAATTTTTTGTTCTTCAAGTTTAAGTAAACTACGATCCCTATTGTTAATTCCTTAACGGAAATTATTTGTAACATTCGACAAGTAGAACAATGAATGGAACAGGTAGACGGTTGAAATCATTGTATATATTGCTTCTATATAGTCTAAGAAACATATATGCAAAGCATCCAAACATTACAATTCGCCAATTTTTTGTTCTTCAAGTTTAAGTGAACAATGAGCCCCATTGTTAATCGTTTAAAGGAAATTATTTGTAACTTTCGACAAGTAGAACAATGAATGGAACAGTCAGACGGTTGAAATATTTGTATATATTGCTTCTATATAATCTAAGAAACATATATGCAAAGCATCTAAACAGTAACAATCGCCAATTTTTTGATCTTCAAGTTTAAGTGAACAGCGAGCCCCATTGATAATCATGAAATGGAAATTATTTGTAACTTTCTAGAAGTAGAACAATGAATAGTACAGGTAGACGGGTGAAATCTTTCTATATATTGCTTCTAAATAGTCTAAGAAACATCTATGCAAAGCATCCAAACTGTACAATTCGCCAATTTTTTGTTCTTCAAGTTTAAGTGAACTACGAGCCCCATTGTTAATCCTTCAAAGGAAATTATTTGTAAATTTCGACAAGTAGAACAATGAATGGATCATGTACACGGTTGAAAAAATTGTATATATTGCTTCTATATAGTCTACGAAACATATATGCAAAGCATCCAAACAGTACAATTCGCCAATTTTTTGTTCTTCAAGTTTAAGTAAACTACGATCCCCATTGTTAATCCCTTAACGGAAATTATTTGTAACTTTCGACAAGTAGAACAATGAATGGAACAGGTAGACGGTTGAAATCATTGTATATAATGCTTCTATATAGTCTAAGAAACATATATGCAAAGCATCCAAACAGTACAATTCGCCACTTTTTTGTTCTTCAAGTTTAAGTGAACAACGAGCCCCATTGTTAATCCCTTAACGGAAATTATTTGTAACATTCGACAAGTAGAACAATGAATGGAACAGGTAGACGGTTGAAATCTTTGTATATATTGCTTCTATATAGTCTAAGAAACATATATGCAAAGCATCCAAACAGTACAATTCGCCAATTTTTTGTTCTTCAAGTTTAAGTGAACAATGAGCCCGAATGGTTAATCCTTTATCGGTAATTATTTGTAACTTTCGACAAGTAGAACAATGAATGGAACTGGTAGACGGTTGAAATCTTTGTATATATTGCTTCGATATAATCTAAGAAACATATATGCAAAGCAACTAAACAGTAACAATCGCCAATTTTTTGATCTTCAAGTTTAAGTGAACAGCGAGCCCCATTGATAATCATGAAATGGAAACTATTTGTAACTTTCTACAAGTAGAACAATGAATAGTACAGGTAGACGGGTGAAATCTTTCTATATATTGCTTCTAAATAGTCTAAGAAACATCTATGCAAAGCATCCAAACAGTACAATTCGCCAATTTTTTGTTCTTCAAGTTTAAGTAAACTACGATCCCCATTGTTAATCCCTTAACGGAAATTATTTGTAACTTTCGACAAGTAGAACAATGAACGGAACAGGTAGACGGTTGAAATCATTGTATATATTGCTTCTATATAGTCTAAGAAACATATATGCAAAGCATCCAAACAGTACAATTCGCCAATTTTATGTTCTTCAAGTTTAAGTAAACAATGAGCCCCATTGTTAATCCTTTAAAGGAAATTATTTGTAACTTTCGACAAGTAGAACAATGAATGGAACAGGTAGACGGTTGAAATCTTTGTATATATTGCTTCTATATAGTCTAAGAAACATATATGCAAAGCATCCAAACAGTACCATTCGCCAATTTTTTGTTCTTCAAGTTTAAGTGAACAATGAGCCCCATTGTTAATCCTTTATCGGAAATTATTTGTAACTTTCGACAAGTAGAACAATGAATGGAACAGGTAGACGGTTGAAATCTTTCTATATATTGCTTCTATATAGTCTAAGAAACATATATGCAAAGCATCCAAACAGTACAATTCGCCAATTTTTTGTTCTTCAAGTTTAAGTGAACAATGAGCCCCAATGGTTAATCCTTTATCGGAAATTATTTGTAAATTTCGACAAGTAGAACAATGAATGGAACAGGTAGCCGGTTGAAATCAATGTATATATTGCTTCTATATAGTCTAAGAAACATATATGCAAAGCATCCAAACAGTACCATTCGCCAATTTTTTGTTCTTCAAGTTTAAGTGAACTACGAGCCCCATTGTTAATCCCTTAACGGAAATTAATTGTAACTTTCGACAAGTAGAACAGTGAATGGAACAGGTAGACGGTTGAAATCTTTGTATATATTGCTTCTATATAGTATAAGAAACATTTATGCAAAGCATCCAAACAGTACAATTCGCCAATTTTTTGTTCTTCAAGTTTAAGTGAACAATGAGCCCCAATGGTTAATCCGTTATCGGAAATTATTTGTAACTTTCGACAAGTAGAACAATGAATGGAAAAGGTAGACGGTTGAAATCTTTGTATGTATTGTTTCTATATAGTCTAAGAAACATATATGCAAAGCATCCAAACATTACCATTCGCCAATTTTTTGTTCTTCAAGTTTAAGTGAACTGCGAGCCCCATTGATAATCCTTTAAAGGAAATTATTTGTAAATTTCGACAAGTAGAACAATGAATGGAACAGGTAGACTGTTGAAATCATTGTATATATTGCTTCTATATAGTCTAAGAAACATATATGCAAAGCATCCAAACAGTACAATTCGCCAAATTTTTGTTCTTCAAGTTTAAGTGAACAATGAGCCCCAATGGTTAATCCTTTATCGGTAATTATTTGTAACTTTCGACAAGTAGAACAATGAATGGAACTGGTAGACGGTTGAAATCCTTGTATATATTGCTTCTATATAGTATAAGAAACATTTATGCAAAGCATCCAAACAGTACAATTCGCCAATTTTTTGTTCTTCAAGTTTAAGTGAACAATGAGCCCCAATGGTTAATCCGTTATCGGAAATTATTTGTAACTTTCGACAAGTAGAACAATGAATGGAAAAGGTAGACGGTTGAAATCTTTGTATGTATTGTTTCTATATAGTCTAAGAAACATATATGCAAAGCATCCAAACATTACCATTCGCCAATTTTTTGTTCTTCAAGTTTAAGTGAACTGCGAGCCCCATTGATAATCCTTTAAAGGAAATTATTTGTAAATTTCGACAAGTAGAACAATGAATGGAACAGGTAGACTGTTGAAATCATTGTATATATTGCTTCTATATAGTCTAAGAAACATATATGCAAAGCATCCAAACAGTACAATTCGCCAAATTTTTGTTCTTCAAGTTTAAGTGAACAATGAGCCCCATTGTTAATCCTTTATCGGTAATTATTTGTAACTTTCGACAAGTAGAACAATGAATGGAACAGGTAGACGGTTGAAATCCTTGTATATATTGCTTCCATATAGTCTAAGAAACATGTACGCAAAGCATCCAAACAGTACAATTCGCCAATTTTTTGTTCTTCAAGTTTAAGTGAACAATGAGCCCCAATGGTTAATCCTTTATCGGAAATTATTTGTAAATATCGACAAGTAGAACAATGAATGGAACTGGTAGCCGGTTGAAATCTTTGTATATATTGCTTCTATATAGTCTAAGAAACATATATGCAAAGCATCCAAACAGTACAATTCGCCAATTTTTTGTTCTTCAAGTTTAAGTGAACAATGAGCCCCAATGGTTAATCCTTTATCGGAAATTATTTGTAAATTTCGACAGGTAGAACAATGAATGGAACAGGTAGCCGGTTGAAATCAATGTATATATTGCTTCTATATAGTCTAAGAAACATATATGCAAAGCATCCAAACAGTACCATTCGCCAATTTTTTGTTCTTCAAGTTTAAGTGAACTACGAGCCCCATTGTTAATCCCTTAACGGAAATTAATTGTAACTTTTGACAAGTAGAACAGTGAATGGAACAGGTAGACGGTTGAAATCTTTGTATATATTGCTTCTATATAGTATAAGAAACATTTATGCAAAGCATCCAAACAGTACAATTCGCCAATTTTTTGTTCTTCAAGTTTAAGTGAACAATGAGCCCCAATGGTTAATCCGTTATCGGAAATTATTTGTAACTTTCGACAAGTAGAACAATGAATGGAAAAGGTAGACGGTTGAAATCTTTGTATGTATTGTTTCTATATAGTCTAAAAAACATATATGCAAAGCATCCAAACATTACCATTCGCCAATTTTTTGTTCTTCAAGTTTAAGAGAACTGCGAGCCCCATTGATAATCCTTTAAAGGAAATTATTTGTAAATTTCGACAAGTAGAACAATGAATGGAACAGGTAGACTGTTGAAATCATTGTATATATTGCTTCTATATAGTCTAAGAAACATATATGCAAAGCATCCAAACAGTACAATTCGCCAAATTTTTGTTCTTCAAGTTTAAGTGAACAATGAGCCCCATTGTTAATCCTTTATCGGTAATTATTTGTAACTTTCAACAAGTAGAACAATGAATGGAACAGGTAGACGGTTGAAATCCTTGTATATATTGCTTCCATATAGTCTAAGAAACATGTACGCAAAGCATCCAAACAGTACCATTCGCCAATTTTTTGTCCTTCAAGTTTAAGTGAACAATGAGCCCCATTGTTAATTCTTTATCGGAAATTATTTGTAACTTTCGACAAGTAGAATAATGAATGGAACAGGTAGACGGTTGAAATCTTTGTATATATTGCTTCTATATAGTCTAAGAAACATATATACAAAGCATCCAAACAGTACAATTCGCCAATTTTTTGTTCTTCAAGTTTAAGTGAACAATGAGCCCCAATGGTTAATCCTTTATCGGTAATTATTTGTAACTTTCGACAAGTAGAACAATGAATGGAACTGGTAGACGGTTGAAATCTTTGTACATATTGCTTCTATATAATCTAAGAAACATATATGCAAAGCATCTAAACAGTAACAATCGCCAATTTTTTGATCTTCAAGTTTAAGTGAACAGCGAGCCCCATTGATAATCATGAAATGGAAACTATTTGTAACTTTCTACAAGTAGAACAATGAATAGTACAGGTAGACGGGTGAAATCTTTCTATATATTGCTTCTAAATAGTCTAAGAAACATCTATGCAAAGCATCCAAACATTACAATTCGCCAATTTTTTGTTCTTCAAGTTTAAGTAAACTACGATCCCCATTGTTAATCCCTTAACGGAAATTATTTGTAGCTTTCGACAAGTAGAACAATGAATGGAACAGGTAGACTGTTGAAATCATTGTATATATTGCTTCTATATAGTCTAAGTAACATATATGCAAAGCATCCAAACAGTACAATTCGTCAATTTTTTGTTCTTCATGTTTAAGTAAACTACGATCCCCATTGTTAATCCCTTAACGGAAATTATTTGTAACTTTCGACAAGTAGAACTATGAATGGAACAGGTAGACGGTTGAAATCATTGTATATATTGCTTCTATATAGTCTAAGAAACATATATGCAAAGCATCCAAACAGTACAATTCGACAATTTTTTGCTCTTCAAGTTTAAGTGAACTACGAGCCTCATTGTTAATCCTTTAAAGGAAATTATTTGTAAATTTCGGCAAGTTGAACAATGAATGGAATAGGTAGACGGTTGAAATCATTGTATATATTGCTTCTATATAGTCTAAGAAACATATATGCAAAGCATCCAAACAGTACAATTCGCCAATTTTTTGTTCTTCAAGTTTAAGTGAACAACGAGCCCCATTGTTAATCCTTTAAAAGAAATTATTTGTAAATTTCGACAAGTAGAACAATGATTGGAACACGTAGACGGTTGAAATCTTTGTATATATTGCTTCCATATAGTCTAAGAAACATGTACGCAAAGCATCCAAACAGTGCCATTCGCCAATTTTTTGTTCTTCAAGTTTAAGTGAACAATGAGCCCCATTGTTAATCCTTTATCGGTAATTATTTGTAACTTTCGACAAGTAGAACAATGAATGGAACAGGTAGACGGTTGAAATCCTTGTATATATTGCTTCTATATAGTCTAAGAAACATATATACAAAGCATCCAAACAGTACAATTCGCCAATTTTTTGTTCTTCAAGTTTAAGTGAACAATGAGCCCCATTGTTAATCCTTTATCGGTAATTATTTGTAACTTTCGACAAGTAGAACAATGAATGGAACAGGTAGACGGTTGAAATCCTTGTATATATTGCTTCTATATAGTCTAAGAAACATATATACAAAGCATCCAAACAGTACAATTCGCCAATTTTTTGTTCTTCAAGTTTAAGTGAACAATGAGCCCCAATGGTTAATCCTTTATCGGTAATTATTTGTAACTTTCGACAAGTAGAACAATGAATGGAACTGGTAGACGGTTGAAATCTTTGTATATATTGCTTCTATATAATCTAAGAAACATATATGCAAAGCATCTAAACAGTAACAATCGCCAATTTTTTGATCTTCAAGTTTAAGTGAACAGCGAGCCCCATTGATAATCATGAAATGGAAACTATTTGTAACTTTCTACAAGTAGAACAATGAATAGTACAGGTAGACGGGTGAAATCTTTCTATATATTGCTTCTAAATAGTCTAAGAAACATCTATGCAAAACATCCAAACAGTACAATTCGCCAATTTTTTGTTCTTCAAGTTTAAGTAAACTACGATCCCCATTGTTAATCCCTTAACGGAAATTATTTGTAGCTTTCGACAAGTAGAACAATGAATGGAACAGGTAGACTGTTGAAATCATTGTATATATTGCTTCTATATAGTCTAAGTAACATATATGCAAAGCATCCAAACAGTACAATTCGCCAATTTTTTGTTCTTCAAGTTTAAGTAAACTACGATCCCCATTGTTAATCCCTTAACGGAAATTATTTGTAACTTTCGACAAGTAGAACAATGAATGGAACAGGTAGACGGTTGAAATCATTGTATATATTGCTTCTATATAGTCTAAGAAACATATATGCAAAGCATCCAAACAGTACAATTCGCCAAATTTTTGTTCTTCAAGTTTGAGTGAACAATGAGCCCCAATGGTTAATCCGTTATCGGAAATTATTTGTAACTTTCGACAAGTAGAACAATGAATGGAAAAGGTAGACGGTTGAAATCTTTGTATGTATTGCTTCTATATAGTCTAAGAAACATATATGCAAAGCATCCAAACATTACCATTCGCCAATTTTTTGTTCTTCAAGTTTAAGTGAACTGCGAGCCCCATTGATAATCCTTTAAAGGAAATTATTTGTAAATTTCGACAAGTAGAACAATGAATGGAACAGGTAGACTGTTGAAATCATTGTATATATTGCTTCTATATAGTCTAAGAAACATATATGCAAAGCATCCAAACAGTACAATTCGCCAAATTTTTGTTCTTCAAGTTTAAGTGAACAATGAGCCCCATTGTTAATCCTTTATCGGTAATTATTTGTAACTTTCGACAAGTAGAACAATGAATGGAAAAGGTAGACGGTTGAAATCCTTGAATATATTGCTTCCATATAGTCTAAGAAACATGTACGCAAAGCATCCAAACAGTACCATTCGCCAATTTTTTGTCCTTCAAGTTTAAGTGAACAATGAGCCCCATTGTTAATTCTTTATCGGAAATTATTTGTAACTTTCGACAAGTAGAATAATGAATGGAACAGGTAGACGGTTGAAATCTTTATATATATTGCTTCTATATAGTCTAAGAAACATATATACAAAGCATCCAAACAGTACAATTCGCCAATTTTGTGTTCTTCAAGTTTAAGTGAACAATGAGCCCCGATGGTTAATCCTTTATCGGTAATTATTTGTAACTTTCGACAAGTAGAACAATGAATGGAACTGGTAGACGGTTGAAATCTTTGTATATATTGCTTCTATATAATCTAAGAAACATATATGCAAAGCATCTAAACAGTAAGAATCGCCAATTTTTTGATCTTCAAGTTTAAGTGAACAGCGAGCCCCATTGATAATCATGAAATGGAAACTATTTGTAACTTTCTACAAGTAGAACAATGAATAGTACAGGTAGACGGGTGAAATCTTTCTATATATTGCTTCTATATAGTCTAAGAAACATATATGCAAAGCATCCAAACAGTACAATTCGCCAATTTTTTGTTCTTCAAGTTTAAGTAAACTACGATCCCCATTGTTAATCCCTTAACGGAAATTATTTGTAACATTCGACAAGTAGAACAATGAATGGAACAGGTAGACGGTTGAAATCTTTGTATATATTGCTTCTATATAGTCTAAGAAACATATATGCAAAGCATCCAAACAGTACAATTCGCCAATTTTTTGTTCTTCAAGTTTAAGTGAACAATGAGCCCCAATGGTTAATCCTTTATCGGAAATTATTTGTAAATTTCGGCAAGTAGAACAATGAATGGAATAGGTAGACGGTTGAAATCATTGTATATATTGCTTCTATATAGTCTAAGAAACATATATGCAAAGCATCCAAACAGTACCATTCGCCAATTTTTTGTTCTTCAAGTTTAAGTGAACTGCGAGCCCCATTGTTAATCCTTTAAAGGAAATTATTTGTAAATTTCGACAAGTAGAACAATAATTGGAACACGTAGACGGTTGAAATCTTTGTATAAATTGCTTCCATATAGTCTAAGAAACATGTATGCAAAGCATCCAAACAGTACAATTCGCCAATTTTTTGTTCTTCAAGTTTAAGAGAACTACGATCCCCATTGTTAATCCCTTAACGGAAATTATTTGTAACTTTCGACACGTAGAACAGTGAATGGAACAGGTAGACGGTTGAAATCATTGTATATATTGCTTCTATATAGTATAAGAAACATATATGCAAAGCATCCAAACAGTACAATTCGCTAATTTTTTGTTCTTCAAGTTTAAGTGAACAATGAGCCACAATGGTTAATCCGTTATCGGAAATTATTTGTAAATTTCGACAAGTAGAACAATGAATGGAACAGGTAGACTGTTGAAATCCTTGTATATATTGCTTCCATATAGTCTAAGAAACATGTACGCAAAGCATCCAAACAGTACCATTCGCCAATTTTTTGTCCTTCAAGTTTAAGTGAAGAATGAGCCCCATTGTTATTCCTTTATCGGAAATTATTTGTAACTTTCGACAAGTAGAACAATGAATGGATCTGGTAGACGGTTGAAATCTTTGTTTATATTGCTTCTATATAATCTAAGAAACATATATGCAAAGCATCTAAACAGTAACAATTCGCCAATTTTTTGTTCTTCAAGTTTAAGTAAACTACGATCCCCATTGTTAATCCCTTAACGGAAATTATTTGTAACTTTCGACAAGTAGAACAATGAATGGAACAGGTAGACGGTTGAAATCATTGTATATATTGCTTCTATATAGTCTAAGAAACATATATGCAAAGCATCCAAACAGTACAATTTGACAATTTTTTGCTCTTCAAGTTTAAGTGAACTACGAGCCCCATTGTTAATCCTTTAAAGGAAATTATTTGTAACTTTCGACAAGTAGAACAATGAATGGAACACGTAGACGGTTGAAATCTTTGTATATATTGCTTCCATATAGTCTAAGAAACATGTACGCAAAGCATCCAAACAGTGCCATTCGCCAATTTTTTGTTCTTCAAGTTTAAGTGAACTACGAGCCCCATTGATAATCATGAAACGGAAATTATTTGCAAGTCTCGACAAGTAGAACAATGAATGGAACAGGTAGACGGTTGAAATCCTTGTATATATTGCTTCCATATAGTCTAAGAAACATGTACGCAAAGCATCCAAACAGTACCATTCGCCGATTTTTTGTCCTTCAAGTTTAAGTGAACAATGAGCCCCATTGTTAATCCTTTATCGGAAATTATTTGTAACTTTCGACAAGTAGAACAATGAATGGAACAGTTAGACGGTTGAAATATTTGTATATATTGCTTCTATATAATCTAAGAAACATATATGCAAAGCATCTAAACAGTAACAATCGCCAATTTTTTGATCTTCAAGTTTAAGTGAACAGCGAGCCCCATTGATAATCATGAAATGGAAATTATTTGTAACTTTCTACAAGTAGAACAATGAATAGTACAGGTAGACGGGTGAAATCTTTCTATATATTGCTTCTAAATAGTCTAAGAAACATCTATGCAAAGCATCCAAACAGTACAATTCGCCAATTTTTTGTTCTTCAAGTTTAAGTGAACTACGAGCCGCATTGTTAATCCTTTAAAGGAAATTATTTGTAAATTTCGACAAGTAGAACAATGAATGGATCATGTAGACGGTTGAAAAAATTGTATATATTGCTTCTATATAGTCTACGAAACATATATGCAAAGCATCCAAACAGTACAATTCGCCAATTTTTTGTACTTCAAGTTTAAGTGAACTACGAGCCCCATTGTTAATCCTTTAAAGGAAATTATTTGTAACTTTGGACAAGTAGAACAATGAATGGAACAGGTAGACGGTTGAAATCTTTGTATATATTGCTTCTATATAGTCTAAGAAACATATATGCAAAACATCTAAACAGTAACAATCGCCAATTTTTTGATCTTCAAGTTTAAGTGAACAGCGAGCCCCATTGATAATCATGAAATGGAATTTATTTGTAACTTTCTACAAGTAGAACAATGAATAGTACAGGTAGACGGGTGAAATCTTTCTATATATTGCTTCTAAATAGTCTAAGAAACCTCTATGCAAAGCATCCAAACAGTACCATTCGCCAATTTTTTGTTCTTCAAGTTTAAGTGAACAATGAGCCCCATTGTTAATCCTTTAAAGGAAATTATTTGTAAATTTCGACAAGTAGAACAATGAATGGAACAGGTAGACGGTTGAAATCATTGTATATATTGCTTCTATATAATCTAAGAAACATATATGCAAAGCATCTAAACAGTAACAATCGCCAATTTTTTGATCTTCAAGTTTAAGTGAACAACGAGCCCCATTGTTAATTCTTTAAAGGAAATTATTTGTAACTTTCGACTAGTAGAACAATGAATGGAACAGGTAGACGGTTGAAATCCTTGTATATATTGCTTCCATATAGTCTAAGAAACAGGTACGCAAAGCATCCTAACAGTACAATTCGCCAATTTTTTGTCCTTCAAGTTTAAGTGAACAATGAGCCCCATTGTTAATCCTTTATCGGAAATTATTTGTAACTTTCGACAAGTAGAACAATGAATGGAACAGGTAGACGGTTGAAATCTTTATATATATATATTGCTTCTATATAGTCTAAGAAACATATATGCAAAGCATCCAAACAGTACAATTCGCCAATTTTTTGTTCTTCAAGTTTAAGTGAACAATGAGCCCCAATGGTTAATCCTTTATCGGTAATTATTTGTAACTTTCGACAAGTAGAACAATGAGTGGAACTGGTAGACGGTTGAAATCTTTGTATATATTGCTTCTATATAATCTAAGAAACATATATGCAAAGCATCTAAACAGTAACAATCGCCAATTTTTTGTTCTTCAAGTTTAACTGAACAATGAGCCCCAATGGTTAATCCTTTATCGGTAATTATTTGTAACTTTCGACAAGTAGAACAATGAATGGAACAGGTAGACGGTTGAAATCCTTGTATATATTGCTTCCATATAGTCTAAGAAACATGTACGCAAAGCATCCAAACAGTACCATTCGCCAATTTTTTGTCCTTCAAGTTTAAGTGAACTACGATCCCCATTGTTAATCCCTTAACGGAAATTATTTGTAACTTTCGACAAGTAGAACAATGAATGGAACAGGTAGACGGTTGAAATCTTTGTATATATTGCTTCTATATAGTCTAAGAAACATATATGCAAAGCATCCAAACAGTACCATTCGCCAATTTTTTGTTCTTCAAGTTTAAGTGAACTGCGTGCCCCATTGTTAATCCTTTAAAGGAAATTATTTGTAAATTTCGACAAGTAGAACAATGAATGGAACAGGTAGACTGTTGAAATCATTGTATATATTGCTTCTATATAGTCTAAGAAACATATATGCAAAGCATCCAAACAGTATAATTCGCCAAATTTTTGTTCTTCAAGTTTAAGTGAACAATGAGCCCCATTGTTAATCCTTTAAAGGAAATTATTTGTAACTTTCGACAAGTAGAACAATGAATGGAACAGGTAGACGGTTGAAATCTTTGTATATATTGCTTCTATATAGTCTAAGAAACATATATGCAAAGCATCCGAACAGTACAATTCGCCAATTTTTTGTTCTTCAAGTTTAAGTGAACAATGAGCACCAATGGTTAATCCTTTATCGGTAATTATTTGTAACTTTCGACAAGTAGAACAATGAATGGAACAGGTAGACGGTTGAAATCCTTGTATATATTGCTTCCATATAGTCTAAGAAACATGTACGCAAAGCATCCAAACAGTACCATTCGCCAATTTTTTGTCCTTCAAGTTTAAGTGAACTACGAGCCCCATTGTTAATCCTTTAAAGGAAATTATTTGTAAATTTCGGCAAGTAGAACAATGAATGGAATAGGTAGACGGTTGAAATCATTGTATATATTGCTTCTATATAGTCTAAGAAACATATATGCAAAGCATCCAAACAGTACAATTCGCCAATTTTTTGTTCTTCAAGTTTAAGTGAACTACGATCCCCATTGTTAATCCCTTAACGGAAATTATTTGTAACTTTCGACAAGTAGAACAGTGAATGGAACAGGTAGACGGTTGAAATCTTTGTATATATTGCTTCTATATAGTCTAAGAAACATGTACGCAAAGCATCCAAACAGTGCCATTCGCCAATTTTTTGTTCTTCAAGTTTAAGTGAACAATGAGCCCCAATGGTTAATCCTTTATCGGAAATTATTTGTAATTTTCGACAAGTAGAACAATGAATGGAACAGTTAGACGGTTGAAATCTTTGTATATATTGCTTCTATATAGTCTAAGAAACATATATGCAAAGCATCCAAACAGTACCATTCGCCAATTTTTTGTTCTTCAAGTTTAAGTGAACAATGAGCCCCATTGTTAATCCTTTATCGGAAATTATTTGTAAATTTCGACAAGTAGAACAATGAATGGAACAGGTAGCCGGTTGAAATCAATGTATATATTGCTTCTATATAGTCTAAGAAACATATATGCAAAGCATCCAAACAGTACCATTCGCCAATTTCTTGTTCCTCAAGTTTAAGTGAACTACGAGCCCCATTGTTAATCCCTTAACGGAAATTAATTGTCACTTTCTACAAGTAGAACAATGATTGGAACACGTAGACGGTTGAAATCTTTGTATATATTGCTTCCATATAGTCTAAGAAACTTGTACGCAAAGCATCCAAACAGTACAATTCGCCAATTTTTTGTTCTTCAAGTTTAAGTGAACTACGATCCCCATTGTTAATCCCTTAACGGAAATTATTTGTAACTTGCGACAAGTAGAACAGTGAATGGAACAGGTAGACGGTTGAAATCTTTGTATATATTGCTTCTATATAGTCTAAGAAACATATATGCAAAGCATCCAAACAGTACAATTCGCCAATTTTTTGTTCTTCAAGTTTAAGTAAACTACGATCCCCATTGTTAATTCCTTAACGGAAATTATTTGTAACATTCGCCAAGTAGAACAATGAAAGGAACAGGTAGACGGTTGAAATCATTGTATATATTGCTTCTATATAGTCTAAGAAACATATATGCAAAGCATCCAAACAGTACAATTCGCCAATTTTTTGTTCTTCAAGTTTAAGTAAACTACGATCCCCATTGTTAATCCCTTAACGGAAATTATTTGTAACATTCGACAAGTAGAACAATGAATGGAACAGGTAGACGGTTGAAATCTTTGTATATATTGCTTCTATATAGTCTAAGAAACATATATGCAAAGCATCCAAACAGTACAATTCGCCAATTTTTTGTTCTTCAAGTTTAAGTGAACAATGAGCCCCAATGGTTAATCCTTTATCGGAAATTATTTGTAAATATCGACAAGTAGAACAATGAATGGAACTGGTAGCCGGTTGAAATCTTTGTATATATTGCTTCTATATAGTCTAAGAAACATATATGCAAAGCATCCAAACAGTACAATTCGCCAATTTTTTGTTCTTCAAGTTTAAGTGAACAATGAGCCCCAATGGTTAATCCGTTATCGGAAATTATTTGTAACTTTCGACAAGTAGAACAATGAATGGAAAAGGTAGACGGTTGAAATCTTTGTATGTATTGTTTCTATATAGTCTAAGAAACATATATGCAAAGCATCCAAACATTACCATTCGCCAATTTTTTGTTCTTCAAGTTTAAGTGAACTGCGAGCCCCATTGATAATCCTTTAAAGGAAGTTATTTGTAAATTTCGACAAGTAGAACAATGAATGGAACAGGTAGACTGTTGAAATCATTGTATATATTGCTTCTATATAGTCTAAGAAACATATATGCAAAGCATCCAAACAGTACAATTCGCCAAATTTTTGTTCTTCAAGTTTAAGTGAACAATGAGCCCCATTGTTAATCCTTTAAAGGAAATTATTTGTAAATTTCGACAAGTAGAATAATGAATGGAACAGGTAGACGGTTGAAATCTTTGTATATATTGCTTCTATATAGTCTAAGAAACATATATACAAAGCATCCAAACAGTACAATTCGCCAATTTTTTGTTCTTCAAGTTTAAGTGAACAATGAGCCCAAATGGTTAATCCTTTATCGGTAATTATTTGTAACTTTCGACAAGTAGAACAATGAATGGAACTGGTAGACGGTTGAAATCCTTGTATATATTGCTTCTATATAGTATAAGAAACATTTATGCAAAGCATCCAAACAGTACAATTCGCCAATTTTTTGTTCTTCAAGTTTAAGTGAACAATGAGCCCCAATGGTTAATCCTTTATCGGAAATTATTTGTAATTTTCGACAAGTAGAACAATGAATGGAACAGTTAGACGGTTGAAATATTTGTATATATTGCTTCTATATAATCTAAGAAACATATATGCAAAGCATCTAAACAGTAACAATCGCCAATTTTTTGATCTTCAAGTTTAAGTGAACAATGAGCCCCATTGTTAATCCTTTATAGGAAATTATTTGTAAATTTCGACAAGTAGAACAATGAATGGAACAGGTAGACTGTTGAAATCATTGTATATATTGCTTCTATATAGTCTAAGAAACATATATGCAAAGCATCCAAACAGTACAATTCGCCAATTTTTTGTTCTTCAAGTTTAAGTGAACAATGAGCCCCAATGGTTAATCCGTTATCGGAAATTATTTGTAACTTTCGACAAGTAGAACAATGAATGGAAAAGGTAGACGGTTGAAATCTTTGTATATATTGCTTCTATATAGTCTAAGAAACATATATGCAAAGCATCCAGACATTACCATTCGCCAATTTTTTGTTCTTCAAGATTAAGTGAACTGCGAGCCCCATTGATAATCCTTTAAAGGAAATTATTTGTAAATTTCGACAAGTAGAACAATGAATGGAACAGGTAGACTGTTGAAATCATTGTATATATTGCTTCTATATAGTCTAAGAAACATATATGCAAAGCATCCAAACAGTACAATTCGCCAAATTTTTGTTCTTCAAGTTTAAGTGAACAATGAGCCCCAGTGTTAATCCTTTATCGGTAATTATTTGTAACTTTCGACAAGTAGAACAATGAATGGAACAGGTAGACGGTTGAAATCCTTGAATATATTGCTTCCATATAGTCTAAGAAACATGTACGCAATGCATCAAACAGTACCATTCGCCAATTTTTTGTCCTTCAAGTTTAAGTGAACAATGAGCCCCATTGTTAATTCTTTATCGGAAATTATTTGTAACTTTCGACAAGTAGAATAATGAATGGAACAGGTAGACGGTTGAAATCTTTGTATATATTGCTTCTATATAGTCTAAGAAACATATATACAAAGCATCCAAACAGTACAATTCGCCAATTTTTTGTTCTTCAAGTTTAAGTGAACAATGAGCCCCAATGGTTAATCCTTTATCGGTAATTATTTGTAACTTTCGACAAGTAGAACAATGAATGGAACTGGTAGACGGTTGAAATCTTTGTATATATTGCTTCTATATAATCTAAGAAACATATATGCAAAGCATCTAAACAGTAAGAATCAGCAATTTTTTGATCTTCAAGTTTAAGTGAACATCGAGCCCCATTGATAATCATGAAATGGAAACTATTTGTAACTTTCTACAAGTAGAACAATGAATAGTACAGGTAGACGGGTGAAATCTTTCTATATATTGCTTCTAAATAGTCTAAGAAACATATATGCAAAGCATCCAAACAGTACAATTCGCCAATTTTTTGTTCTTCAAGTTTAAGTAAACTACGATCCCCATTGTTAATCCCTTAACGGAAATTATTTGTAGATTTCGACAAGTAGAACAATGAATGGAACAGGTAGACTGTTGAAATCATTGTATATATTGCTTCTATATAGTCTAAGTAACATATATGCAAAGCATTCAAACAGTACAATTCGCCAATTTTTTGTTCTTCAAGTTTAAGTAAACTACGATCCCCATTGTTAATCCCTTAACGGAAATTATTTGTAACTTTCGACAAGTAGAACAATGAATGGAACAGGTAGACGGTTGAAATCATTGTATATATTGCTTCTATATAGTCTAAGAAACATGTATGCAAAGCATCCAAACAGTACAATTCGCCAATTTTTTGTTCTTCAAGTTTAAGAGAACTACGATCCCCATTGTTAATCCCTTAACGGAAATTATTTGTAACTTTCGACAAGTAGAACAGTGAATGGAACAGGTAGACGGTTGAAATCATTGTATATATTGCTTCTATATAGTATAAGAAACATATATGCAAAGCATCCAAACAGTACAATTCGCTAATTTTTTGTTCTTCAAGTTTAAGTGAACAATGAGCCACAATGGTTAATCCGTTATCGGAAATTATTTGTAAATTTCGACAAGTAGAACAATGAATGGAACAGGTAGACTGTTGAAATCCTTGTATATATTGCTTCCATATAGTCTAAGAAACATGTACGCAAAGCATCCAAACAGTACCATTCGCCAATTTTTTGTCCTTCAAGTTTAAGAGAACTACGATCCCCATTGTTAATCCCTTAACGGAAATTATTTGTAACTTTCGACAAGTAGAACAGTGAATGGAACAGGTAGACGGTTGAAATCTTTCTATATATTGCTTCTATATAGTCTAAGAAATATATATGCAAAGCATCCAAACAGTACAATTCGCCAATTTATTGTTCTTCAAGTTTAAGTGAACAATGAGCCCCAATGGTTAATCCTTTATCGGTAATTATTTGAAACATTCGACAAGTAGAACAATGAATGGAACAGGTAGACGGTTGAAATCCTTGTATATATTGTTTCCATATAGTCTAAGAAACATGTACGCAAAGCATTCAAACTGTACCATTCGCCGATTTTTTGTCCTTCAAGTTTAAGTGAACAATGAGCCCCAGTGTTAATCCTTTATCGGAAATTATTTGTAACTTTCGACAAGTAGAACAATGATTGGAACACGTAGACGGTTGAAATCTTTGTATATATTGCTTCCATATAGTCTAAGAAACATGTACGCAAAGCATCCAAACAGTGCCATTCGCCAATTTTTTGTTCTTCAAGTTTAAGTGAACTACGAGCCCCATTGATAATCATGAAACGGAAATTATTTGCAAGTTTCGACAAGTAGAACAATGAATGGAACAGGTAGACGGTTGAAATCCTTGTACATATTGCTTCCATATAGTCTAAGAAACATGTACGCAAAGCATCCAAACAGTACCATTCGCCGATTTTTTGTCCTTCAAGTTTAAGTGAACAATGAGCCCCATTGTTAATCCTTTATCGGAAATTATTTGTAACTTTCGACAAGTAGAACAATGAATGGAACAGTTAGACGGTTGAAATATTTGTATATATTGCTTCTATATAATCTAAGAAACATATATGCAAAGCATCTAAACAGTAACAATCGCCAATTTTTTGATCTTCAAGTTTAAGTGAACAGCGAGCCCCATTGATAATCATGAAATGGAAATTATTTGTAACTTTCTACAAGTAGAACAATGAATAGTACAGGTAGACGGGTGAAATCTTTCTATATATTGCTTCTAAATAGTCTAAGAAACATCTATGCAAAGCATCCAAACAGTACAATTCGCCAATTTTTTGTTCTTCAAGTTTAAGTGAACTACGAGCCGCATTGTTAATCCTTTAAAGGAAATTATTTGTAAATTTCGACAAGTAGAACAATGAATGGATCATGTAGACGGTTGAAAAAATTGTATATATTGCTTCTATATAGTCTACGAAACATATATGCAAAGCATCCAAACAGTACAATTCGCCAATTTTTTGTACTTCAAGTTTAAGTGAACTACGAGCCCCATTGTTAATCCTTTAAAGGAAATTATTTGTAACTTTGGACAAGTAGAACAATGAATGGAACAGGTAGACGGTTGAAATCTTTGTATATATTGCTTCTATATAGTCTAAGAAACATATATGCAAAACATCTAAACAGTAACAATCGCCAATTTTTTGATCTTCAAGTTTAAGTGAACAGCGAGCCCCATTGATAATCATGAAATGGAATTTATTTGTAACTTTCTACAAGTAGAACAATGAATAGTACAGGTAGACGGGTGAAATCTTTCTATATATTGCTTCTAAATAGTCTAAGAAACATCTATGCAAAGCATCCAAACAGTACCATTCGCCAATTTTTTGTTCTTCAAGTTTAAGTGAACAATGAGCCCCATTGTTAATCCTTTAAAGGAAATTATTTGTAAATTTCGACAAGTAGAACAATGAATGGAACAGGTAGACGGTTGAAATCATTGTATATATTGCTTCTATATAATCTAAGAAACATATATGCAAAGCATCTAAACAGTAACAATCGCCAATTTTTTGATCTTCAAGTTTAAGTGAACAACGAGCCCCATTGTTAATCCTTTAAAGGAAATTATTTGTAACTTTCGACAAGTAGAACAATGAATGGAACAGGTAGACGGTTGAAATCCTTGTATATATTGCTTCCATATAGTCTAAGAAACAGGTACGCAAAGCATCCTAACAGTACAATTCGCCAATTTTTTGTCCTTCAAGTTTAAGTGAACAATGAGCCCCATTGTTAATCCTTTATCGGAAATTATTTGTAACTTTCGACAAGTAGAACAATGAATGGAACAGGTAGACGGTTGAAATCTTTATATATATATTGCTTCTATATAGTCTAAGAAACATATATGCAAAGCATCCAAACAGTACCATTCGCCAATTTTTTGTTCTTCAAGTTTAAGTGAACTACGAGCCCCATTGTTAATCCCTTAACGGAAATTAATTGTAACTTTCTACAAGTAGAACAATAATTGGAACACGTAGACGGTTGAAATCTTTGTATATATTGCTTCCATATAGTCTAAGAAACATGTACGCAAAGCATCCAAACAGTACAATTCGCCAATTTTTTGTTCTTCAAGTTTAAGTGAACTACGATCCCCATTGTTAATCCCTTAACGGAAATTATTTGTAACTTTCGACAAGTAGAACAGTGAATGGAACAGGTAGACGGTTGAAATCTTTGTATATATTGCTTCTATATAGTCTAAGAAACATATATGCAAAGCATCCAAACAGTACAATTCGCCAATTATTTGATCTTCAAGTTTAAGTGAACTACGAGCCCCATTGTTAATCCTTTAAAGGAAATTATTTGTAAATTTCGACAAGTAGAACAATGAATGGATCAGGTAGACGGTTGAAATCATTGTATATATTGCTGCTATATAGTCTAAGAAACATATATGCATAGCGTCCAAACAGTACAATTCGCCAATTTTTTGCTCTTCAAGTTTAAGTGAACTACGAGCCCCAATGGTTAATCCTTTATCGGAAATTATTTGTAATTTTCGACAAGTAGAACAATGAATGGAACAGGTAGACGGTTGAAATCTTTGTACATATTGCTTCTATATAATCCAAGAAACATATATGCATAGCGTCCAAACAGTACAATTCGCCAATTTTTTGCTCTTCAAGTTTAAGTGAACTACGAGCCCCATTGTTAATCCTTTAAAGGAAATTATTTGTAAATTTCGGCAAGTAGAACAATGAATGGAATAGGTAGACGGTTGAAATCATTGTATATATTGCTTCTATATAGTCTGAGAAACATATATGCAAAGCATCCAAACAGTACAATTCGCCAATTTTTTGTTCTTCAAGTTTAAGTAAACTACGATCCCCATTGTTAATCCCTTAACGGAAATTAATTGTAACTTTCTACAAGTAGAACAATGATTGGAACACGTAGACGGTTGAAATCTTTGTATATATTGCTTCCATATAGTCTAAGAAACATGTACGCAAAGCATCCAAACAGTACCATTCGCCAATTTCTTGTTCTTCAAGTTTAAGTGAACATTGAGCCCCAATGGTTAATCCTTTATCGGAAATTATTTGTAACGTTCGACAAGTAGAACAATGAATGGAACAGGTAGACGGTTGAAATCTTTGTATATATTGCTTCTATATAATTTAAGAAACATATATTCAAAGCATCCAAACAGTACCATTCGCCAATTTTTTGTTCTTCAAGTTTAAGTGAACAATGAGCCCCAATGGTTCATCCTTTATCGGAAATTATTTGTAATTTTCGACAAGTAAAACAATGAATGGTAGAGGTAGACGGTTGAAATCTTTGTATATATTGCTTCTATATAATCTAAGAAACATATATTCAAAGCATCCAAACAGTACCATTCGCCAATTTTTTGTTCTTCAAGTTTAAGTGAACTACGAGCCCCATTGTTAATCCTTTAAAGGAAATTATTTGTAAATTTCGCCAAGTAGAACAATGAATGGAACAGGTAGACTGTTGAAATCATTGTATATATTGCTGCTATATAGTCTAAGAAACATATATGCATAGCGTCGAAACAGTACAATTCGCCAATTTTTTGCTCTTCAAGTTTAAGTGAACTACGAGCCCCAATGGTTAATCCTTTATCGGAAATTATTTGTAATTTTCGACAAGTAGAACAATGAATGGAACAGGTAGACGGTTGAAATCTTTGTATATATTGCTTCTATATAATCCAAGAAACATATATGCAAAGCATCCAAACAGTACCATTCGCCAATTTTTTGTTCTTCAAGTTTAAGTGAACAACGAGCCCCATTGATAATAATGAAACGGAAATTATTTGTAACTTTCTACAAGTAGAACAATGAATAGTACAGGTAGACGGGTGAAATCTTTCTATATATTGCTTACATATAGTCTAAGAAACATATATGCAAAGAATCCAAACACTACAATTCGCCAATTTGTTATTCTTCAAGTTTAAGTGAACATCGAGCCCCATTGATAATAATGAAATGGAAATTATTTGTAACTTTCTACAAGTAGAACAATGAATAGTACAGGTACACGGGTGAAATCTTTCTATATAATGCTTCTATATAGTCTAAGAAACATATATGCAAAGAATCCAAACAGTACAATTCGCCAATTTTTTGTTCTTCAAGTTGAAGTGAACTACGAGCCCCATTGATAATCATGAAACGGAAATTATTTGTAAGTTACTACAAGTAGAACAATGAATAGAACGTGTAGACGGTAGAAATCTTTGTATATGTTGCTTCTATATAGTCTAAGAAACATATATGCAAAGCATCTAAACAGTAACATTCGCCAATTTTTTAATCTTCAAGTTTAAGTGAACTACGAGCCCCATTGTTAATACTTTAACGGAAATTATTTATAATTTTCGACAAGTAGAACAATGACTGGAACAGGTAGACGGTTTAAATCAATGTATATATTGCTTCTATATAGTCGAAGAAACATATATGCAAAGCATCCAAACAGTAACATTCGCCAATTTTTTGATCTTCAAGTTTAAGTGAACAGCGAGCCCCATTGATAATCATGAAATGGAAATTATTTGTAACTTTCTACAAGTAGAACAATGAATAGTACAGGTAGACGGGTGAAATCTTTCTATATATTGCTTCCATATAGTCTAAGAAACATATATGCAAAGCATCGAAACAGTACAATTCGCCAATTTTTTGTTCTTCAAGTTTAAGTGAACTACGAGCCCCATTGTTAATACTTTAACGGAAATTATTTGTAACTTTCGACAAGTAGAACAATGAATGGAACCGGTAGACAGTTGAAATCAATGTATATATTGCTTCTATATAGTCTAAGAAACATATATGCAAAGCATCCAAACAGTAACATTCGCCAATTTTTTGATCTTCAAGTTTAAGTGAACAGCGAGCCCCATTGATAATCATGAAATGGAAATTATTTGTAACTTTCTACAAGTAGAACAATGAATAGTACAGGTAGACGGGTGAAATCTTTCTATATATTGCTTCCACATAGTCTAAGAAACATATATGCAAAGAATCCAAACACTACAATTCGCCAATTTGTTATTCTTCAAGTTTAAGTGAACAACGAGCCCCATTGATAATAATGAAATGGAAATTATTTGTAACTTTCTACAAGTAGAACAATGAATAGTACAGGTACACGGGTGAAATCTTTCTATATAATGCTTCTATATAGTCTAAGAAACATATATGCAAAGAATCCAAACAGTACAATTCGCCAATTTTTTGTTCTTCAAGTTTAAGTGAACTACGAGCCCCATTGATAATCATGAAACGGAAATTATTTGTAAGTTTCTACAAGTAGAACAATGAATAGAACGTGTAGACGGTAGAAATCTTTGTATATGTTGCTTCTATATAGTCTAAGAAACATATATGCAAAGCATCTAAACAGTAACATTCGCCAATTTTCTAATCTTCAAGTTTAAGTGAACTACGAGCCGCATTGTTAATACTTTAACGGAAATTATTTATAATTTTCGACAAGTAGAACAATGACTGGAACAGGTAGACGGTTTAAATCAATGTATATATTGCTTCTATATAGTCGAAGAAACATATATGCAAAGCATCGAAACAGTACAATTCGCCAATTTTTTGTTCTTCAAGTTTAAGTGAACTACGAGCCCCATTGTTAATACTTTAACGGAAATTATTTGTTACTTGCGACAAGTAGAACAATGAGTGGAACAGGTAGTCGGTTGAAATCAATGTATATATTGCTTCTATATAGTCTAAGAAACATATATGCAAAGCATCCAAACAGTACCATTCGCCAATTTTTTGTTCTTCAAGTTTAAGTGAACTACGAGCCCCATTGATAATCATGAAACGGAAATTATTTGTAAGTTTCTACAAGTAGAACAATGAATAGAACGTGTAGACGGTAGAAATCTTTGTATATGTTGCTTCTATATAGTCTAAGAAACATATATGCAAAGCATCTAAACAGTAACATTCGCCAATTTTTTAATCTTCAAGTTTAAGTGAACTACGAGCCCCATTGTTAATACTTTAACGGAAATTATTTGTAATTTTCGACACGTAGAACAATGACTGGAACAGGTAGACGGTTGAAATCAATGTATATATTGCTTCTATATAATCTAAGAAACATATATGCAAAGCATCCAAACAGTACAATTCGCCAATTTATTGTTCTTCAAGTTTAAGTGAACAACGAGCCCCATTGTTAATCCTTTAAAGGAAATTATTTGTAAATTTCGACAAGTAGAACATTGAATGGAACAGGTAGACGGTTGAAATCTTTGTATATATTGCTTCTATATAGTCTAATAAACATATATGCAAAGCATCCAAACAGTACCATTCGCCAATTTTTTGTTCTGCAAGTTTAAGTGAACTACGAGCCCCATTGTTAATACTTTAACGGAAATTATTTGTTACTTGCGACAAGTAGAACAATGAGTGGAACAGGTAGTCGGTTGAAATCAATGTATATATTGCTTCTATATAGTCTAAGAAACATATATGCAAAGCATCCAAACAGTACCATTCGCCAATTTTTTGTTCTTCAAGTTTAAGTGAACTACGAGCCCCATTGATAATCATGAAACGGAAATTATTTGTAAGTTTCTACAAGTAGAACAATGAATAGAACGTGTAGACGGTAGAAATCTTTGTATATGTTGCTTCTATATAGTCTAAGAAACATATATGCAAAGCATCTAAACAGTAACATTCGCCAATTTTTTAATCTTCAAGTTTAAGTGAACTACGAGCCCCATTGTTAATACTTTAACGGAAATTATTTGTAATTTTCGACACGTAGAACAATGACTGGAACAGGTAGACGGTTGAAATCAATGTATATATTGCTTCTATATAATCTAAGAAACATATATGCAAAGCATCCAAACAGTACAATTCGCCAATTTATTGTTCTTCAAGTTTAAGTGAACAACGAGCCCCATTGTTAATCCTTTAAAGGAAATTATTTGTAAATTTCGACAAGTAGAACATTGAATGGAACAGGTAGACGGTTGAAATCTTTGTATATATTGCTTCTATATAGTCTAATAAACATATATGCAAAGCATCCAAACAGTACCATTCGCCAATTTTTTGTTCTGCAAGTTTAAGTGAACTACGAGCCCCATTGTTAATCCTTTAAAGGAAATTATTTGTAAATTTCGACAAGTAGAACAATGAATGGAACAGGTAGACTGTTGAAATCATTGTATATATTGCTTCTATATAGTCTAAGAAATATATATGCAAAGCATCCAAACAGTACAATTCGCCAATTTTTTGTTCTTCAAGTTTAAGTAAACTACGATCCCCATTGTTAATCCCTTAACGGTAATTATTTGTATATTTCGACAAGTAGAACAATGAATAGTACTGGTAGACGGGTGAAATCTTTCTATATATTGCTTCTATATAGTCTAAGAAACATATATGCAAAGCATCTAAACAGTAACATTCGCCAATTTTTTAATCTTCAAGTTTAAGTGAACTACGAGCCCCATTGTTAATACTTTAACGGAAATTATTTGTAATTTTCGACACGTAGAACAATGACTGGAACAGGTAGACGGTTGAAATCTTTGTATATATTGCTTCTATATAGTCTAAGAAACATATATGCAATGCATCCAAACAGTTCCAGTCGCCAATTTTTTGTTCTTCAAGTTTAAGTGAACAACGAGGCCCATTGATAATCATGAAACGGAAATTATTTCTAACTTTCGACAAGAAGAACAATGAATAGAACAGGTAGACGGTTGAAATCTTTGTATATGTTGCTTCTATATAGTCTAAGAAACCTATATGCAAAGCATCTAAACAGTAACATTCGCCAACTTGTTGATCTTCAAGTTTAAGTGAACAATGAGCCCCATTGTTAATCCTTTATCGGAAATTATTTGTAACTTTCGACAAGTAGAACAATGAATGGAACAGGTAGACGGTTGAAATCTTTGTATATATTGCTTCTATATAGTCTAAGAAACATATATGCAAAGCATCCAAACAGTTCAATTCGCCAATATATTGTTCTTCAAGTTTAAGTGAACAACGAGCCCCATTGTTAATCCTTTAAAGGAAATTATTTGTAAATTTCGACAAGTAGAACAATGATTGGAACACGTAGACGGTTGAAATCTTTGTATATATTGCTTCCATATAATCTAAGAAACATATATGCAAACCATCTAAACAGTAACAATCGCCAATTTTTGATCTTCAAGTTTAAGTGAACAGCGATCCCCATTGATAATTATGAAATGGAAATTATTTGTAACTTTCTACAAGTAGAACAATGAATAGTACAGTTAGACGGGTGAAATCTTTCTATATATTGCTTCTAAATAGTCTAAGAAACATGTACGCAAAGCACCCAAACAGTACCAGTCGCCAATTTTTTGTTCTTCAAGTTTAAGTGAACAATGAGTCCCAATGGTTAATCCTTTATCGGAAATTATTTGTAATTTTCGACAAGTAGAACAATGAATGGAACAGGTAGACGGTTGAAATCTTTGTACATATTGCTTCTATATAATCTAAGAAACATATATGCAAAGCATCTAAACAGTAACAATCGCCAATTTTTTGATCTTCAAGTTTAAGTGAACAGCGAGCCCCATTGATAATCATGAAATGGAAATTATTTGTAACTTTCTACAAGTAGAACAATGAATAGTACAGGTACACGGGTGAAATCTTTCTATATAATGCTTCTATATAGTCTAAGAAACATGTACGCAAAGCATCCAAACAGTACCATTCGCCAGTTTTTTGTTCTTCAAGTTTAAGCGAACTACGAGCCCCATTGTTAATACTTTAACGGAAATTATTTGTAACTTTCGACAAGTAGAACAATGATTGGAACAGGTAGACGGTTGAAATCAATGTATATATTGCTTCTATATAGTCTAAGAAACATATATGCAAAGCATCAAAACATTACAATTCGCCTGTTTTTTGTTTTTCAAGTTTAAGTGAACTACGAGCCCCATTGTTAATACTTTAACGGAAATTATTTGTAATTTTCGACAAGTAGAACAATGAATAGTACAGGTAGACGGGTGAAATCTTTCTTTATATTGCTTCTATATAGTCTAAGAAACATATATGCAAAGAATCCAAACAGTACAATTCGCCAATTTTTTGTTCTTCAAGTTTAAGTGAACTACGTGCCCCATTGATAATCATGAAACAGAAATTATTTGTAAGTTTCTACAAGTAGAACAATGAATAGAACGGGTAGACGGTGGAAATCTTTGTATATGATGCTTCTATATAGTCTAAGAATCCTATATGCAAAGCATCTAAACAGTAACATTCGCCAATTTGTTGTTCTTCAAGTTTAAGTGAACAACGAGCCCCATTGTTAATACTTTAACGGAAATTATTTGTAATTTTCGACAAGTTGAACAATGAATGGAACAGGTAGACGGTTGAAATCAATGTATATATTGCTTCTATATAGTCTAAGAAACATATATGCAAAGCATCTAAACAGTACAATTCGCCAATTTTTTGTTCTTCAAGTGTAAGTGAACAACGAGCCCCATTGATAATCATGAAACGGAAATTATTTGTAATTTTCGACAAGTAGAACAATGAATAGTACAGGTAGACGGGTGAAATCTTTCTATATATTGCTTCTATATAGTCTAAGAAACATATATGCAAAGAATCCAAACAGTACAATTCGCCAATTCTTTGTTCTTCAAGTTTAAGTGAACAACGAGCTCCATTGTTAATACTTTAACGGAAATTATTTGTAATTTTCGACAAGTTGAGCAATGAATGGAACAGGTAGACGGTTGAAATCAATGTATATATTGCTTCTATATAGTCTAAGAAACATATATGCAAAGCGTCCAAAAAGTACAATTCGCCAATTTTTTGCTCTTCAAGTTTAAGTGATCTACGAGCCCAATTGTTAATCCTTTAAAGGAAATTATTTGTTAATTTCGGCAAGTAGAACAATGAATGGAATAGGTAGACTGTTGAAATCATTGTATATATTGCTTCTATATAGTCTACGAAACATATATGCAAAGCATCCAAACAGTACCATTCGCCAATTTTTTGTTCTTCGAGTGTAAGTGAACAACGAGCCCCATTGATAATCATGAAACGGAAATTATTTGTAACTATCGACAAGTAGAACAATGAATGGAACAGGTAGGCGGTTGAAATCATTATATATATTGCTTCTATATAGTCTAAGAAACATATATGCAAAGCATCCAAACAGTACAATTCGCCAATTTATTGTTCTTCAAGTTTAAGTGAACAACGAGCCCCATTGTTAATCCTTTAAAGGAAATTATTTGTAAATTTCGACAAGTAGAACAATGATTGGAACACGTAGACGGTTGAAATCTTTGTATATATTGCTTCTATATAGTCTAAGAAACATATATGCAAAGCATCCAAACAGTACCAGTCGCCAGTTTTTTGTTCTTCAAGTTTAAGCGAACTACGAGCCCCATTGTTAATACTTTAACGGAAATTATTTGTAACTTTCGACAAGTAGAAAAATGATTGGAACAGGTAGACGGTTGAAATCAATGTATATATTGCTTCTATATAGTCTAAGAACCATATATGCAAAGCATCGAAACAGTACAATTCGCCAATTTTTTGTTCTTCAAGTTTAAGTGAACTACGAGCCCCATTGTTAATACTTTAACGGAAATTATTTGTAATTTTCGACAAGTAGAACAATGAATAGTACAGGTAGACGGGTGAAATCTTTCTATATATTGCTTCTATATAGTCTAAGAAACATATATGCAAAGAATCCAAACAGTACAATTCGCCAATTTTTTGTTCTTCAAGTTTAAGTGAACTACGTGCCCCATTGATAATCATGAAACGGAAATTATTTGTAAGTTTCTACAAGTAGAACAATGAATAGAACGGGTAGACGGTGGAAATCTTTGTATATGATGCTTCTATATAGTCTAAGAATCCTATATGCAAAGCATCTAAACAGTAACATTCGCCAATTATTTGTTCTTCAAGTTTAAGTAAACAACGAGCCCCATTGTTAATACTTTAACGGAAATTATTTGTAATTTTCGACAAGTTGAACAATGAATGGAACAGGTAGACGGTTGAAATCAATGTATATATTGCTTCTATATAGTCTAAGAAACATATATGCAAAGCATCTAAACAGTACAATTCGCCAATTTTTTGTTCTTCAAGTGTAAGTGAACAACGAGCCCCATTGATAATCATGAAACGGAAATTATTTGTAATTTTCGACAAGTAGAACAATGAATGGAACAGGTAGATGGTTGAAATCAATGTATATATTGCTTCTATATAGTCTAAGAGACATATATGCAAAGCATCTAAACAGTACAATTCGCCAATTTTTTGTTCTTCAAGTGTAAGTGAACAACGTGCCCCATTGATAATCACGAAACGGAAATTATGTGTAAGTTTCTACAAGTAGAACAATGAATAGAACGGGTAGACGGTAGAAATCTTTGTATATGTTGCTTCTATATTGTCTAAGAAACCTATATGCAAAGCATCTAAACAGTAACATTCGCCAATTTTTTGTTCTTCGAGTGTGAGTGAACAACGAGCCCCATTGATAATACTTTAACGGAAATTATTTGTAACTTTCGACAAGTAGAACAATGAATGGAACAGGCAGACGGTTGAAATCAATGTATATATTGCTTCTATATAGTCTAAGAAACATATATGCAAAGCATCGAAACAGTACAATTCGCCAATTTTTTGTTGTTCAATTTTAAGTGAACAACGAGCCCCATTGATAATCATGAAATGGAAATTATTTGTATCTTTCTACAAGTAGAATAATGAATAGAACGGGTAGACGGTAGAAATCTTTGTATATGTTGCTTCTATATAGTCTAAGAAACCTATATGCAAAGCATCTAAACAGTAACATTCGCCAGTTTTTTGTTCTTCAAGTTTAAGCGAACTACGAGCCCCATTGTTAATACTTTAACGGAAATTATTTGTAACTTTCGACAAGTAGAACAATGATTGGAACAGGTAGACGGTTGAAATCAATGTATATATTGCTTCTATATAGTCTAAGAAACATATATGCAAAGCATCGAAACAGTACAATTCGCCAATTTTTTGTTCTTCAAGTTTAAGTGAACTACGAGCCCCATTGATAATCACGAAACGGAAATTATTTGTAAGTTTCTACAAGTAGAACAATGAATAGAACGGGTAGACGGTAGAAATCTTTGTATATGTTGCTTCTATATAGTCTAAGAAACCTATATGCAAAGCATCTAAACAGTAACATTCGCCAATTTTTTGATCTTCAAGTTTAAGTGAACAACGAGCTCCATTGATAATCATGAAATGGAAATTATTTGTAAATTTCGACAAGTAGAACAATGAATAGTACAGGTAGACGGGTGAAATCTTTCTATATATTGCTTCTATATAGTCTAAGAAACATATATGCAAAGAATCCAAACAGTACAATTCGCCAATTCTTTGTTCTTCAAGTTTAAGTGAACAACGAGCCCCATTGTTAATACTTTAGCGGAAATTATTTGTAATTTTCGACAAGTTGAGCAATGAATGGAACAGGTAGACGGTTGAAATCAATGTATATATTGCTTCTATATAGTCTAAGAAACATATATGCAAAGCGTCCAAAAAGTACAATTCGCCAATTTTTTGCTCTTCAAGTTTAAGTGATCTACGAGCCCAATTGTTAATCCTTTAAAGGAAATTATTTGTAAATTTCGGCAAGTAGAACAATGAATGGAATAGGTAGACTGTTGAAATCATTGTATATATTGCTTCTATATAGTCTACGAAACATATATGCAAAGCATCCAAACAGTACCATTCGCCAATTTTTTGTTCTTCGAGTGTAAGTGAACAACGAGCCCCATTGATAATCATGAAACGGAAATTATTTGTAACTATCGACAAGTAGAACAATGAATGGAACAGGTAGGCGGTTGAAATCATTATATATATTGCTTCTATATAGTCTAAGAAACATATATGCAAAGCATCCAAACAGTACAATTCGCGAATTTATTGTTCTTCAAGTTTAAGTGAACAACGAGCCCCATTGTTAATCCTTTAAAGGAAATTATTTGTAAATTTCGACAAGTAGAACAATGATTGGAACACGTAGACGGTTGAAATCTTTGTATATATTGCTTCTATATAGTCTAAGAAACATATATGCAAAGCATCCAAACAGTACCAGTCGCCAGTTTTTTGTTCTTCAAGTTTAAGCGAACTACGAGCCCCATTGTTAATACTTTAACGGAAATTATTTGTAACTTTCGACAAGTAGAAAAATGATTGGAACAGGTAGACGGTTGAAATCAATGTATATATTGCTTCTATATAGTCTAAGAACCATATATGCAAAGCATCGAAACAGTACAATTCGCCAATTTTTTGTTCTTCAAGTTTAAGTGAACAACGAGCCCCATTGTTAATACTTTAACGGAAATTATTTGTAATTTTCGACAAGTTGAACAATGAATGGAACAGATAGACGGTTGAAATCAATGTATATATTGCTTCTATATAGTCTAAGAAACATATATGCAAAGCATCCAAACAGTACAATTCGCCAATTTATTGTTCTTCAAGTTTAAGTGAACAACGAGCCCCATTGTTAATCCTTTAAAGGAAATTATTTGTAAATTTCGACAAGTAGAACAATGATTGGAACACGTAGACGGTTGAAATCTTTGTATATATTGCTTCTATATAGTCTAAGAAACATATATGCAAAGCATCCAAACAGTACCAGTCGCCAGTTTTTTGTTCTTCAAGTTTAAGCGAACTACGAGCCCCATTGTTAATACTTTAACGGAAATTATTTGTAACTTTCGACAAGTAGAAAAATGATTGGAACAGGTAGACGGTTGAAATCAATGTATATATTGCTTCTATATAGTCTACGAAACATATATGCAAAGCATCCAAACAGTACCATTCGCCAATTTTTTGTTCTTCGAGTGTAAGTGAACAACGAGCCCCATTGATAATCATGAAACGGAAATTATTTGTAACTATCGACAAGTAGAACAATGAATGGAACAGGTAGGCGGTTGAAATCATTATATATATTGCTTCTATATAGTCTAAGAAACATATATGCAAAGCATCCAAACAGTACAATTCGCCAATTTATTGTTCTTCAAGTTTAAGTGAACAACGAGCCCCATTGTTAATCCTTTAAAGGAAATTATTTGTAAATTTCGACAAGTAGAACAATGATTGGAACACGTAGACGGTTGAAATCTTTGTATATATTGCTTCTATATAGTCTAAGAAACATATATGCAAAGCATCCAAACAGTACCAGTCGCCAGTTTTTTGTTCTTCAAGTTTAAGCGAACTACGAGCCCCATTGTTAATACTTTAACGGAAATTATTTGTAACTTTCGACAAGTAGAAAAATGATTGGAACAGGTAGACGGTTGAAATCAATGTATATATTGCTTCTATATAGTCTAAGAACCATATATGCAAAGCATCGAAACAGTACAATTCGCCAATTTTTTGTTCTTCAAGTTTAAGTGAACTACGAGCCCCATTGTTAATACTTTAACGGAAATTATTTGTAATTTTCGACAAGTAGAACAATGAATAGTACAGGTAGACGGGTGAAATCTTTCTATATATTGCTTCTATATAGTCTAAGAAACATATATGCAAAGAATCCAAACAGTACAATTCGCCAATTTTTTGTTCTTCAAGTTTAAGTGAACTACGTGCCCCATTGATAATCATGAAACGGAAATTATTTGTAAGTTTCTACAAGTAGAACAATGAATAGAACGGGTAGACGGTGGAAATCTTTGTATATGATGCTTCTATATAGTCTAAGAATCCTATATGCAAAGCATCTAAACAGTAACATTCGCCAATTATTTGTTCTTCAAGTTTAAGTAAACAACGAGCCCCATTGTTAATACTTTAACGGAAATTATTTGTAATTTTCGACAAGTTGAACAATGAATGGAACAGGTAGACGGTTGAAATCAATGTATATATTGCTTCTATATAGTCTAAGAAACATATATGCAAAGCATCTAAACAGTACAATTCGCCAATTTTTTGTTCTTCAAGTGTAAGTGAACAACGAGCCCCATTGATAATCATGAAACGGAAATTATTTGTAATTTTCGACAAGTAGAACAATGAATGGAACAGGTAGATGGTTGAAATCAATGTATATATTGCTTCTATATAGTCTAAGAGACATATATGCAAAGCATCTAAACAGTACAATTCGCCAATTTTTTGTTCTTCAAGTGTAAGTGAACAACGTGCCCCATTGATAATCACGAAACGGAAATTATGTTTAAGTTTCTACAAGTAGAACAATGAATAGAACGGGTAGACGGTAGAAATCTTTGTATATGTTGCTTCTATATTGTCTAAGAAACCTATATGCAAAGCATCTAAACAGTAACATTCGCCAATTTTTTGTTCTTCGAGTGTAAGTGAACAACGAGCCCCATTGATAATACTTTAACGGAAATTATTTGTAACTTTCGACAAGTAGAACAATGAATGGAACAGGCAGACGGTTGAAATCAATGTATATATTGCTTCTATATAGTCTAAGAAACATATATGCAAAGCATCGAAACAGTACAATTCGCCAATTTTTTGTTGTTCAATTTTAAGTGAACAACGAGCCCCATTGATAATCATGAAATGGAAATTATTTGTATCTTTCTACAAGTAGAATAATGAATAGAACGGGTAGACGGTAGAAATCTTTGTATATGTTGCTTCTATATAGTCTAAGAAACCTATATGCAAAGCATCTAAACAGTAACATTCGCCAGTTTTTTGTTCTTCAAGTTTAAGCGAACTACGAGCCCCATTGTTAATACTTTAACGGAAATTATTTGTAACTTTCGACAAGTAGAACAATGATTGGAACAGGTAGACGGTTGAAATCAATGTATATATTGCTTCTATATAGTCTAAGAAACATATATGCAAAGCATCGAAACAGTACAATTCGCCAATTTTTTGTTCTTCAAGTTTAAGTGAACTACGAGCCCCATTGATAATCACGAAACGGAAATTATTTGTAAGTTTCTACAAGTAGAACAATGAATAGAACGGGTAGACGGTAGAAATCTTTGTATATGTTGCTTCTATATAGTCTAAGAAACCTATATGCAAAGCATCTAAACAGTAACATTCGCCAATTTTTTGATCTTCAAGTTTAAGTGAACAACGAGCTCCATTGATAATCATGAAATGGAAATTATTTGTAAATTTCGACAAGTAGAACAATGAATAGTACAGGTAGACGGGTGAAATCTTTCTATATATTGCTTCTATATAGTCTAAGAAACATATATGCAAAGAATCCAAACAGTACAATTCGCCAATTTATTGTTCTTCAAGTTTAAGTGAACAACGAGCCCCATTGTTAATCCTTTAAAGGAAATTATTTGTAAATTTCGACAAGTAGAACAATGAATGGAACAGGTAGATGGTTGAAATCAATGTATATATTGCTTCTATATAGTCTAAGAAACATATATGCAAAGCGTCCAAAAAGTACAATTCGCCAATTTTTTGCTCTTCAAGTTTAAGTGATCTACGAGCCCAATTGTTAATCCTTTAAAGGAAATTATTTGTAAATTTCGGCAAGTAGAACAATGAATGGAATAGGTAGACTGTTGAAATCATTGTATATATTGCTTCTATATAGTCTACGAAACATATATGCAAAGCATCCAAACAGTACCATTCGCCAATTTTTTGTTCTTCGAGTGTAAGTGAACAACGAGCCCCATTGATAATCATGAAACGGAAATTATTTGTAACTATCGACAAGTAGAACAATGAATGGAACAGGTAGGCGGTTGAAATCATTATATATATTGCTTCTATATAGTCTAAGAAACATATATGCAAAGCATCCAAACAGTACAATTCGCCAATTTATTGTTCTTCAAGTTTAAGTGAACAACGAGCCCCATTGTTAATCCTTTAAAGGAAATTATTTGTAAATTTCGACAAGTAGAACAATGATTGGAACACGTAGACGGTTGAAATCTTTGTATATATTGCTTCTATATAGTCTAAGAAACATATATGCAAAGCATCCAAACAGTACCAGTCGCCAGTTTTTTGTTCTTCAAGTTTAAGCGAACTACGAGCCCCATTGTTAATACTTTAACGGAAATTATTTGTAACTTTCGACAAGTAGAAAAATGATTGGAACAGGTAGACGGTTGAAATCAATGTATATATTGCTTCTATATAGTCTAAGAACCATATATGCAAAGCATCGAAACAGTACAATTCGCCAATTTTTTGTTCTTCAAGTTTAAGTGAACAACGAGCGCCATTGTTAATACTTTAACGGAAATTATTTGTAATTTTCGACAAGTTGAACAATGAATGGAACAGGTAGACGGTTGAAATCAATGTATATATTGCTTCTATATAGTCTAAGAAACATATATGCAAAGCATCTAAACAGTACAATTCGCCAATTTTTTGTTCTTCAAGTGTAAGTGAACAACGAGCCCCATTGATAATCATGAAAGGGAAATTATTTGTAATTTTCGACAAGTAGAACAATGAATGGAACAGGTAGACGGTTGAAATCAATGTATATATTGCTTCTATATAGTCTAAGAGACATATATGCAAAGCATCTAAACAGTACAATTTGCCAATTTTTTGTTCTTCAAGATTAAGTGAACATCGAGCCCCATTGTTAATCCTTTAAAGGAAATTATTTGTAAATTTCGGCAAGTAGAACAATGAATGGAATAGGTAGACTGTTGAAATCATTGTATATATTGCTTCTATATAGTCTAAGAAACATTTATGCAAAGCGTCCAAAAAGTACAATTCGCCAATTTTTTGCTCTTCAAGTTTAAGTGATCTACGAGCCCCATTGTTAATCCTTTAACGGAAATTATTTGTAATTTTCGACAAGTAGAACAATGAATGGAACAGGTAGACGGTTGAGATCTTCGTATATATTGCTTCTATATAGTCTAAGAAACATATATGCAAAGCATCCAAACAGTACAATTTGCCAATTTATTGTTCTTCAAGTTTAAGTGAACAACGAGCCCCATTGATAATCATGAAACGGAAATTATTTGTAACTATCGACAAGTAGAACAATGAATGGAACAGGTAGGCGGTTGAAATCATTATATATATTGCTTCTATATAGTCTAAGAAACATATATGCAAAGCATCCAAACAGTACAATTCGCCAATTTATTGTTCTTCAAGTTTAAGTGAACAACGAGCCCCATTGATAATCATGAAACGGAAATTATTTGTAACTATCGACAAGTAGAACAATGAATGGAACAGGTAGACGGTTGAGATCTTCGTATATATTGCTTCTATATAGTTTAAGAAACATATATGCAAAGCATCCAAACAGTACAATTTGCCAATTTATTGTTCTTCAAGTTTAAGTGGACAACGAGCCCCATTGATAATCATGAAATGGAAGTTATTTGTAACTTTCTACAAGTAGAACAATGAATAGTACAGGTAGACGGTTGAAATCTTTGTATATCATGCTTCTATATAGTCTAAGAAACCTATATGCAAAGCATCTAAACAGTACAATTCGCCAATTCTTTGTTCTTCAAGTTTAAGTGAACAACGAGCCCCATTGTTAATACTTTAACGGAAATTATTTGTAATTTTCGACAAGTAGAACAATGAATGGAACAGGTAGACGGTTGAAATCAATGTATATATTGCTTCTATATAGTCTAAGAAACATATATGCAAAGCATCGAAACAGTGCAATTCGCCAATTTTTTGTTCTTCAAGTGTAAGTGAACAACGTGCCCCATTGATAATCACGAAACGGAAATTATTTGTAAGTTTCTACAAGTAGAACAATGAATAGAACGGGTAGACGGTAGAAATCTTTGTATATGTTGCTTCTATATTGTCTAAGAAACCTATATGCAAAGCATCTAAACAGTAACATTCGCCAATTTTTTGTTCTTCGAGTGTAAGTGAACAACGAGCCCCATTGATAATACTTTAACGGAAATTATTTGTAACTTTCGACAAGTAGAACAATGAATGGAACAGGCAGACGGTTGAAATCAATGTATATATTGCTTCTATATAGTCTAAGAAACATATATGCAAAGCATCGAAACAGTACAATTAGCCAATTTTTTGTTGTTCAATTTTAAGTGAACAACGAGCCCCATTGATAATCATGAAATGGAAATTATTTGTATCTTTCTACAAGTAGAATATTGAATAGAACGGGTAGACGGTAGAAATCTTTGTATATGTTGCTTCTATATAGTCTAAGAAACCTATATGCAAAGCATCTAAACAGTAACATTCGCCAGTTTCTTGTTCTTCAAGTTTAAGCGAACTACGAGCCCCATTGTTAATACTTTAACGGAAATTATTTGTAACTTTCGACAAGTAGAACAATGATTGGAACAGGTAGACGGTTGAAATCAATGTATATATTGCTTCTATATAGTCTAAGAAACATATATGCAAAGCATCGAAACAGTACAATTCGCCAATTTTTTGTTCTTCAAGTTTAAGTGATCTACGAGCCCCATTGTTAATCCTTTAACGGAAATTATTTGTAATTTTCGACAAGTAGAACAATGAATGGAACAGGTAGACGGTTGAGATCTTCGTATATATTGCTTCTATATAGTCTAAGAAACATATATGCAAAGCATCCAAACAGTACAATTTGCCAATTTATTGTTCTTCAAGTTTAAGTGAACAACGAGCCCCATTGATAATCATGAAACGGAAATTATTTGTAACTATCGACAAGTAGAACAATGAATGGAACAGGTAGGCGGTTGAAATCATTATATATATTGCTTCTATATAGTCTAAGAAACATATATGCAAAGCATCCAAACAGTACAATTCGCCAATTTATTGTTCTTCAAGTTTAAGTGAACAACGAGCCCCATTGATAATCATGAAACGGAAATTATTTGTAACTATCGACAAGTAGAACAATGAATGGAACAGGTAGACGGTTGAGATCTTCGTATATATTGCTTCTATATAGTTTAAGAAACATATATGCAAAGCATCCAAACAGTACAATTTGCCAATTTATTGTTCTTCAAGTTTAAGTGGACAACGAGCCCCATTGATAATCATGAAATGGAAGTTATTTGTAACTTTCTACAAGTAGAACAATGAATAGTACAGGTAGACGGTTGAAATCTTTGTATATCATGCTTCTATATAGTCTAAGAAACCTATATGCAAAGCATCTAAACAGTACAATTCGCCAATTCTTTGTTCTTCAAGTTTAAGTGAACAACGAGCCCCATTGTTAATACTTTAACGGAAATTATTTGTAATTTTCGACAAGTAGAACAATGAATGGAACAGGTAGACGGTTGAAATCAATGTATATATTGCTTCTATATAGTCTAAGAAACATATATGCAAAGCATCGAAACAGTACAATTCGCCAATTTTTTGTTCTTCAAGTGTAAGTGAACAACGTGCCCCATTGATAATCACGAAACGGAAATTATTTGTAAGTTTCTACAAGTAGAACAATGAATAGAACGGGTAGACGGTAGAAATCTTTGTATATGTTGCTTCTATATTGTCTAAGAAACCTATATGCAAAGCATCTAAACAGTAACATTCGCCAATTTTTTGTTCTTCGAGTGTAAGTGAACAACGAGCCCCATTGATAATACTTTAACGGAAATTATTTGTAACTTTCGACAAGTAGAACAATGAATGGAACAGGCAGACGGTTGAAATCAATGTATATATTGCTTCTATATAGTCTAAGAAACATATATGCAAAGCATCGAAACAGTACAATTAGCCAATTTTTTGTTGTTCAATTTTAAGTGAACAACGAGCCCCATTGATAATCATGAAATGGAAATTATTTGTATCTTTCTACAAGTAGAATATTGAATAGAACGGGTAGACGGTAGAAATCTTTGTATATGTTGCTTCTATATAGTCTAAGAAACCTATATGCAAAGCATCTAAACAGTAACATTCGCCAGTTTTTTGTTCGTCAAGTTTAAGCGAACTACGAGCCCCATTGTTAATACTTTAACGGAAATTATTTGTAACTTTCGACAAGTAGAACAATGATTGGAACAGGTAGACGGTTGAAATCAATGTATATATTGCTTCTATATAGTCTAAGAAACATATATGCAAAGCATCGAAACAGTACAATTCGCCAATTTTTTGTTCTTCAAGTTTAAGTGAACAACGAGCCCCATTGATAATCATGAAACGGAAATTATTTGTAACTATCGACAAGTAGAACAATGAATGGAACAGGTAGACGGTTGAGATCTTCGTATATATTGCTTCTATATAGTTTAAGAAACATATATGCAAAGCATCCAAACAGTACAATTTGCCAATTTATTGTTCTTCAAGTTTAAGTGGACAACGAGCCCCATTGATAATCATGAAATGGAAGTTATTTGTAACTTTCTACAAGTAGAACAATGAATAGTACAGGTAGACGGTTGAAATCTTTGTATATCATGCTTCTATATAGTCTAAGAAACCTATATGCAAAGCATCTAAACAGTAACATTCGCCAATTTTTTGTTCTTCGAGTGTAAGTGAACAACGAGCCCCATTGATAATACTTTAACGGAAATTATTTGTAACTTTCGACAAGTAGAACAATGAATGGAACAGGCAGACGGTTGAAATCAATGTATATATTGCTTCTATATAGTCTAAGAAACATATATGCAAAGCATCGAAACAGTACAATTAGCCAATTTTTTGTTGTTCAATTTTAAGTGAACAACGAGCCCCATTGATAATCATGAAATGGAAATTATTTGTATCTTTCTACAAGTAGAATATTGAATAGAACGGGTAGACGGTAGAAATCTTTGTATATGTTGCTTCTATATAGTCTAAGAAACCTATATGCAAAGCATCTAAACAGTAACATTCGCCAGTTTTTTGTTCGTCAAGTTTAAGCGAACTACGAGCCCCATTGTTAATACTTTAACGGAAATTATTTGTAACTTTCGACAAGTAGAACAATGATTGGAACAGGTAGACGGTTGAAATCAATGTATATATTGCTTCTATATAGTCTAAGAAACATATATGCAAAGCATCGAAACAGTACAACTCGCCAATTTTTTGTTCTTCAAGTTTAAGTGAACTACGAGCCCCATTGATAATCACGAAACGGAAATTATTTGTAAGTTTCTACAAGTAGAACAATGAATAGAACGGGTAGACGGTAGAAATCTTTGTATATGTTGCTTCTATATAGTCTAAGAAACCTATATGCAAAGCATCTAAACAGTAACATTCGCCAATTTTTTGATCTTCAAGTTTAAGTGAACAACGAGCTCCATTGATAATCATGAAATGGAAATTATTTGTAAATTTCGACAAGTTGAGCAATGAATGGAACAGGTAGACGGTTGAAATCAATGTATATATTGCTTCTATATAGTCTAAGAAACATATATGCAAAGCGTCCAAAAAGTACAATTCGCCAATTTTTTGCTCTTCAAGTTTAAGTGATCTACGAGCCCAATTGTTAATCCTTTAAAGTAAATTATTTGTAAATTTCGGCAAGTAGAACAATGAAAGGAATAGGTAGACTGTTGAAATCATTGTATATATTGCTTCTATATAGTCTACGAAACATATATGCAAAGCATCCAAACAGTACCATTCGCCAATTTTTTGTTCTTCGAGTGTAAGTGAACAACGAGCCCCATTGATAATCATGAAACGGAAATTATTTGTAACTATCGACAAGTAGAACAATGAATGGAACAGGTAGGCGGTTGAAATCATTATATATATTGCTTCTATATAGTCTGAGAAACATATATGCAAAGCATCCAAACAGTACAATTCGCCAATTTATTGTTCTTCAAGTTTAAGTGAACAACGAGCCCCATTATTAATCCTTTAAAGGAAATTATTTGTAAATTTCGACAAGTAGAACAATGATTGGAACACGTAGACGGTTGAAATATTTGTATATATTGCTTCTATATAGTCTAAGAAACATATATGCAAAGCATCCAAACAGTACCAGTCGCCAGTTTTTTGTTCTTCAAGTTTAAGCGAACTACGAGCCCCATTGTTAATACTTTAACGGAAATTATTTGTAACTTTCGACAAGTAGAAAAATGATTGGAACAGGCAGACGGTTGAAATCAATGTATATATTGCTTCTATATAGTCTAAGAACCATATATGCAAAGCATCGAAACAGTACAATTCGCCAATTTTTTGTTCTTCAAGTTTAAGTGAACTACGAGCCCCATTGATAATCATGAAACGGAAATTATTTGTAAATTTCTACAAATAGAACAATGAATAGAACGGGTAGACGGTAGAAATCTTTGTATATGTTGCTTCTATATAGTCTAAGAAACCTATATGCAAAGCATCTAAACAGTACCATTCGCCAATTTTTTTATCTTCAAGTTTAAGTGAACAACGAGCTCCATTGATAATCATGAAATGGAAATTATTTGTAAATTTCGACAAGTAGAACAATGAATGGAACTGGTAGACGGTTGAAATATTTGAATATATTGCTTCCGTATAGTCTAAGAAACATATTGCAAAGCATCCAAACTGTACCATTCGCTAATTTTTTGTTCTTCAAGTTTAAGTGAACAACGAGCCCCATTGTTATCCTTTAAAGGAAATTATTTGTAATTTTCGACAAGTAGAACAATGAATAGTACAGGTAGACGGGTGAAATCTTTGTATATATTGCTTCCATATAGTCTAAGAAACATATATGCAAAGGATCCAAACTGTACCATTCGCCAATTTTTTGTTCTTCAAGTTTAAGTGAACAACGAGCCCCATTGACAATCATGAAACGGTAATTATTTGTAAGTTTCTACAAGTAGAACAATGAATAGAACAGGTAGACGGTTGAAATCTTTGTATATGCTGCTTCTATATAGTCTAAGAAACCTATATGCAAAGCATCTAAACAGTAACATTCGCCAATTTTTGTATCTTCAAGTATTAGTGAACAACAAGCCCCACTGATAATCATGAAATGGAAATTATTTGTAACTTTCTACAAGTAGAACAATGAATAGTACAGGTAGACGGGTGAAATCTTTCTATATATTGCTTCTATATAGTCTAAGAAACATATATGCAAAGAATCCAAACAGTACAATTCGCCAATTTTTTGTTCTTCAAGTATAAGTGAACAATGAGCCCCAATGGTAAATCCTTTATCGGAAATTATTTGTATCTTTCGACAAGTAGAACAATGAATGGTACAGGTAGACGGTTGAGATCTTTGTATATATTGCTTCTATATAGTCTAAGAAACATATATGCAAAGCATCTAAACAGTAACATTCGCCAATTTTTTGTTCTTCAAGTTTAAGTGAACAACGAACCCCATTGATAATCATGAAATGGAAATTATTTGTAACTTTCTACAAGTAGAACAATGAATGGTACAGGTAGACGGTTGAGATCTTTGTATATATTGCTTCTATATAGTCTAAGAAACATATATGCAAAGCATCTAAACAGTAACATTCGCCAATTTATTGTTCTTCAAGTTTAAGTGAACAACGAGCCCCATTGACAATCATGAAACGGTAATTATTTGTAAGTTTCTACAAGTAGAACAATGAATAGAACAGGTAGACGGTTGAAATCTTTGTATATGCTGCTTCTATATAGTCTAAGAAACCTATATGCAAAGCATCTAAACAGTAACATTCGCCAATTTTTGTATCTTCAAGTATTAGTGAACAACATGCCCCACTGATAATCATGAAATGGAAATTATTTGTAACTTTCTACAAGTAGAACAATGAATAGTACGGGTAGACGGGTGAAATCTTTCTATATATTGCTTCTATATAGTCTAAGAAACATATATGCAAAGAATCCAAACAGTACAATTCGCCAATTTTTTGTTCTTCAAGTATAAGTGAACAATGAGCCCCAATGGTAAATCCTTTATCGGAAATTATTTGTATCTTTCGACAAGTAGAACAATGAATGGTACAGGTAGACGGTTGAGATCTTTGTATATATTGCTTCTATATAGTCTAAGAAACATATATGCAAAGCATCTAAACAGTAACATTCGCCAATTTTTTGTTCTTCAAGTTTAAGTGAACAACGAACCCCATTGATAATCATGAAATGGAAATTATTTGTAACTTTCTACAAGTAGAACAATGAATGGTACAGGTAGACGGTTGAGATCTTTGTATATATTGCTTCTATATAGTCTAAGAAACATATATGCAAAGCATCTAAACAGTAACATTCGCCAATTTATTGTTCTTCAAGTTTAAGTGAACAACGAGCCCCATTGACAATCATGAAACGGTAATTATTTGTAAGTTTCTACAAGTAGAACAATGAATAGAACAGGTAGACGGTTGAAATCTTTGTATATGCTGCTTCTATATAGTCTAAGAAACCTATATGCAAAGCATCTAAACAGTAACATTCGCCAATTTTTGTATCTTCAAGTATTAGTGAACAACAAGCCCCATTGATAATCATGAAATGGAAATTATTTGTAACTGTCTACAAGTAGAACATGAATAGTACAGGTATACGAGTGAAATCTTTCTATATATTGCTTCTATATAGTCTAAGATACATATATGCAAAGCATCCAAGCTGTACAATTCGCCAATTTATTGTTCTTCAAGTTTAAGTGAACAACGAGCCCCATTCTTAATCCTTTAAAGGAAATTATTTCTAAATTTCGACAAGTAGAACAATGATTGGAACACGTAGACGGCTGAAATCTTTGTATATATTGCTTCCATATAGTCTAAGGAACATGAACGCAAAGCATCCAAACAGTACCATTCGCCAATTTTTTGTTCTTCAAGTTCAAGTGAACAATGAGCCCCATTGTTAACCCTTATCGGAAATTATTTGTAATTTTCGACAAGTAGAACAATGAATGGAACAGGTATACGTTTGAAATCTTTGTATATATTGCTTCAATATAGTCTAAGAAACATATATGCAAAGCATCCAAACAGTACCATTCGCCAATTTGTTGTTCTTCAAGTTGAAGTGAATAACGAGCCCCATTGATAATCATGAAATGGAAATTATTTGTAACTTTCTACAAGTAGAACAATGAATAGTAAAGGTAGACGGGTGAAATCTTTCTATATATTGCTTCTATGTAGTCTAAGAAACATATACGCAAAGCATCCAAACAGAACAATTCGCCAATTTTTTTTCTTCAAGTTTAAGTGAACTACGAGCCGCATTGTTAATCCTTTAAAGGAAATTATTTGTAAATTTCGACAAGTAGAACAATGATTGGAACACGTAGACGGTTGAAATCTTTGAATATATTGCTTCCATATAGTCTAAGAAACATATTGCAAAGCATCCAAACTGTACCATTCGCTAATTTTTTGTTCTTCAAGTTTAAGTGAACAATGAGCCCCAATCGTTAATCCTTTATCGGAAATTATTTGCAATTTTCGACAAGTAGAACAATGAATGGAACACGTAGACGGCTGAAATCTTTGTATATATTGCTTCTATATAGTCTAAGAAACATATATGCAAAGGATCAAACCTGTACCATTCGCCAATTTTTTGTTCTTCAAGTTTAAGTGAACAACGAGCCCCATTGACAATCATGAAACGGTAATTATTTGTAAGTTTCTACAAGTAGAACAATGAATAGAACAGGTAGACGGTTGAAATCTTTGTATATGCTGCTTCTATATAGTCTAAGAAACCTATATGCAAAGCATCTAAACAGTAACATTCGCCAATTTTTGTATCTTCAAGTATTAGTGAACAACAAGCCCCATTGATAATCATGAAATGGAAATTATTTGTAACTTTCTACAAGTAGAACATGAATAGTACAGGTATACGAGTGAAATCTTTCTATGTATTGCTTCTATATAGTCTAAGATACATATATGCAAAGCATCCAAGCTGTACAATTCGCCAATTTATTGTTCTTCAAGTTTAAGTGAACAACGAGCCACATTCTTAATCCTTTAAAGGAAATTATTTCTAAATTTCGACAAGTAGAACAATGATTGGAACACGTAGACGGCTGAAATCTTTGTATATATTGCTTCCATATAGTCTAAGGAACATGAACGCAAAGCATCCAAACAGTACCATTCGCCAATTTTTTGTTCTTCAAGTTCAACTAAACAATGAGCCCCATTGTTAATCCTTTATCGGAAATTATTTGTAATTTTTGACAAGTAGAACAATGAATGGAACAGGTATACGGTTGAAATCTTTGTATATATTGCTTCAATATAGTCTAAGAAATATATATGCAAAGCATCCAAACAGTACCATTCGCCAATTTGTTGTTCTTCAAGTTGAAGTGAATAACGAGCCCCATTGATAATCATGAAATGGAAATTATTTATAACTTTCGACAAGTAGAACAATGATTGGAACACGGAGACGGTTGAAATCTTTGTATATGTTGCTTCTATATAGTCTAAGAAACATATATGCAAAGCATCCAAACAGTACCATTCGCCAATTTTTTGTCCTTCAAGTTTAAGTGAACTACGAGCCCCATTGTTAATCCTTTGAAGGAAATTATTTGTAAATTTCGACAAGTAGAACAATGAATGGAACATGTAGACGGTTGAAATCATTGTATATATTGCTTCTATATAGTCTAAGAAACATATATGCAAATCATCCAAACAGTACAATACGCCAATTTTTTGTATTTCAAGTTTAAGTGAACTACGAGCCCCATTGTTAACACTTTAACGGAAATTATTTGTAACTTTCGACAAGTAGAACTATGATTGGAACAGGTAGACGGTTGAAATAAATGTATATATTGCTTCTATATAGTCCAAGATACATATATGCAAAGCATCCAAACAGTACAATTCGCCAATTTTATGTTCTTCAAGTTTAAGTGAACAACGAGCCCCATTGATAATCCTTTAACGGAAATTATTTGTAACTTTCGACAAGTAGGACAATGAATGGAACAGGTAGCCGGTTGAAATCATTGTATATATAGCTTCTATATAGTCTAAGAAACATATATGCAAAGCATCCAAACAGTACAATTCGCCAATTTTTTGTTCTTCAAGTTTAAGTGAACTACGAGCCCCATTGTTAATCCTTTAAAGGAAATTATTTGTAAATTTCGACAAGTAGAACAATGAATGGAACACGTAGACTGTTGATATCATTGTATATATTGCTTCTATATAGTCCAAGAAACATATATGCAAAGCGCCCAAACAGTACAATTCGCCAATTTTTTGCTCTTCAAGTTTAAGTGAACTACCAGCCCCATTGTTAATCCTTTAAAGGAAGTTATTTGTAAATTTCGACAAGTATAACAATGATTGGAACACGTAGACGGTTGAAATCTTTGTATATATTGCTTCCATATAGTCTACGGAACATGTACGCAAAGCATCCAAACAGTACCATTCGCCAATTTTTTGTTCTTCAAGTGTAAGTGAACAATGAGCCCCAATGGTTAATCCTTTATCGGAAATTATTTGTAATTTTCGACAAGTAGAACAATGAATGGAATATGTAGACGGTTGAAATCTTTGCATATATTGCTTCTATATAGTCTAAGAAACATATATGCAAAACATCCAAACAGTTCCATTCGCCAATTTATTGTTCTTCAAGTTTAAGGGAACAATGAGCCCCAATGGTTAATCCTTTAAAGGAAGTTATTTGTAACTTTCGACAAGTAGAACAATGAATGGAACAGGTAGGCGGGTGAAATCTTTGTTTATATTACTTCTATATAGTCTAAGAAACATATATTCAAAGCATCCAAAAAGTACAATTCGCCAATTTATTGTTCTTCAAGTTTAACTGTACAACGAGCCCCATTGTTAATCATTTAACGGAAATTATTTGTAAATTTCTACAAGTAAATCAATGAATGGAACAGGTAGACTGTTGAAATTTATGTATATATTGCTTCTATATAGTCTAAGAAACATATATGCAAAGCATCCAAACAGTACCAATCGCCAATTTTTTGTTCTTCAAGTTTAAGTGAACTACGAGCCCCATTGATAATCATGAAAGGGAAATTATTTGTAAATTTCGACAATTAGAACAATGAATATAACTGGTAGACGGTTGAAATCTTTCTATATATTGCTTCTATATAGTCTAAGAAACATATATGCAAAGCATCCAAACAGTACCATTCGCGAATTTATTGTTCTTCAAGTTGAAGTGAACAACGAGCCCCATTGATTATCATGAAAGGGAAATTATTTGTAACTTTCTACAAGTAGAACAATAAATATAACTGGTAGACGGTTGAAATCTTTCTATATATTGCTTCTATATAGTCTAAGAAACATATATGCAAAGCATCCAAACAGTACCATTCGCGAATTTATTGTTCTTCAAGTTGAAGTGAACAACGAGCCCCATTGATTATCATGAAAGGGAAATTATTTGTATCTTTCTACAAGTAGAACAATGAATAGAACAGGTAGTCTGTTGAAATATTTGTATATATTGCTTCTATATAGTCTAAGAAACATATATGCAAAACATCCAAACAGTTCCATTCGCCAATTTTTTGTTCTTCAAGTTTATGTGAACAACGAGCCCCATTGATAATCATGAAACGAAAATTATTTGTAACTTTCTACAAGTAGAACAATAAATATAACTGGTAGACGGTTGAAATCTTTCTATATATTGCTTCTATATAGTCTAAGAAACATATATGCAAAGCATCCAAACAGTACCATTCGCGAATTTATTGTTCTTCAAGTTGAAGTGAACAACGAGCCCCATTGATTATCATGAAAGGGAAATTATTTGTATCTTTCTACAAGTAGAACAATGAATAGAACAGGTAGTCTGTTGAAATATTTGTATATATTGCTTCTATATAGTCTAGGAAACCTATATGCAAATCATCCAAACAGTAACATTCGCCTATTTTTTGTTCTTCAAGTTTAAGCGAACTACAAGCCCCATTGTTAATCCTTTAACTGAAATTATTTGTAACTTTCGACAAGTAGAACAATGAATGGAACAGGTAGACGGTTGAAATCATTGTATATATTGCTTCTATATAGTCTTAGAAACATATATGCAAAGCATCCAAACAGAACTAGTCGCCAGTTTTTTATTCTTCAAGTTTAAGTGAACAACGAGCCCCATTGATAATCATGAAACGGAAATTATTTGTAACTTTCTACAAGTAGAACAATGAATAGAACAGGTAGACGGTTGAAATCTTTGTATGTGTTGTTTCTATATAGTCTAAGAAACCTATGTGCAAAGCATCTAAACAGTAACATTCGCCAATTTTTTGATCTTCAAGTTTAAGTGAACAGCGAGCCCCATTGATAATCATGAAATGGAAATTATTTGTAACTTTCTACAAGTAGAACAATGAATAGTACAGGTAGACGGTTGAAATCTTTCTATATATTGCTTCTATATAGTCTAAGAAACATATATGCAAAGCATCCAAACAGTACAATTCGCCAATTTTTTGTTCTTCAAGTTTAAGTGAACTACGAGCCCCATTGTTAATCCTTTAAAGGAAATTATTTGTACATTTCGACAAGTAAAACAATGAATGGAACAGGTAGACTTTTGAAATCATTGTATATATTGCTTCTATATAGTCTAAGAAACATATATGCAAAACATCCAAACAGTTCCATTCGCCAATTTATTGTTCTTCAAGTTTAAGGGAACAATGAGCCCCAATGGTTAATCCTTTAAAGGAAGTTATTTGTAACTTTCGACAAGTAGAACAATGAATGGAACAGGTAGGCGGGTGAAATCTTTGTTTATATTACTTCTATACAGTCTAAGAAACATATATGCAAAGCATCCAAAAAGTACAATTCGCCAATTTATTGTTCTTCAAGTTTAACTGTACAACGAGACCCATTGTTAATCATTTAACGGAAATTATTTGTAAATTTCTACAAGTAAAACAATGAATGGAACAGGTAGACTGTTGAAATTTATGTATATATTGCATCTAAATAGTCTAAGAAACATATATACAAAGCATCCAAACAGTACAATTCGCCAATTTTTTGTTCTTCAAGTTTAAGTGAACTACGATCCCCATTGTTAATCCTTTATCGGAAATTATTTGTAACTTTCGACAAGTAGAACAATGAATTGAACAGGTAGACGGTTGAAATCTTTGTATATATTGCTTCTATATAATCTAAGAAACATATATGCAAAGCATCCATACAGTACAATTCGCCAATTATTTCATCTTCATGTTTAAGTGAACTGCGAGCCCCATTGTTAATACTTTAACGGAAATTATTTGTAACTTCCGACAAGTAGAACAATGAATGGAACAAGTAGACGGTTGAAATCAATGTATATATTGCTTCTATATAGTCTAAGAAACATATATGTAAAGCATCCAAACAGAACTAGTCGCCAATTTTTTATTCTTCAAGTTTAAGTGAACAACGAGCCCCATTGATAATCATGAAACGGAAATTATTTGTAACTTTCTACAAGTAGAACAATGAATAGAACAGGTAGACGGTTGAAATCTTTGTATGCGTTGTTTCTATATAGTCTAAGAAACCTATGTGCAAAGCATCTAAACAGTAACATTCGCCAATTTTTTGATCTTCAAGTTTAAGTGAACAGCGAGCCCCATTGATAATCATGAAATGGAAATTATTTGTAACTTTCTACAAGTAGAACAATGAATAGTACAGGTAGACGGTTGAAATCTTTCTATATATTGCTTCTATATAGTCTAAGAAACATATATGCAAAGCATCCAAACAGTACAATTCGCCAATTTTTTGTTCTTCAAGTTTAAGTGAACTACGAGCCCCATTGTTAATCCTTTAAAGGAAATTATTTGTACATTTCGACAAGTAAAACAATGAATGGAACAGGTAGACGGTTGAAATCTTTGTATATGTTGCTTCCATATAGTCTAAGAAACATGTACTCAAAGCATCCAAACAGTACCATTCGCCAATTTTATGTTCTTCAAGTTTAAGTGAACAATGAGCCCCAATGGTTAATCCTTTATCGGAAATTATTTGTAATTTTCGACAAGTAGAACGATGAATGGAACAGGTAGACGGTTGAAATATTTGTATATATTGCTTCTATATAATATAAGAAACTTATATTCAAAGCATCCAAACAGTACCATTCGCCAATTTTTTGTTCTTCAAGTTTAAGTGAACAATGAGCCCCATTGTTAATCCTTTGAAGGAAATTATTTGTAAATTTCGACAAGTAGAACAATGAATGGAACATGTAGACGGTTGAAATCATTGTATATATTGCTTCTATATAGTCTTAGAAACATATATGCAAAGCATCCAAACAGAACTAGTCGCCAATTTTTTATTCTTCAAGTTTAAGTGAACAACGAGCCCCATTGATAATCATGAAACGGAAATTATTTGTAACTTTCTACAAGTAGAACAATGAATAGAACAGGTAGACGGTTGAAATCTTTGTATGTGTTGTTTCTATATAGTCTAAGAAACCTATGTGCAAAGCATCTAAACAGTAACATTCGCCAATTTTTTGATCTTCAAGTTTAAGTGAACAGCGAGCCCCATTGATAATCATGAAATGGAAATTATTTGTAACTTTCTACAAGTAGAACAATGAATAGTACAGGTAGACGGTTGAAATCTTTCTATATATTGCTTCTATATAGTCTAAGAAACATATATGCAAAGCATCCAAACAGTACAATTCGCCAATTTTTTGTTCTTCAAGTTTAAGTGAACTACGAGCCCCATTGTTAATCCTTTAAAGGAAATTATTTGTACATTTCGACAAGTAAAACAATGAATGGAACAGGTAGACTTTTGAAATCATTGTATATATTGCTTCTATATAGTCTAAGAAACATATATGCATAGCGTCCAAACAGTACAATTCGCCAATTTTTTGCTCTTCAAGATTAAGTGAACTACGAGCCCCATTGTTAATCCTTTAAAGGAAATTATTTGTAAATTTCGGCAAGTAGAACAATGAATGGCATAGGTAGACGGTTGAAATCATTGTATATATTGCTTCTATATAGTCTAAGAAACATATATGCAAAGCATCCAAACAGTACAATTCGCCAATTTCTTGTTCTTCAAGTTTAAGTAAACTACGATCCCCATTGTTAATCCCTTAACGGAAATTATTTGTAACTTTCGACAAGTAGAACAATGAATGGAACAGGTAGACGGTTGAAATCGTTGTATATATTTCTTCTATATAGTCTAAGAAACATATCTGCAAATCATCCAAACAGTACAATTCGCCAATTATTTGATCTTCAAGTTTAAGTGAACTACGAGCCCCATTGTTAATACTTTAACGGAAATTATTTGTAACTTGCGACAACTAGAACAATGAATGGAACAGGTAGACGGTTGAAATCTTTGTATATATTGCTTCTATATAATCTAAGAAACATATATGCAAAGCATCCAAACAGTACCATTCGCCAATTTTTTGTTCTTCAAGTTTAAGTGAACAACGAGCCCCATTGTTAATCCTTTAAAGGAAATTATTTGTAAATTTCGACAAGTAGAACAATGAATGGAACAGGTAGACAGTTGAAATCTTTGTATATATTGCTTCTATATAGTCTAAGAAACATATATGCAAATCATCCAAACAGTACCAATCGCTAATTTATTGTTCTTCAAGTTTAAGTGAACAGCGAGCCCCATTGATAATCATGAAATGGAAATTATTTGTAACTTTCTACAAGTAGAACAATGAATAGTACAGGTAGACGGGTGAAATCTTTCTTTATATTGCTCCTAAATAGTCTAAGAAACATATATACGCAGCATCCAAACAGTACAATTCGCCAATTTTTTGTTCTTCAAGTTTAAGTGAACTACGAGCCCAATTGTTAATCCTTTAAAGGAAATTATTTGTAACTTTCGACAAGTAGAACAATGAATGGAACAGGTAGACGGTTGAATTCTTTGTATATATTGCTTCTATATAGTCTAAGAAACATATATGCAAAGCATCCAAACAGTACCATTCGCCAATTTTTTGTTCTTCAAGTTTAAGTGAACAACGAGCCCCATTGTTAATCCTCTAAAGGAAATTATTTGTAAATTTCGGCAAGTAGAACAATGATTGGTACACGTAGACGGTTGAAATCTTTGTATATATTGCTTCCATATAGTCTAAGAAACATGTACGCATAGCATCCAAACAGTACCATTTGCCAATTTTTTGGTCTTCAAGTTTAAGTGAACAATGAGCCCCAATGGTTAATCCTTTATCCGAAATTATTTGTAATTTTCGACAAGTAGAACGATGAATGGAACAGGTAGACGGTTGAAATATTTGTATATATTGCTTCTATATAATATAAGAAACTTATATTCAAAGCATCCAAACAGTACCATTCGCCAATTTTTTGTTCTTCAAGTTTAAGTGAACTACGAGCCCCATTGTTAATCCTTTAAAGGAAATTATTTGTAAATTTCGGCAAGTAGAACAATGAATGGAATCGGTAGACGGTTGAAATCATTGTATATATTGCTTCTATATAGTCTAAGAAACATATATGCAAAGCATCCAAACAGTACAATTCGCCAATTTCTGGTTCTTCAAGTTTAAGTAAACTTCGATCCCCATTGTTAATCCCTTAACGGAAATTATTTGTAAATTTCGACAAGTAGAACAATGAATGGAACAGGTAGACGGTTGAAATCACTGTATATATTGCTTCTATATAGTCTAAGAAACATATATGCAAATCATCCAAACAGAACAATTCGCCAATTATTTGATCTTCAAGTTTAAGTGAACTACGAGCCCCATTGTTAATACTTTAACGGAAATTATTTGTAACTTGCGACAAGTAGAACAATGAATGGAACAGGTAGACGGTTGAAATCTTTGTATATATTGCTTCTATATAATCTAAGAAACATATATGCAAAGCATCCAAACAGTACCATTCGCCAATTTTTTGTTCTTCAAGTTTAAGTGAACAACGAGCCCCATTGATAATCATGAAACGGAAATTATTTGTAACTTTCTACAAGTAGAACAATGAATAGAACAGGTAGACGGTTGAAATCTTTCTTTATATTGCTCCTAAATAGTCTAAGAAACATATATACGCAGCATCCAAACAGTACAATTCGCCAATTTTTTGTTCTTCAAGTTTAAGTGAACTACGAGCCCAATTGTTAATCCTTTAAAGGAAATTATTTGTAAATTTCGACAAGTAGAACAATGAATGGATCAGGTAGACGGTTGAAATCATTGTATATATTGCTTCTATATAATCTAAGAAACATATATGCAAAGCATCCAAACAGTACCAATCGCCAATTTTTTGTTCTTCAAGTTTAAGTGAACAACGAGCCCCATTGTTAATCCTTTAAAGGAAATTATTTGTTAATTTCGACAAGTAGAACAATGAATGGAACAGGTAGACAGTTGAAATCTTTGTATATATTGCTTCTATATAGTCTAAGAAACATATATGCAAATCATCCAAACAGTACCAATCGCTAATTTATTGTTCTTCAAGTTTAAGTGAACAGCGAGCCCCATTGATAATCATGAAATGGAAATTATTTGTAACTTTCTACAAGTAGAACAATGAATAGTACAGGTAGACGGGTGAAATGTTTCTATATATTGCTTCTATATAGTCTAATAAACATATATGCAAAGAATCAAAACAGTACAATTCGCCAATTTTTTGTTCTTCAAGTATAAGTGAACAATGAGCCCCAATGGTTAATCCTTTATCGGAAATTATTTGTAATTTTCGACAAGTAGAACAATGAATGGAACAGGTATACGGTTGAAATCTTTGTATATATTGCTTCTATATAGTCTAAGAAACATATATGCAAAGCATCTAAACAGTAACATTCGTCAATTTATTGTTCTTCAAGTTTAAGTGAACAACGAGACCCATTGTTAATCCTTTAAAGGAAATTATTTGTAAATTTCAACAAGTAGAACAATGATTGAAACACTTAGACGGTTGAATTCTTTGTATATATTGCTTCCATATAGTCTAAGAAACCTATATGCAAAGCATCTAAACAGTAACATTCGCCAATTTTTTGTTCTTCAAGTTTAAGTGAACAACGAACCCCATTGATAATCATGAAATGGAAATTATTCGTAACATTCTACAAGTAGAACAATGAATGGAACAGGTAGTCGGTTGAAATCATTGTATATATTGCTTCTATATAGTCTCAGAAACATATATGCAAAGCATCCAATCAGTACAATTTGCCAATTTATTGTTCTTCAAGTTTAAGTGAACAACGAGCCCCATTATTAATCCTTTAAAGGAAATTATTTGTAAATTTCTACAAGTAGAACAATGATTGGAACACGTAGACGGTTGAAATATTTGAATATATTGCTTCCATATAGTCTAAGAAACATATTGCAAAGCATCCAAACTGTACCATTCGCTAATTTTTTGTTCTTCAAGTTTAAGTGAACAACGAGCCCCATTGTTATCCTTTAAAGGAAATTATTTCTAAATTTCGACAAGTAGAACAATGATTGGAACACGTAGACGGCTGAAATCTTTGTATATATTGCTTCCATATAGTCTAAGGAACATGAACGCAAAGCATCCAAACAGTACCATTCGCCAATTTTTTGTTCTTCAAGTTCAAGTGAACAATGAGCCCCATTGTTAATCCTTTATCGGAAATTATTAGTAATTTTCGACAAGTAGAACAATGAATGGAACACGTAGACGGCTGAAATCTTTTTATATATTGCTTCTATATAGTCTAAGAAACATATATGCAAAGGATCCAAACTGTACCATTCGCCAATTTTTTGTTCTTCAAGTTTAAGTGAACAACGAGCCCCATTGACAAACATGAAATGGTAATTATTTGTAAGTTTCTACAAGTAGAACAATGAATAGAACAGGTAGACGGTTGAAATCTTTGTATATGCTGCTTCTATATAGTCTAAGAAACCTATATGCAAAGCATCTAAACAGTAACATTCGCCAATTTTTGTATCTTCAAGTATTAGTGAACAACAAGCCCCATTGATAATCATGAAATGGAAATTATTTGTAACTTTCTACAAGTAGAACATGAATAGTACAGGTATACGAGTGAAATCTTTCTATATATTGCTTCTATATAGTCTAAGATACATATATGCAAAGCATCCAAGCTGTACAATTCGCCAATTTATTGTTCTTCAAGTTTAAGTGAACAACGAGCCCCATTCTTAATCCTTTAAAGGAAATTATTTCTAAATTTCGACAAGCAGAACAATGATTGGAACACGTAGACGGCTGAAATCTTTGTATATATTGCTTCCATATAGTCTAAGGAACATGAACGCAAAGCATCCAAACAGTACCATTCGCCAATTTTTTGTTCTTCAAGTTCAAGTGAACAATGAGCCCCAATGTTAATCCTTTATCGGAAATTATTTGTAATTTTCGACAAGTAGAACAATGAATGGAACAGGTATACGGTTGAAATCTTTGTATATATTGCTTCAATATAGTCTAAGAAACATATATGCAAAGCATCCAAACAGTACCATTCGCCAATTTGTTGTTCTTCAAGTTGAAGTGAATAACGAGCCCCATTGATAATCATGAAATGGAAATTATTTGTAACTTTCTACAAGTAGAACAATGAATAGTAAAGGTAGACGGGTGAAATCTTTCTATATATTGCTTCTATGTAGTCTAAGAAACATATACGCAAAGCATCCAAACAGTACCATTCGCCAATTTTTTGTTCTTCAAGTTTAAGTGAACAATGAGCCCCATTGTTAATCCTTTGAAGGAAATTATTTGTAAATTTCGACAAGTAGAACAATGAATGGAACATGTAGACGGTTGAAATCATTGTATATATTGCTTCTATATAGTCTTAGAAACATATATGCAAAGCATCCAAACAGAACTAGTCGCCAATTTTTTATTCTTCAAGTTTAAGTGAACAACGAGCCACATTGTTAATCCTTTAAAGGAAATTATTTGTAAATTTCGACAAGTAGAACAATGATTGGAACACTTAGACGGTTGAAATCTTTGTATATATTGCTTCCATATAGTCTAAGAAACATGTACGCAAAGCATCCAAACAGTACCATTCGCCAATTTGTTGTTCTTCAAGTTGAAGTGAATAACGAGCCCCATTGATAATCATGAAATGGAAATTATTTGTAACTTTCTACAAGTAGAACAATGAATAGTAAAGGTAGACGGGTGAAATCTTTCTATATATTGCTTCTATGTAGTCTAAGAAACATATACGCAAACCATCCAAACAGTACCATTCGCCAATTTTTTGTTCTTCAAGTTTAAGTGAACAACGAGACCCATTGTTAATCCTTTAAAGGAAATTATTTGTAAATTTCGACAAGTAGAACAATGATTGAAACTCTTAGACGGTTGAATTCTTTGTATATATTGCTTCCATATAGTCTAAGAAACATGTACGCAAAGCATCCAAACAGTACCATTCGCCAATTTTTTGTTCTTCAAGTTTAAGTGAACTACGAGCCCCATTGTTAATCCTTTAAAGGAAATTATTTGTATATTTCTACAAGTAGAACAATGAATAGAACGGGTAGACGGTAGAAATCTTTGTATATGTTGCTTCTATATAGTCTAAGAAACCTATATGCAAAGCATCCAAACAGTACCATTCGCCAATTTTTTGTTCTTCAAGTTTAAGTGAACTACGAGCCCCATTGTTAATCCTTTAAAGGAAATTATTTGTAAATTTCGGCAAGTAGAACAATGAATGGAATCGGTAGACGGTTGAAATCATTGTATATATTGCTTCTATATAGTCTAAGAAACACATATGCAAAGCATCCAAACAGTACAATTCGCCAATTTCTGGTTCTTCAAGTTTAAGTAAACTTCGATCCCCATTGTTAATCCCTTAACGGAAATTATTTGTAAATTTCGACAAGTAGAACAATGAATGGAACAGGTAGACGGTTGAAATCACTGTATATATTGCTTCTATATAGTCTAAGAAACATATATGCAAATCATCCAAACAGAACAATTCGCCAATTATTTGATCTTCAAGTTTAAGTGAACTACGAGCCCCATTGTTAATCCTTTAAAGGAAATTATTTGTATATTTCGACAAGTAGAACAATGAATGGAACAGGTAGACGGTTGAAATCATTGTATATATTGCTTCTATATAGTCTAAGAAACATATATGCAAAGCATCAAATCAGTACAATTTGCCAATTTATTGTTCTTCAAGTTTAAGTGAACAACGAGCCACATTGTTAATCCTTTAAAGGAAATTATTTGTAAATTTCGACAAGTAGAACAATGATTGGAACACTTAGACGGTTGAAATCTTTGTATATATTGCTTCCATATAGTCTAAGAAACATGTACGCAAAGCATCCAAACAGTACCATTCGCCAATTTTTTGTTCTTCAAGTTTAAGTGAACAATGAGCCCCATTGTTAATCCTTTATCGGAAATTATTTGTAATTTTCGACAAGTAGAACAATGAATGGAAAAGGTAGACGGGTGAAATCTTTCTATATATTGCTTCTATATAGTCTAAGAAACATATATGCAAAGAATCCAAACATTACCATTCGCCAATTTTTTGTTCTTCAAGTTTAAGTGAACAATGAGCCCCAATGGTTAATCCTTTATCGGAAATTATTTGTAATTTTCGACAAGTAGAGCAATGAATGGAACAGGTAGACGGCTGAAATCTTTGTATGTATTGCTTCTATATAGTCTAAGAAACATATATGCAAAGCATCCAAACAGTACCATTCGCCAATTTTTTGGTCTTCAAGTGTACGTGAACAACGAGCCCCATTGATAATCATGAAATGAAAATTATTTGTAACTTTCTACATGTAGAACAATGAATAGTACAGGTAGACGGGTGAAATCTTTCTATATATTGCTTCTATATAGTCTAAGAAACATATATGCAAAGCATCCAAACAGTACCATTCGCCAATTTTTTGTTCTTCAAGTTTAAGTGAACTACGAGCCCCATTTTTAATCCTTTAAAGGAAATTATTTGTAAATTTCGACAAGTAGAACAATGATTGGAACACGTAGACGGTTGAAATCTTTGAATATATTGCTTCAATATAGTCTAAGAAACATATATGCAAAGCATCCAAACAGTACCATTCGCCAATTTGTTGTTCTTCAAGTTGAAGTGAACAACGAGCCCCATTGATAATCATGAAATGGAAATTATTTGTAACTTTCTACAAGTAGAACAATGAATAGTAAAGGTAGAGGGGTGAAATCTTTCTATATATTGCTTCTATATAGTCTAAGAAACATATACGCAAAGCATCCAAACAGTACAATTCGCCAATTTTTTTTCTTCAAGTTTAAGTGAACTACGAGCCGCATTGTTAATCCTTTAAAGGAAATTATTTGTAAATTTCGACAAGTAGAACAATGATTGGAACACGTAGACGGTTGAAATATTTGAATATATTGCTTCCATATAGTCTAAGAAACATATTGCAAAGCATCCAATCTGTACCATTCGCTAATTTTTTGTTCTTCAAGTTTAAGTGAACAACGAGCCCCATTGTTAATCCTTTAAAGGAAATTATTTGTAAATTTCGACAAGTAGAACAATGATTGGAACACGTAGACGGTTGAAATCTTTGTATATATTGCTTCCATATAGTCTAAGAAACATGTACGCAAAGCATCCAAACAGTACCATTCGCCAATTTTTTGTTCTTCTAGTATAAGTGAACAATGAGCCCCAATGGTTAATCCTTTATCGGAAATTATTTGTATCTTTCGACAAGTAGAACAATGAATGGTACAGGTAGACGGTTGAGATCTTTGTATATATTGCTTCTATATAGTCTAAGAAACCTGTATGCAAAGCATCTAAACAGTAACATTCGCCAATTTATTGTTCTTCAAGTTTAAGTGAACGACGAGCCCCATTGACAATCATGAAACGGTAATTATTTGTAAGTTTCTACAAGTAGAACAATGAATAGAACAGGTAGACGGTTGAAATCTTTCTATATATTGCTTCTATATAGTCTAAGAAACATATATGCAAAGAATCCAAACAGTACAATTCGCCAATTTTTTGTTCTTCAAGTATAAGTGAACAATGAGCCCCAATGGTAAATCCTTTATCGGAAATTATTTGTAAATTTCGACAAGTAGAACAATGATTGGAACACGTAGACGGTTGAAATCTTTGAATATATTGCTTCAATATAGTCTAAGAAACATATATGCAAAGCATCTAAACAGTAACATTCGCCAATTTTTTGTTCTTCAAGTTTAAGTGAACAACGAACCCCATTGATAATCATGAAATGGAAATTATTTGTAACTTTCTACAAGTAGAACAATGAATGGAACAGGTAGTCGGTTGAAATCATTGTATATATTGCTTCTATATAGTCTCAGAAACATATATGCAAAGCATCCAATCAGTACAATTTGCCAATTTATTGTTCTTCAAGTTTAAGTGAACAACGAGCCCCATTATTAATCCTTTAAAGGAAATTATTTGTAAATTTCTACAAGTAGAACAATGATTGGAACACGTAGACGGTTGAAATATTTGAATATATTGCTTCCATATAGTCTAAGAAACATATTGCAAAGCATCCAAACTGTACCATTCGCTAATTTTTTGTTCTTCAAGTTTAAGTGAACAACGAGCCCCATAGATATCCTTTAAAGGAAATTATTTGTAAATTTCGACAAGTAGAACAATGATTGGAACACGTAGACGGTTGAAATCTTTGTATATATTGCTTCCATATAGTCTAAGAAACATGTACGCAAAGCATCCAAACAGTACCATTCGCCAATTTTTTGTTCTTGAAGTTTAAGTGAACAATGAGCCCCATTGTTAATCCTTTATCGGAAATTATTAGTAATTTTCGACAAGTAGAACAACGAACGGAACACGTAGACGGCTGAAATCTTTGTATATATTGCTTCTATATAGTCTAAGAAACCTGTATGCAAAGCATCTAAACAGTAACATTCGCCAATTTATTGTTCTTCAAGTTTAAGTGAACGACGAGCCCCATTGACAATCATGAAACGGTAATTATTTGTAAGTTTCTACAAGTAGAACAATGAATAGAACAGGTAGACGGTTGAAATCTTTCTATATATTGCTTCTATATAGTCTAAGAAACATATATGCAAAGAATCCAAACAGTACAATTCGCCAATTTTTTGTTCTTCAAGTATAAGTGAACAATGAGCCCCAATGGTAAATCCTTTATCGGAAATTATTTGTATCTTTCGACAAGTAGAACAATGAATGGTACAGGTAGACGGTTGAGATCTTTGTATATATTGCTTCTATATAGTCTAAGAAACATATATGCAAAGCATCTAAACAGTAACATTCGCCAATTTTTTGTTCTTCAAGTTTAAGTGAACAACGAACCCCATTGATAATCATGAAATGGAAATTATTTGTAACTTTCTACAAGTAGAACAATGAATGGTACAGGTAGACGGTTGAGATCTTTGTATATATTGCTTCTATATAGTCTAAGAAACATATATGCAAAGCATCTAAACAGTAACATTCGCCAATTTATTGTTCTTCAAGTTTAAGTGAACAACGAGCCCCATTGACAATCATGAAACGGTAATTATTTGTAAGTTTCTACAAGTAGAACAATGAATAGAACAGGTAGACGGTTGAAATCTTTGTATATGCTGCTTCTATATAGTCTAAGAAACCTATATGCAAAGCATCTAAACAGTAACATTCGCCAATTTTTGTATCTTCAAGTATTAGTGAACAACAAGCCCCATTGATAATCATGAAATGGAAATTATTTGTAACTGTCTACAAGTAGAACATGAATAGTACAGGTATACGAGTGAAATCTTTCTATATATTGCTTCTATATAGTCTAAGATACATATATGCAAAGCATCCAAGCTGTACAATTCGCCAATTTATTGTTCTTCAAGTTTAAGTGAACAACGAGCCCCATTCTTAATCCTTTAAAGGAAATTATTTCTAAATTTCGACAAGTAGAACAATGATTGGAACACGTAGACGGCTGAAATCTTTGTATATATTGCTTCCATATAGTCTAAGGAACATGAACGCAAAGCATCCAAACAGTACCATTCGCCAATTTTTTGTTCTTCAAGTTCAAGTGAACAATGAGCCCCATTGTTAATCCTTTATCGGAAATTATTTGTAATTTTCGACAAGTAGAACAATGAATGGAACAGGTATACGTTTGAAATCTTTGTATATATTGCTTCAATATAGTCTAAGAAACATATATGCAAAGCATCCAAACAGTACCATTCGCCAATTTGTTGTTCTTCAAGTTGAAGTGAATAACGAGCCCCATTGATAATCATGAAATGGAAATTATTTGTAACTTTCTACAAGTAGAACAATGAATGGAACAGGTAGTCGGTTGAAATCATTGTATATATTGCTTCTATATAGTCTCAGAAACATATATGCAAAGCATCCAATCAGTACAATTTGCCAATTTATTTTTCTTCAAGTTTAAGTGAACAACGAGCCCCATTATTAATCCTTTAAAGGAAATTATTTGTAAATTTCTACAAGTAGAACAATGATTGGAACACGTAGACGGTTGAAATATTTGAATATATTGCTTCCATATAGTCTAAGAAACATATTGCAAAGCATCCAAACTGTACCATTCGCTAATTTTTTGTTCTTCAAGTTTAAGTGAACAACGAGCCCCATTGTTATCCTTTAAAGGAAATTATTTGTAAATTTCGACAAGTAGAACATTGAATGGAACAGGTAGACGGTTGAAATCTTTGTATATATTGCTTCTATATAGTCCATGAAACATATATGCAAAGCATCCAAACAGTACAATTCACGAATTTATTGTTCTTCAAGTTTAAGTAAACAACGATCCCCATTGTTAATCCTTTAACGGAAATTATTTGTAACTTTCGACAAGAAGAACAATGAATGGAACAGGTATACGGTTGAAATCTTTGTATACATTGCTTCTATATGGTCTAAGAAACAAATATGCAAAGCTTCCAAACAGTACCATTCGCCAATTTTTTGTTCTTCAAGTTTAAGTGAACTACGAGCCCCATTGTTAATCCTTTAACGGAAATTATTTGTAACTTTCGAAAAGTAGGACAATGAATGGAACAGGTAGACGGTTGAAATCTTTGTATATATTGCTTCCATATAGTCCATGAAACATATATGCAAAGCATCCAAACAGTACAATTCGCGAATTTATTGTTCTTCAAGTTTAAGTGAACAACGATCCCCATTGTTAATCCTTTAACGGAAATTATTTGTAACTTTCGACAAGAAGAACAATGAATGGAACAGGTAGACGGTTGAAATCTTTGTATATATTGCTTCTATATAGTCGAAGAAACATATATGCAAAGCATCCAAAGAGTACAATTCGCCAATTTTTTGTTCTTCAAGTTTAAGTGACCTACGAGCCCCATTGTTAATCCTTTAAAGGAAATTATTTGTAAATTTCGACAAGTAGAACAATGAATGGATCATGTAGACGGTTGAAATCATTGTATATATTGCTTTTATATTGTCTAAGAAACATTCATGCTAAGCATCCAAACAGTACCATTCGCGAATTTATTGTTCTTCAAGTTGAAGTGAACAACGAGCCCCATTGATTATCATGAAACGGAAATTATTTGTAACTTTCTACAAGTAGAACAATGAATAGAACAGGTAGACGGTTGAAATCTTTGTATATGTTGCTTCTATGTAGTCTACGAAACCTATATGCAAGGCATCTAAACAGTAACAATCACCAATTTTTTGATCTTCAAGTTTAAGTGAACAGCGAGCCCCATTGATAATCATGAAATGGAAATTATTTATAACTTTCGACAAGTAGAACAATGATTGGAACACGTAGACGGTTGAAATCTTTGTATATGTTGCTTCTATATAGTCTAAGAAACATATATGCAAAGCATCCAAACAGTACCATTCGCCAATTTTTTGTCCTTCAAGTTTAAGTGAACTACGAGCCCCATTGTTAATCCTTTGAAGGAAATTATTTGTAAATTTCGACAAGTAGAACAATGAATGGAACATGTAGACGGTTGAAATCATTGTATATATTGCTTCTATATAGTCTAAGAAACATATATGCAAATCATCCAAACAGTACAATTCGCCAATTTTTTGTTTTTCAAGTTTAAGTGAACTACGAGCCCCATTGTTAACACTTTAACGGAAATTATTTGTAACTTTCGACAAGTAGAACAATGATTGGAACAGGTAGACGGTTGAAATAAATGTATATATTGCTTCTATGTAGTCCAAGATACATATATGCAAAGCATCCAAACAGTACAATTCGCCAATTTTATGTTCTTCAAGTTTAAGTGAACAACGAGCCCCATTGATAATCCTTTAACGGAAATTATTTGTAACTTTCGACAAGTAGGACAATGAATGGAACAGGTAGCCGGTTGAAATCATTGTATATATAGCTTCTATATAGTCTAAGAAACATATATGCAAAGCATCCAAACAGTACAATTCGCCAATTTTTTGTTCTTCAAGTTTAAGTGAACTACGAGCCCCATTGTTAATCCTTTAAATTAAATTATTTGTACATTTCGACAAGTAAAACAATGAATGGAACAGGTAGACTTTTGAAATCATTGTATATATTGCTTCTATATAGTCTAAGAAACATATATGCAAAACATCCAAACAGTTCCATTCGCCAATTTATTGTTCTTCAAGTTTAAGGGAACAATGAGCCCCAATGGTTAATCCTTTAAAGGAAATTATTTGTAACTTGCGACAACTAGAACAATGAATGGAACAGGTAGACGGTTGAAAGCAATGTATATATTGCTTCTATATAGTCTAAGAAACATATATGCAAAGCATCCAAACAGTACAATTCGCCAATTTCTGGTTCTTCAAGTTTAAGTAAACTTCGATCCCCATTGTTAATCCCTTAACGGAAATTATTTGTAACTTTCGACAAGTAGAACAATGAATGGAACAGGTAGACGGTTGAAATCACTGTATATAATGCTTCTATATAGTCTAAGAAACATATATGCAAATCATCCAAACAGTACAATTCGCCAATTATTTGATCTTCAAGTTTAAGTGAACTACGAGCCCCATTGTTAATACTTTAACGGAAATTATTTGTAACTTGCGACAAGTAGAACAATGAATGGAACAGGTAGACGGTTGAAATCTTTGTATATATTGCTTCTATATAATCTAAGAAACATATATGCAAAGCATCCAAACAGTACCATTCGCCAATTTTTTGTTCTTCAAGTTTAAGTGAACAACGAGCCCCATTGTTAATCCTTTAAAGGAAATTATTTGTAAATTTCGACAAGTAGAACAATGAATGGAACAGGTAGACAGTTGAAATCTTTGTATATATTGCTTCTATATAGTCTAAGAAACATATATGCAAATCATCCAAACAGTACCAATCGCTAATTTATTGTTCTTCAAGTTTAAGTGAACAGCGAGCCCCATTGATAATCATGAAATGGAAATTATTTGTAACTTTCGACAAGTAGAACAATGAATGGATCAGGTAGACGGTTGAAATCATTGTATATATTGCTTCTATATAATCTACGATACATATATGCATAGCATCCAAACAGTACAATTCGCCAATTTTTTGCTCTTCAAGTTTAAGTGAACTACGAGCCCCATTGTTAATCCTTTAAAGGAAATTATTTGTAAATTTCGGCAAGTAGAACAATGAATGGAACAGGTAGACGGTTGAAATCTTTGTATATGTTGCTTCCATATAGTATAAGAAACATATATGCAAAGCATCCAAACAGTACCATTCGCCAATTTTTTGTTCTTCAAGTTTAAGTGAACTACGATCCCCATTGTTAATCCTTTATCGGAAATTATTTGTAACTTTCGACAAGTAGAACAATGAATTGAACAGGTAGACGGTTGAAATCTTTGTATATATTGCTTCTATATAATCTAAGAAACATATATGCAAAGCATCCATACAGTACAATTCGCCAATTATTTCATCTTCATGTTTAAGTGAACTGCGAGCCCCATTGTTAATACCTTAACGGAAATTATTTGTAAATTTCGGCAAGTAGAACAATGATTGGTACACGTAGACGGTTGAAATCTTTGTATATATTGCTTCCATATAGTCTATGAAACATGTACGCATAGCATCCAAACAGTACCATTTGCCAATTTTTTGGTCTTCAAGTTTAAGTGAACAATGAGCCCCAATGGTTAATCCTTTATCGGAAATTATTTGTAATTTTCGACAAGTAGAACGATGAATGGAACAGGTAGACGGTTGAAATATTTGTATATATTGCTTCTATATAATATAAGAAACTTATATTCAAAGCATCCAAACAGTACCATTCGCCAATTTTTTGTTCTTCAAGTTTAAGTGAACTACGAGCCCCATTGTTAATCCTTTAAAGGAAATTATTTGTAAATTTCGGCAAGTAGAACAATGATTGGTACACGTAGACGGTTGAAATCTTTGTATATATTGCTTCCATATAGTCTAAGAAACATGTACGCGTAGCATCCAAACAGTACCATTTGCCAATTTTTTGGTCTTCAAGTTTAAGTGAACAATGAGCCCCAATGGTTAATCCTTTATCGGAAATTATTTGTAATTTTCGACAAGTAGAACGATGAATGGAACAGGTAGACGGTTGAAATATTTGTATATATTGCTTCTATATAATATAAGAAACTTATATTCAAAGCATCCAAACAGTACCATTCGCCAATTTTTTGTTCTTCAAGTTTAAGTGAACTACGAGCCTCATTGTTAATCCTTTAAAGGAAATTATTTGTAAATTTCGGCAAGTAAAACAATGAATGGAATCGGTAGACGGTTGAAATCATTGTATATATTGCTTCTATATAGTCTAAGAAACATATATGCAAAGCATCCAAACAGTACAATTCGCCAATTTCTGGTTCTTCAAGTTTAAGTAAACTTCGATCCCCATTGTTAATCCCTTAACGGAAATTATTTGTAAATTTCGACAAGTAGAACAATGAATGGAACAGGTAGACGGTTGAAATCACTGTATATATTGCTTCTATATAGTCTAAGAAACATATATGCAAATCATCCAAACAGAACAATTCGCCAATTATTTGATCTTCAAGTTTAAGTGAACTACGAGCCCCATTGTTAATACTTTAACGGAAATTATTTGTAACTTGCGACAAGTAGAACAATGAATGGAACAGGTAGACGGTTGAAATCTTTGTATATATTGCTTCTATATAATCTAAGAAACATATATGCAAAGCATCCAAACAGTACCATTCGCCAATTTTTTGTTCTTCAAGTTTAAGTGAACAACGAGCCCCATTGTTAATCCTTTAAAGGAAATTATTTGTAAATTTCGACAAGTATAACAATGATTGGAACACGTAGACGGTTGAAATCTTTGTATATATTGCTTCCATATAGTCTAAGGAACATGTACGCAAAGCATCCAAACAGTACCATTCGCCAATTTTTTGTTCTTCAAGTGTAAGTGAACAATGAGCCCCAATGGTTAATCCTTTATCGGAAATTATTTGTAATTTTCGACAAGTAGAACAATGAATGGAACAGGTAGACGGTTGAAATCTTTGTATATATTGCTTCTATATAATCTAAGAAACATATATGCAAAGCATCCAAACAGTACCATTCGCCAATTTTTTGTTCTTCAAGTTTAAGTGAACAACGAGCCCCATTGATAATCATGAAACGGAAATTATTTGTAACTTTCTACAAGTAGAACAATGAATAGAACAGGTAGACGGTTGAAATCTTTCTTTATATTGCTCCTAAATAGTCTAAGAAACATATATACGCAGCATCCAAACAGTACAATTCGCCAATTTTTTGTTCTTCAAGTTTAAGTGAACTACGAGCCCAATTGTTAATCCTTTAAAGGAAATTATTTGTAAATTTCGACAAGTAGAACAATGAATGGATCAGGTAGACGGTTGAAATCTTTGTATATATTGCTTCTATATAATCTAAGAAACATATATGCAAAGCATCCATACAGTACAATTCGCCAATTATTTCATCTTCATGTTTAAGTGAACTGCGAGCCCCATTGTTAATACTTTAACGGAAATTATTTGTAACTTCCGACAAGTAGAACAATGAATGGAACAAGTAGACGGTTGAAATCAATGTATATATTGCTTCTATATAGTCTAAGAAACATATATGTAAAGCATCCAAACAGTACCATTCGCCAATTTTTTGTTCTTCAAGTTTAAGTGAACAATGAGCCCCATTATTAATCCTTTATCGGAAATTATTTGTAATTTTCGACAAGTAGTACAATGAATGGAACAGGTAGAAGTTTGAAATCTTTGTATATATTGCTTCTATATAATCTAAGAAACATATATGCAAAGCATCCAAACAGTACCATTCGCCAATTTTTTGTTCTTCAAGTTTAAGTGAACAATGAGCCCCATTGTTAATCCTTTGAAGGAAATTATTTGTAAATTTCGACAAGTAGAACAATGAATGGAACATGTAGACGGTTGAAATCATTGTATATATTGCTTCTATATAGTCTTAGAAACATATATGCAAAGCATCCAAACAGAACTAGTCGCCAATTATTTATTCTTCAAGTTTAAGTGAACAACGAGCCCCATTGATAATCATGAAACGGAAATTATTTGTAACTTTCTGCAAGTAGAACAATGAATAGAACAGGTAGACGGTTGAAATCTTTGTATGTGTTGTTTCTATATAGTCTAAGAAACCTATGTGCAAAGCATCTAAACAGTAACATTCGCCAATTTTTTGATCTTCAAGTTTAAGTGAACAGCGAGCCCCATTGATAATCATGAAATGGAAATTATTTGTAACTTTCTACAAGTAGAACAATGAATAGTACAGGTAGACGGTTGAAATCTTTCTATATATTGCTTCTATACAGTCTAAGAAACATGTATGCAAAGCATCCAAACAGTACAATTCGCTAATTTTTTGTTCTTCAAGTTTAAGTGAACTACGAGCCCCATTGTTAATCCTTTAAAGGAAATTATTTGTACATTTCGACAAGTAAAACAATGAATGGAACAGGTAGACTTTTGAAATCATTGTATATATTGCTTCTATATAGTCTAAGAAACATATATGCATAGCGTCCAAACAGTACAATTCGCCAATTTTTTGCTCTTCAAGATTAAGTGAACTACGAGCCCCATTGTTAATCCTTTAAAGGAAATTATTTGTAAATTTCGGCAAGTAGAACAATGAATGGCATAGGTAGACGGTTGAAATCATTGTATATATTGCTTCTATATAGTCTAAGAAACATATATGCAAAGCATCCAAACAGTACAATTCGCCAATTTCTTGTTCTTCAAGTTTAAGTAAACTACGATACCCATTGTTAATCCCTTAACGGAAATTATTTGTAACTTTCGACAAGTAGAACAATGAATGGAACAGGTAGACGGTTGAAATCATTGTATATATTTCTTCTATATAGTCTAAGAAACATATCTGCAAATCATCCAAACAGTACAATTCGCCAATTATTTGATCTTCAAGTTTAAGTGAACTACGAGCCCCATTGTTAATACTTTAACGGAAATTATTTGTAACTTGCGACAACTAGAACAATGAATGGAACAGGTAGACCGTTGAAAGCAATGTATATATTGCTTCTATATAGTCTAAGAAACATATATGCAAAGCATCCAAACAGTACAATTCGCCAATTTTTTGCTCTTCAAGTTTAAGTGAACTACGAGCCCCATTGTTAATCCTTTAAAGGAAATTATTTGTAAATTTCGGCAAGTAGAACAATGAATGGAACAGGTAGACGGTTGAAATCTTTGTATATGTTGCTTCCATATAGTCTAAGAAACATGTACTCAAAGCATCCAAACAGTACCATTCGCCAATTTTATGTTCTTCAAGTTTAAGTGAACAATGAGCCCCAATGGTTAATCCTTTAACGGAAATTATTTGTAATTTTCGACATGTAGAACGATGAATGGAACAGGTAGACGGTTGAAATATTTGTATATATTGCTTCTATATAATATAAGAAACTTATATTCAAAGCATCCAAACAGTACCATTCGCCAATTTTTTGTTCTTCAAGTTTAAGTGAACAGCGAGCCCCATTGATAATCATGAAATGGAAATTATTTGTAACTTTCTACAAGTAGAACAATGAATAGTACAGGTAGACGGGTGAAATCTTTCTTTATATTGCTCCTAAATAGTCTAAGAAACATATATACGCAGCATCCAAACAGTACAATTCGCCAATTTTTTGTTCTTCAAGTTTAAGTGAACTACGAGCCCAATTGTTAATCCTTTAAAGGAAATTATTTGTAAATTTCGACAAGTAGAACAATGAATGGATCAGGTAGACGGTTGAAATCATTGTATATATTGCTTCAATATAATCTACGATACATATATGCATAGCATCCAAACAGTACAATTCGCCAATTTTATGTTCTTCAAGTTTAAGTGAACAACGAGCCCCATTGTTAATCCTTTATCGGAAATTATTTGTAACTTTCGACAAGTAGAACAATGAATGGAACAGGTAGACGGTTGAATTCTTTGTATATATTGCTTCTATATAGTCTAAGAAACATATATGCAAAGCATCCAAACAGTACCATTCGCCAATTTTTTGTTCTTCAAGTTTAAGTGAACAACGAGCCCCATTGTTAATCCTCTAAAGGAAATTATTTGTAAATTTCGGCAAGTAGAACAATGATTGGTACACGTAGACGGTTGAAATCTTTGTATATATTGCTTCCATATAGTCTAAGAAACATGTACGCATAGCATCCAAACAGTACCATTTGCCAATTTTTTGGTCTTCAAGTTTAAGTGAACAATGAGCCCCAATGGTTAATCCTTTATCGGAAATTATTTGTAATTTTCGACAAGTAGAACGATGAATGGAACAGGTAGACGGTGGAAATATTTGTATATATTGCTTCTATATAATATAAGAAACTTATATTCAAAGCATCCAAACAGTACCATTCGCCAATTTTTTGTTCTTCAAGTTTAAGTGAACTACGAGCCCCATTGTTAATCCTTTAAAGGAAATTATTTGTAAATTTCGGCAAGTAAAACAATGAATGGAATCGGTAGACGGTTGAAATCATTGTATATATTGCTTCTATATAGTCTAAGAAACATATATGCAAAGCATCCAAACAGTACAATTCGCCAATTTCTGGTTCTTCAAGTTTAAGTAAACTTCGATCCCCATTGTTAATCCCTTAACGGAAATTATTTGTAAATTTCGACAAGTAGAACAATGAATGGAACAGGTAGACGGTTGAAATCACTGTATATATTGCTTCTATATAGTCTAAGAAACATATATGCAAATCATCCAAACAGAACAATTCGCCAATTATTTGATCTTCAAGTTTAAGTGAACTACGAGCCCCATTGTTAATACTTTAACGGAAATTATTTGTAACTTGCGACAAGTAGAACAATGAATGGAACAGGTAGACGGTTGAAATCTTTGTATATATTGCTTCTATATAATCTAAGAAACATATATGCAAAGCATCCAAACAGTACCATTCGCCAATTTTTTGTTCTTCAAGTTTAAGTGAACAACGAGCCCCATTGTTAATCCTTTAAAGGAAATTATTTGTAAATTTCGACAAGTATAACAATGATTGGAACACGTAGACGGTTGAAATCTTTGTATATATTGCTTCCATATAGTCTAAGGAACATGTACGCAAAGCATCCAAACAGTACCATTCGCCAATTTTTTGTTCTTCAAGTGTAAGTGAACAATGAGCCCCAATGGTTAATCCTTTATCGGAAATTATTTGTAATTTTCGACAAGTAGAACAATGAATGGAACAGGTAGACGGTTGAAATCTTTGTATATATTGCTTCTATATAATCTAAGAAACATATATGCAAAGCATCCAAACAGTACCATTCGCCAATTTTTTGTTCTTCAAGTTTAAGTGAACAACGAGCCCCATTGATAATCATGAAACGGAAATTATTTGTAACTTTCTACAAGTAGAACAATGAATAGAACAGGTAGACGGTTGAAATCTTTCTTTATATTGCTCCTAAATAGTCTAAGAAACATATATACGCAGCATCCAAACAGTACAATTCGCCAATTTTTTGTTCTTCAAGTTTAAGTGAACTACGAGCCCAATTGTTAATCCTTTAAAGGAAATTATTTGTAAATTTCGACAAGTAGAACAATGAATGGATCAGGTAGACGGTTGAAATCATTGTATATATTGCTTCTATATAATCTAAGAAACATATATGCAAAGCATCCAAACAGTACCAATCGCCAATTTTTTGTTCTTCAAGTTTAAGTGAACAACGAGCCCCATTGTTAATCCTTTAAAGGAAATTATTTGTAAATTTCGGCAAGTAGAACAATGAATGGAACAGGTAGACGGTTGAAATATTTGTATATGTTGCTTCCATATAGTCTAAGAAACATGTACGCAAAGCATCCAAACAGTACCATTCGCCAATTTTATGTTCTTCAAGTTTAAGTGAACAACGAGCCCCATTGTTAATCCTTTATCGGAAATTATTTGTAACTTTCGACAAGTAGAACAATGAATGGAACAGGTAGACGGTTGAATTCTTTGTATATATTGCTTCTATATAGTCTAAGAAACATATATGCAAAGCATCCAAACAGTACCATTCGCCAATTTTTTGTTCTTCAAGTTTAAGTGAACAACGAGCCCCATTGTTAATCCTCTAAAGGAAATTATTTGTAAATTTCGGCAAGTAGAACAATGATTGGTACACGTAGACGGTTGAAATCTTTGTATATATTGCTTCCATATAGTCTAAGAAACATGTACGCATAGCATCCAAACAGTACCATTTGCCAATTTTTTGGTCTTCAAGTTTAAGTGAACAATGAGCCCCAATGGTTAATCCTTTATCGGAAATTATTTGTAATTTTCGACAAGTAGAACGATGAATGGAACAGGTAGACGGTTGAAATATTTGTATATATTGCTTCTATATAATATAAGAAACTTATATTCAAAGCATCCAAACAGTACCATTCGCCAATTTTTTGTTCTTCAAGTTTAAGTGAACTACGAGCCCCATTGTTAATCCTTTAAAGGAAATTATTTGTAAATTTCGGCAAGTAGAACAATGAATGGAATCGGTAGACGGTTGAAATCATTGTATATATTGCTTCTATATAGTCTAAGAAACATATATGCAAAGCATCCAAACTGTACAATTCGCCAATTTCTGGTTCTTCAAGTTTAAGTAAACTTCGATACCCATTGTTAATCCCTTAACGGAAATTATTTGTAAATTTCGACAAGTAGAACAATGAATGGAACAGGTAGACGGTTGAAATCACTGTATATATTGCTTCTATATAGTCTAAGAAACATATATGCAAATCATCCAAACAGAACAATTCGCCAATTATTTGATCTTCAAGTTTAAGTGAACTACGAGCCCCATTGTTAATATTTTAACGGAAATTATTTGTAACTTGCGACAAGTAGAACAATGAATGGAACAGGTAGACGGTTGAAATCTTTGTATATATTGCTTCTATATAATCTAAGAAACATATATGCAAAGCATCCAAACAGTACCGTTCGCCAATTTTTTGTTCTTCAAGTTTAAGTGAACAACGAGCCCCATTGTTAATCCTTTAAAGGAAATTATTTGTAAATTTCGACAAGTATAACAATGATTGGAACACGTAGACGGTTGAAATCTTTGTATATATTGCTTCCATATAGTCTAAGGAACATGTACGCAAAGCATCCAAACAGTACCATTCGCCAATTTTTTGTTCTTCAAGTTTAAGTGTACAACGAGCCCCATTGTTAATCCTTTAAAGGAAATTATTTGTAAATTTCGACAAGTATAACAATGATTGGAACACGTAGACGGTTGAAATCTTTGTATATATTGCTTCCATATAGTCTAAGAAACATGTACGCAAAGTATCCAAACAGTACCATTCGCCAATTTTTTGTTCTTCAAGTTTAAGTGAACTACGAGCCCCATTGTTAATCCTTTAAAGGAAATTATTTGTATATTTCGACAAGTAGAACAATGAATGGAACAGGTAGACGGTTGAAATCATTGTATATATTGCTTCTATATAGTCTAAGAAACATATATGCAAAGCATCAAATCAGTACAATTTGCCAATTTATTGTTCTTCAAGTTTAAGTGAACAACGAGCCACATTGTTAATCCTTTAAAGGAAATTATTTGTAAATTTCGACAAGTAGAACAATGATTGGAACACTTAGACGGTTGAAATCTTTGTATATATTGCTTCCATATAGTCTAAGAAACATGTACGCAAAGCATCCAAACAATACCATTCGCCAATTTTTTGTTCTTCAAGTTTAAGTGAACAATGAGCCCCATTGTTAATCCTTTATCGGAAATTATTTGTAATTTTCGACAAGTAGAACAATGAATGGAAAAGGTAGACTGGTGAAATCTTTCTATATATTGCTTCTATATAGTCTAAGAAACATATATGCAAAGAATCCAAACAGTACAATTCGCCAATTTTTTGTTCTTCAAGTATAAGTGAACAATGAGCCCCAATGGTTAATCCTTTATCGGAAATTATTTGTATCTTTCGACAAGTAGAACAATGAATGGTACAGGTAGACGGTTGAGATCTTTGTATATATTGCTTCTATATAGTATAAGAAACATATATGCAAAGCATCCAAACAGTACCATTCGCCAATTTTTTGTTCTTCAAGTTTAAGTGAACAATGAGCCCCATTGTTAATCCTTTATCGGAAATTATTTGTAATTTTCGACAAGTAGAACAATGAATGGAAAAGGTAGACGGTTGTAATCTTTGTATATATTGCTTCTATATAGTCTAAGAAACATATATGCAAAGCATCCAAACAGTACAATTCGCCAATTATTTGTTCTTCAAGTATAAGTGAACAATGAGCCCCAATGGTTAATCCTTTATCGGAAATTATTTGTATCTTTCGACAAGTAGAACAATGAATGGTACAGGTAGACGGTTGAGATCTTTGTATATATTGCTTCTATATAGTCTAAGAAACATATATGCAAAGCATCTAAACAGTACCAATCGCCAATTTCTTGTTCTTGAAGTTTAAGTGAACAATGAGCCCCATTGTTAATCCTTTATCGGAAATTATTAGTAATTTTCGACAAGTAGAACAATGAATGGAACACGTAGACGGCTGAAATCTTTGTATATATTGCTTCTATACAGTCTAAGAAACATATATGCAAAGGATCCAAACTGTACCATTCGCCAATTTTTTGTTCTTCAAGTTTAAGTGAACAACGAGCCCCATTGACAATCATGAAACGGTAATTATTTGTAAGTTTCTACAAGTAGAACAATGAATAGAACAGGTAGACGGTTGAAATCTTTGTATATGCTGCTTCTATATAGTCTAAGAAACCTATATGCAAAGCATCTAAACAGTAACATTCGCCAATTTTTGTATCTTCAAGTATTAGTGAACAACAAGCCCCACTGATAATCATGAAATGGAAATTATTTGTAACTTTCTACAAGTAGAACAATGAATAGTACAGGTAGACGGGTGAAATCTTTCTATATATTGCTTCTATATAGTCTAAGAAACATATATGCAAAGAATCCAAACAGTACAATTCGCCAATTTTTTGTTCTTCAAGTATAAGTGAACAATGAGCCCCAATGGTAAATCCTTTATCGGAAATTATTTGTATCTTTCGACAAGTAGAACAATGAATGGTACAGGTAGACGGTTGAGATCTTTGTATATATTGCTTCTATATAGTCTAAGAAACATATATGCAAAGCATCTAAACAGTAACATTCGCCAATTTTTTGTTCTTCAAGTTTAAGTGAACAACGAACCCCATTGATAATCATGAAATGGAAATTATTTGTAACTTTCTACAAGTAGAACAATGAATGGTACAGGTAGACGGTTGAGATCTTTGTATATATTGCTTCTATATAGTCTAAGAAACATATATGCAAAGCATCTAAACAGTAACATTCGCCAATTTATTGTTCTTCAAGTTTAAGTGAACAACGAGCCCCATTGACAATCATGAAACGGTAATTATTTGTAAGTTTCTACAAGTAGAACAATGAATAGAACAGGTAGGCGGTTGAAATCTTTGTATATGCTGCTTCTATATAGTCTAAGAAACCTATATGCAAAGCATCTAAACAGTAACATTCGCCAATTTTTGTATCTTCAAGTATTAGTGAACAACAAGCCCCATTGATAATCATGAAATGGAAATTATTTGTAACTGTCTACAAGTAGAACATGAATAGTACAGGTATACGAGTGAAATCTTTCTATATATTGCTTCTATATAGTCTAAGATACATATATGCAAAGCATCCAAGCTGTACAATTCGCCAATTTATTGTTCTTCAAGTTTAAGTGAACAACGAGCCCCATTCTTAATCCTTTAAAGGAAATTATTTCTAAATTTCGACAAGTAGAACAATGATTGGAACACGTAGACGGCTGAAAACTTTGTATATATTGCTTCCATATAGTCTAAGGAACATGAACGCAAAGCATCCAAACAGTACCATTCGCCAATTTTTTGTTCTTCAAGTTCAAGTGAACAATGAGCCCCATTGTTAACCCTTATCGGAAATTATTTGTAATTTTCGACAAGTAGAACAATGAATGGAACAGGTATACGTTTGAAATCTTTGTATATATTGCTTCAATATAGTCTAAGAAACATATATGCAAAGCATCCAAACAGTACCATTCGCCAATTTGTTGTTCTTCAAGTTGAAGTGAATAACGAGCCCCATTGATAATCATGAAATGGAAATTATTTGTAACTTTCTACAAGTAGAACAATGAATAGTAAAGGTAGACGGGTGAAATCTTTCTATATATTGCTTCTATGTAGTCTAAGAAACATATACGCAAAGCATCCAAACAGAACAATTCGCCAATTTTTTTTCTTCAAGTTTAAGTGAACTACGAGCCGCATTGTTAATCCTTTAAAGGAAATTATTTGTAAATTTCGACAAGTAGAACAATGATTGGAACACGTAGACGGTTGAAATCTTTGAATATATTGCTTCCATATAGTCTAAGAAACATGAACGCAAAGCATCCAAACAGTACCATTCGCCAATTTTTTGTCCTTCAAGTTTAAGTGAACTACGAGCCCCATTGTTAATCCTTTGAAGGAAATTATTTGGAAATTTCGACAAGTAGAACAATGAATGGAACATGTAGACGGTTGAAATCATTGTATATATTGCTTCAATATAGTCTAAGAAACATATATGCAAAGCATCCAAACAGTACCATTCGCCAATTTGTTGTTCTTCAAGTTGAAGTGAATAACGAGCCCCATTGATAATCATGAAATGGAAATTATTTGTAACTTTCTACAAGTAGAACAATGAATAGTAAAGGTAGACGGGTGAAATCTTTCTATATATTGCTTCTATGTAGTCTAAGAAACATATACGCAAAGCATCCAAACAGAACAATTCGCCAATTTTTTTTCTTCAAGTATTAGTGAACAACAAGCCCCATTGATAATCATGAAATGGAAATTATTTGTAACTTTCTACAAGTAGAACATGAATAGTACAGGTATACGAGTGAAATCTTTCTATGTATTGCTTCTATATAGTCTAAGATACATATATGCAAAGCATCCAAGCTGTACAATTCGCCAATTTATTGTTCTTCAAGTTTAAGTGAACAACGAGCCACATTCTTAATCCTTTAAAGGAAATTATTTCTAAATTTCGACAAGTAGAACAATGAATGGAACACGTAGACGGCTGAAATCTTTGTATATATTGCTTCCATATAGTCTAAGGAACATGAACGCAAAGCATCCAAACAGTACCATTCGCCAATTTTTTGTTCTTCAAGTTCAACTAAACAATGAGCCCCATTGTTAATCCTTTATCGGAAATTATTTGTAATTTTTGACAAGTAGAACAATGAATGGAACAGGTATACGGTTGAAATCTTTGTATATATTGCTTCAATATAGTCTAAGAAATATATATGCAAAGCATCCAAACAGTACCATTCGCCAATTTGTTGTTCTTCAAGTTGAAGTGAATAACGAGCCCCATTGATAATCATGAAATGGAAATTATTTGTAACTTTCTACAAGTAGAACAATGAATAGTAAAGGTAGACGGGTGAAATCTTTCTATATATTGCTTCTATATAGTCTAAGAAACATATACGCAAAGCATCCAAACAGAACAATTCGCCAATTTATTGTTCTTCAAGTTTAAGTGAACAACGAGCCCCATTCTTAATCCTTTAAAGGAAATTATTTCTAAATTTCGACAAGTAGAACAATGATTGGAACACGTAGACGGCTGAAATCTTTGTATATATTGCTTCCATATAGTCTAAGGAACATGAACGCAAAGCATCCAAACAGTACCATTCGCCAATTTTTTGTTCTTCAAGTTTAAGTGAACAGCGAGCCCCATTGATAATCATGAAACGAAAATTATTTGTAACTTTCTACAAGTAGAACAATGAATAGTACAGGTAGACGGGTGAAATCTTTCTATATATTGCTTCTAAATAGTCTAAGAAACATATATGCATAGCGTCCAAACAGTACAATTCGCCAATTTTTTGTTCTTCAAGTTTAATTGAACAACGAGCCCCATTGTTAATCCTTTAAAGGAAATTATTTGTAAATTTCGACAATTAGAACAATGAATGGAATATGTAGACGGTTGAAATCTTTGTATATATTGCTTCTATATAGTCTAAGAAACATATATGCAAAACATCCAAACAGTACCATTCGCCAATTTTTTGTTCTTCAAGTTTATGTGAACAACGAGCCCCATTGATAATCATGAAACGGAAATTATTTGTAACTTTCTACAAGTAGAACAATGATTAGAACAGGTAGACGGTTGAAATCTTTCTATATAATGCTTCTATATAGTCTAAGAAACATATATGCAAAGCATCCAAACAGTACAATTCGCCAATTTTTTGTTCTTCAAGATTAAGTGAACTACGAGCCCCATTGTTAATCCTTTGAAGGAAATTATTGGTAAATTTCGACAAGTAGATCAATGAATGGAACAGGTAGACGGTTGAAATCTTTGTATATATTGCTGCTATATAATCTAAGAAACATATATTCAAAGCATCCAAACAGTACCATTCGCCAATTTTTTGTCCTTCAAGTTTAAGTGAACTACGAGCCCCATTGTTAATCCTTTGAAGGAAATTATTGGTAAATTTCGACAAGTAGAACAATGAATGGAATAGGTAGACGGTTGAAATCATTGTATATATATGCTTCCATATAGTCTAAGAAACATATATGCAAAGCATCCAAACAGTACAATTCGCCAATTTTTTGTTTTTCAAGTTTAAGTGAACAATGAACCCCAATGGTTAATCCTTTATCGGAAATTATTTGTAACTTTCGACAAGTAGAACAATGAATAGTACAGGTAGACGGGTGAAATCTTTGTATATATTGCTTCTATATAGTCTAAGAAACATATATGCAAAGCTTCCAAACAGTACCATTCGCCAATTTTTTGTTCTTCAAGTTTAAGTGAACTACGAGCCCCATTGTTAATCCTTTAAAGGAAATTATTTGTAACTTTCGACAAGTAGAACAATGAATGGAACAGGTAGACGGTTGAAATCATTGTATATATTGCTTCCATATAGTCCATGAAACATATATGCAAAGCATCCAAACAGTACAATTCACGAATTTATTGTTCTTCAAGTTTAAGTAAACAACGATCCCCATTGTTAATCCTTTAACGGAAATTATTTGTAACTTTCGACAAGAAGTACAATGAATGGAACAGGTAGACGGTTGAAATCTTTGTATATATTGCTTTTATATTGTCTAAGAAACATACATGCTAAGCATCCAAACAGTACAATTCACTAATTTATTGTTCTTCAAGTTTAAGTGAACTATGAGCCCCAATGGTTAATCCTTTATCGGAAATTATTTGTAATTTTCGACAAGTAGAACAATGAATGGAACAGGTAGACGGTTGAAATCTTTGTATATATTGCTTCCATATAGTCTAAGAAACATATATGCAAAGCGTCCAAACAGTACAATTCGCCAATTTTTTGCTCTTCAAGTTTAAGTGAACTACGAGCCCCATTGTTAATCCTTTAAAGGAAATTAATTGTAACTTTCTACAAGTAGAACAATGATTGGAACACGTAGACGGATGAAATCTTTGTATATATTGCTTCCATATAGTCTAAGAAACATGTACGCAAAGCATCCAAACAGTACCATGCGCCAATTTTTTGTTCTTCAAGTTTAAGTGAACAATGAGCCCCATTGTTAATCCTTTAACGGAAATTATTTGTAACTTTCGACAAGAAGAACAATGAATGGAACAGGTAGACGGTTGAAATCTTTGTATACATTGCTTCTATATGGTCTAAGAAACAAATATGCAAAGCTTCCAAACAGTACCATTCGCCAATTTTTTGTTCTTCAAGTTTAAGTGAACTACGAGCCCCATTGTTAATCCTTTAACGGAAATTATTTGTAACTTTCGAAAAGTAGGACAATGAATGGAACAGGTAGACGGTTGAAATCTTTGTATATATTGCTTCCATATAGTCCATGAAACATATATGCAAAGCATCCAAACAGTACAATTCGCGAATTTATTGTTCTTCAAGTTTAAGTGAACAACGATCCCCATTGTTAATCCTTTAACGGAAATTATTTGTAACTTTCGACAAGAAGAACAATGAATGGAACAGGTAGACGGTTGAAATCTTTGTATATATTGCTTCTATATAGTCGAAGAAACATATATGCAAAGCATCCAAAGAGTACAATTCGCCAATTTTTTGATCTTCAAGTTTAAGTGAACTACGAGCCCCATTGTTAATCCTTTAAAGGAAATTATTTGTAAATTTCGACAAGTAGAACAATGAATGGATCATGTAGACGGTTGAAATCATTGTATATATTGCTTTTATATTGTCTAAGAAACATTCATGCTAAGCATCCAAACAGTACCATTCGCGAATTTATTGTTCTTCAAGTTGAAGTGAACAACGAGCCCCATTGATTATCATGAAACGGAAATTATTTGTAACTTTCTACAAGTAGAACAATGAATAGAACAGGTAGACGGTTGAAATCTTTGTATATGTTGCTTCTATGTAGTCTACGAAACCTATATGCAAGGCATCTAAACAGTAACAATCACCAATTTTTTGTCCTTCAAGTTTAAGTGAACTACGAGCCCCATTGTTAATCCTTTGAAGGAAATTATTTGTAAATTTCGACAAGTAGAACAATGAATGGAACATGTAGACGGTTGAAATCATTGTATATATTGCTTCAATATAGTCTAAGAAACATATATGCAAAGCATCCAAACAGTACAATTCGCGAATTTATTGTTCTTCAAGTTGAAGTGAACAACGAGCCCCATTGATTATCATGAAACGGAAATTATTTGTAACTTTCTACAAGTAGAACAATGAATGGAACACGTAGACGGCTGAAATCTTTGTATATATTGCTTCTATATAGTCTAAGAAACATATATGCAAAGGATCAAAACTGTACCATTCGCCAATTTTTTGTTCTTCAAGTTTAAGTGAACAACGAGCCCCATTGACAATCATGAAACGGTAATTATTTGTAAGTTTCTACAAGTAGAACAATGAATAGAACAGGTAGACGGTTGAAATCTTTGTATATGCTGCTTCTATATAGTCTAAGAAACCTATATGCAAAGCATCTAAACAGTAACATTCGCCAATTTTTGTATCTTCAAGTATTAGTGAACAACAAGCCCCATTGATAATCATGAAATGGAAATTATTTGTAACTTTCTACAAGTAGAACATGAATAGTACAGGTATACGAGTGAAATCTTTCTATGTATTGCTTCTATATAGTCTAAGATACATATATGCAAAGCATCCAAGCTGTACAATTCGCCAATTTATTGTTCTTCAAGTTTAAGTGAACAACGAGCCACATTCTTAATCCTTTAAAGGAAATTATTTCTAAATTTCGACAAGTAGAACAATGATTAAGAACACGTAGACGGCTGAAATCTTTGTATATATTGCTTCCATATAGTCTAAGGAACATGAACGCAAAGCATCCAAACAGTACCATTCGCCAATTTTTTGTTCTTCAAGTTCAACTAAACAATGAGCCCCATTGTTAATCCTTTATCGGAAATTATTTGTAATTTTTGACAAGTAGAACAATGAATGGAACAGGTATACGGTTGAAATCTTTGTATATATTGCTTCAATATAGTCTAAGAAATATATATGCAAAGCATCCAAACAGTACCATTCGCCAATTTGTTGTTCTTCAAGTTGAAGTGAATAACGAGCCCCATTGATAATCATGAAATGGAAATTATTTGTAACTTTCTACAAGTAGAACAATGAATAGTAAAGGTAGACGGGTGAAATCTTTCTATATATTGCTTCTATATAGTCTAAGAAACATATACGCAAAGCATCCAAACAGAACAATTCGCCAATTTATTGTTCTTCAAGTTTAAGTGAACAACGAGCCCCATTCTTAATCCTTTAAAGGAAATTATTTCTAAATTTCGACAAGTAGAACAATGATTGGAACACGTAGACGGCTGAAATCTTTGTATATATTGCTTCCATATAGTCTAAGGAACATGAACGCAAAGCATCCAAACAGTACCATTCGCCAATTTTTTGTTCTTCAAGTTTAAGTGAACAGCGAGCCCCATTGATAATCATGAAACGAAAATTATTTGTAACTTTCTACAAGTAGAACAATGAATAGTACAGGTAGACGGGTGAAATCTTTCTGTATATTGCTTCTAAATAGTCTAAGAAACATATATGCATAGCGTCCAAACAGTACAATTCGCCAATTTTTTGTTCTTCAAGTTTAATCGAACAACGAGCCCCATTGTTAATCCTTTAAAGGAAATTATTTGTAAATTTCGACAATTAGAACAATGAATGGAATATGTAGACGGTTGAAATCTTTGTATATATTGCTTCTATATAGTCTAAGAAACATATATGCAAAACATCCAAACAGTACCATTCGCCAATTTTTTGTTCTTCAAGTTTATGTGAACAACGAGCCCCATTGATAATCATGAAACGGAAATTATTTGTAACTTTCTACAAGTAGAACAATGATTAGAACAGGTAGACGGTTGAAATCTTTCTATATAATGCTTCTATATAGTCTAAGAAACATATATGCAAAGCATCCAAACAGTACAATTCGCCAATTTTTTGTTCTTCAAGATTAAGTGAACTACGAGCCCCATTGTTAATCCTTTGAAGGAAATTATTGGTAAATTTCGACAAGTAGATCAATGAATGGAACAGGTAGACCGTTGAAATCTTTGTATATATTGCTGCTATATAATCTAAGAAACATATATTCAAAGCATCCAAGCAGTACCATTCGCCAATTTTTTGTCCTTCAAGTTTAAGTGAACTACGAGCCCCATTGTTAATCCTTTGAAGGAAATTATTTGTAACTTTCGACAAGAAGTACAATGAATGGAACAGGTAGACGGTTGAAATCTTTGTATATATTGCTTTTATATTGTCTAAGAAACATACATGCTAAGCATCCAAACAGTACAATTCACTAATTTATTGTTCTTCAAGTTTAAGTGAACTATGAGCCCCAATGGTTAATCCTTTATCGGAAATTATTTGTAATTTTCTACAAGTAGAACAATGATTGGAACACGTAGACGGATGAAATCTTTATATATATTGCTTCCATATAGTCTAAGAAACATGTACGCAAAGCATCCAAACAGTACCATGCGCCAATTTTTTGTTCTTCAAGTTTAAGTGAACAATGAGCCCCATTGTTAATCCTTTAACGGAAATTATTTGTAACTTTCGACAAGAAGAACAATGAATGGAACAGGTAGACGGTTGAAATCTTTGTATACATTGCTTCTATATGGTCTAAGAAACAAATATGCAAAGCTTCCAAACAGTACCATTCGCCAATTTTTTGTTCTTCAAGTTTAAGTGAACTACGAGCCCCATTGTTAATCCTTTAACGGAAATTATTTGTAACTTTCGAAAAGTAGGACAATGAATGGAACAGGTAGACGGTTGAAATCTTTGTATATATTGCTTCCATATAGTCCATGAAACATATATGCAAAGCATCCAAACAGTACAATTCGCGAATTTATTGTTCTTCAAGTTTAAGTGAACAACGATCCCCATTGTTAATCCTTTAACGGAAATTATTTGTAACTTTCGACAAGAAGAACAATGAATGGAACAGGTAGACGGTTGAAATCTTTGTATATATTGCTTCTATATAGTCGAAGAAACATATATGCAAAGCATCCAAAGAGTACAATTCGCCAATTTTTTGATCTTCAAGTTTAAGTGAACTACGAGCCCCATTGTTAATCCTTTAAAGGAAATTATTTGTAAATTTCGACAAGTAGAACAATGAATGGATCATGTAGACGGTTGAAATCATTGTATATATTGCTTTTATATTGTCTAAGAAACATTCATGCTAAGCATCCAAACAGTACCATTCGCGAATTTATTGTTCTTCAAGTTGAAGTGAACAACGAGCCCCATTGATTATCATGAAACGGAAATTATTTGTAACTTTCTACAAGTAGAACAATGAATAGAACAGGTAGACGGTTGAAATCTTTGTATATGTTGCTTCTATGTAGTCTACGAAACCTATATGCAAGGCATCTAAACAGTAACAATCACCAATTTTTTGATCTTCAAGTTTAAGTGAACAGCGAGCCCCATTGATAATCATGAAATGGAAATTATTTATAACTTTCGACAAGTAGAACAATGATTGGAACACGGAGACGGTTGAAATCTTTGTATATGTTGCTTCTATATAGTCTAAGAAACATATATGCAAAGCATCCAAACAGTACCATTCGCCAATTTTTTGTCCTTCAAGTTTAAGTGAACTACGAGCCCCATTGTTAATCCTTTGAAGGAAATTATTTGTAAATTTCGACAAGTAGAACAATGAATGGAACATGTAGACGGTTGAAATCATTGTATATATTGCTTCTATATAGTCTAAGAAACATATATGCAAATCATCCAAACAGTACAATTCGCCAATTTTTTGTTTTTCAAGTTTAAGTGAACTACGAGCCCCATTGTTAACACTTTAACGGAAATTATTTGTAACTTTCGACAAGTAGAACAATGATTGGAACAGGTAGACGGTTGAAATAAATGTATATATTGCTTCTATATAGTCGAAGATACATATATGCAAAGCATCCAAACAGTACAATTCGCCAATTTTATGTTCTTCAAGTTTAAGTGAACAACGAGCCCCATTGATAATCCTTTAACGGAAATTATTTGTAACTTTCGACAAGTAGGACAATGAATGGAACAGGTAGCCGGTTGAAATCATTGTATATATAGCTTCTATATAGTCTAAGAAACATATATGCAAAGCATCCAAACAGTACAATTCGCCAATTTTTTGTTCTTCAAGTTTAAGTGAACTACGAGCCCCATTGTTAATCCTTTAAAGGAAATTATTTGTAAATTTCGACAAGTAGAACAATGAATGGAACACGTAGACTGTTGATATCATTGTATATATTGCTTCTATATAGTCCAAGAAACGTATATGCAAAGCGCCCAAACAGTACAATTCGCCAATTTTTTGCTCTTCAAGTTTTAGTGAACTACCAGCCCCATTGTTAATCCTTTAAAGGAAGTTATTTGTAAATTTCGACAAGTATAACAATGATTGGAACACGTAGACGGTTGAAATCTTTGTATATATTGCTTCCATATAGTCTAAGGAACATGTACGCAAAGCATCCAAACAGTACCATTCGCCAATTTTTTGTTCTTCAAGTGTAAGTGAACAATGAGCCCCAATGGTTAATCCTTTATCGGAAATTATTTGTAATTTTCGACAAGTAGAACAATGAATGGAATATGTAGACGGTTGAAATCTTTGCATATATTGCTTCTATATAGTCTAAGAAACATATATGCAAAACATCCAAACAGTTCCATTCGCCAATTTATTGTTCTTCAAGTTTAAGTGAACAATGAGCCCCAATGGTTAATCCTTTAAAGGAAGTTATTTGTAACTTTCGACAAGTAGAACAATGAATGGAACAGGTAGGCGGGTGAAATCTTTGTTTATATTACTTCTATATAGTCTAAGAAACATATATGCAAAGCATCCAAAAAGTACAATTCGCCAATTTATTGTTCTTCAAGTTTAACTGTACAACGAGCCCCATTGTTAATCATTTAACGGAAATTATTTGTAAATTTCTACAAGTAAAACAATGAATGGAACAGGTAGACTGTTGAAATTTATGTATATATTGCTTCTATATAGTCTAAGAAACATATATGCAAAGCATCCAAACAGTACCAATCGCCAATTTTTTGTTCTTCAAGTTTAAGTGAACTACGAGCCCCATTGATAATCATGAAAGGGAAATTATTTGTAAATTTCGACAATTAGAACAATGAATGGAATATGTAGACGGTTGAAATCTTTGTATATATTGCTTCTATATAGTCTAAGAAACATATATGCAAAACATCCAAACAGTTCCATTCGCCAATTTTTTGTTCTTCAAGTTTATGTGAACAACGAGCCCCATTGATAATCATGAAACGAAAATTATTTGTAACTTTCTACAAGTAGAACAATAAATATAACTGGTAGACGGTTGAAATCTTTCTATATATTGCTTCTATATAGTCTAAGAAACATATATGCAAAGCATCCAAACAGTACCATTCGCGAATTTATTGTTCTTCAAGTTGAAGTGAACAACGAGCCCCATTGATTATCATGAAAGGGAAATTATTTGTATCTTTCTACAAGTAGAACAATGAATAGAACAGGTAGTCTGTTGAAATATTTGTATATATTGCTTCTATATAGTCTCGGAAACCTATATGCAAATCATCCAAACAGTAACATTCGCCTATTTTTTGTTCTTCAAGTTTAAGCGAACTACAAGCCCCATTGTTAATCCTTTAACTGAAATTATTTGTAACTTTCGACAAGTAGAACAATGAATGGAACAGGTAGACGGTTGAAATCATTGTATATATTGCTTCTATATAGTCTTAGAAACATATATGCAAAGCATCCAAACAGAACTAGTCGCCAGTTTTTTATTCTTCAAGTTTAAGTGAACAACGAGCCCCATTGATAATCATGAAACGGAAATTATTTGTAACTTTCTACAAGTAGAACAATGAATAGAACAGGTAGACGGTTGAAATCTTTGTATGTGTTGTTTCTATATAGTCTAAGAAACCTATGTGCAAAGCATCTAAACAGTAACATTCGCCAATTTTTTGATCTTCAAGTTTAAGTGAACAGCGAGCCCCATTGATAATCATGAAATGGAAATTATTTGTAACTTTCTACAAGTAGAACAATGAATAGTACAGGTAGACGGTTGAAATCTTTCTATATATTGCTTCTATATAGTCTAAGAAACATATATGCAAAGCATCCAAACAGTACAATTCGCCAATTTTTTGTTCTTCAAGTTTAAGTGAACTACGAGCCCCATTGTTAATCCTTTAAAGGAAATTATTTGTACATTTCGACAAGTAAAACAATGAATGGAACAGGTAGACTTTTGAAATCTTTGTATATGTTGCTTCTATATAGTCTAAGAAACATATATGCATAGCGTCCAAACAGTACAATTCGCCAATTTTTTGCTCTTCAAGATTAAGTGAACTACGAGCCCCATTGTTAATCCTTTAAAGGAAATTATTTGTAAATTTCGGCAAGTAGAACAATGAATGGCATAGGTAGACGGTTGAAATCATTGTATATATTGCTTCTATATAGTCTAAGAAACATATATGCAAAGCATCCAAACAGTACAATTCGCCAATTTCTTGTTCTTCAAGTTTAAGTAAACTACGATCCCCATTGTTAATCCCTTAACGGAAATTATTTGTAACTTTCGACAAGTAGAACAATGAATGGAACAGGTAGACGGTTGAAATCATTGTATATATTTCTTCTATATAGTCTAAGAAACATATCTGCAAATCATCCAAACAGTACAATTCGCCAATTATTTGATCTTCAAGTTTAAGTGAACTACGAGCCCCATTGTTAATACTTTAACGGAAATTATTTGTAACTTGCGACAACTAGAACAATGAATGGAACAGGTAGACGGTTGAAAGCAATGTATTTATTGCTTCTATATAGTCTAAGAAACATATATGCAAAGCATCCAAACAGTACAATTCGCCAATTTTTTGATCTTCAAGTTTAAGTGAACTACGAGCCCCATTGTTAATCCTTTAAAGGAAATTATTTGTAAATTTCGGCAAGTAGAACAATGAATGGAACAGGTAGACGGTTGAAATCTTTGTATATGTTGCTTCCATATAGTCTAAGAAACATGTACTCAAAGCATCCAAACAGTACCATTCGCCAATTTTATGTTCTTCAAGTTTAAGTGAACAATGAGCCCCAATGGTTAATCCTTTATCGGAAATTATTTGTAATTTTCGACATGTAGAACGATGAATGGAACAGGTAGACGGTTGAAATATTTGTATATATTGCTTCTATATAATATAAGAAACTTATATTCAAAGCATCCAAACAGTACCATTCGCCAATTTTTTGTTCTTCAAGTTTAAGTGAACTACGAGCCCCATTGTTAATCCTTTAAAGGAAATTATTTGTAAATTTCGGCAAGTAGAACAATGAATGGAATAGGTAGACGGTTGAAATCATTGTATATATTGCTTCTATATAGTCTAAGAAACATATATGCAAAGCATCCAAACAGTACAATTCGCCAATTTCTGGTTCTTCAAGTTTAAGTAAACTTCGATCCCCATTGTTAATCCCTTAACGGAAATTATTTGTAACTTTCGACAAGTAGAACAATGAATGGAACAGGTAGACGGTTGAAATCACTGTATATATTGCTTCTATATAGTCTAAGAAACATATATGCAAATCATCCAAACAGTACAATTCGCCAATTATTTGATCTTCAAGTTTAAGTGAACTACGAGCCCCATTGTTAATACTTTAACGGAAATTATTTGTAACTTGCGACAAGTAGAACGATGAATGGAACAGGTAGACGGTTGAAATATTTGTATATATTGCTTCTATATAATATAAGAAACTTATATTCAAAGCATCCAAACAGTACCATTCGCCAATTTTTTGTTCTTCAAGTTTAAGTGAACTACGAGCCCCATTGTTAATCCTTTAAAGGAAATTATTTGTAAATTTCGGCAAGTAGAACAATGAATGGAATCGGTAGACGGTTGAAATCATTGTATATATTGCTTCTATATAGTCTAAGAAACATATATGCAATGCATCCAAACTGTACAATTCGCCAATTTCTGGTTCTTCAAGTTTAAGTAAACTTCGATCCCCATTGTTAATCCCTTAACGGAAATTATTTGTAAATTTCGACAAGTAGAACAATGAATGGAACAGGTAGACGGTTGAAATCACTGTATATATTGCTTCTATATAGTCTAAGAAACATATATGCAAATCATCCAAACAGAACAATTCGCCAATTATTTGATCTTCAAGTTTAAGTGAACTACGAGCCCCATTGTTAATATTTTAACGGAAATTATTTGTAATTTGCGACAAGTAGAACAATGAATGGAACAGGTAGACGGTTGAAATCTTTGTATATATTGCTTCTATATAGTCTAAGAAACATATATGCAAAGCATCAAATCAGTACAATTTGCCAATTTATTGTTCTTCAAGTTTAAGTGAACAACGAGCCACATTGTTAATCCTTTAAAGGAAATTATTTGTAAATTTCGACAAGTAGAACAATGATTGGAACACTTAGACGGTTGAAATCTTTGTATATATTGCTTCCATATAGTCTAAGAAACATGTACGCAAAGTATCCAAACAGTACCATTCGCCAATTTTTTGTTCTTCAAGTTTAAGTGAACTACGAGCCCCATTGTTAATCCTTTAAAGGAAATTATTTGTATATTTCGACAAGTAGAACAATGAATGGAACAGGTAGACGGTTGAAATCATTGTATATATTGCTTCTATATAGTCTAAGAAACATATATGCAAAGCATCAAATCAGTACAATTTGCCAATTTATTGTTCTTCAAGTTTAAGTGAACAACGAGCCACATTGTTAATCCTTTAAAGGAAATTATTTGTAAATTTCGACAAGTAGAACAATGATTGGAACACTTAGACGGTTGAAATCTTTGTATATATTGCTTCCATATAGTCTAAGAAACATGTACGCAAAGCATCCAAACAGTACCATTCGCCAATTTTTTGTTCTTCAAGTTTAAGTGAACAATGAGCCCCATTGTTAATCCTTTATCGGAAATTATTTGTAATTTTCGACAAGTAGAACAATGAATGGAAAAGGTAGACGGGTGAAATCTTTCTATATATTGCTTCTATATAGTCTAAGAAACATATATGCAAAGAATCCAAACATTACCATTCGCCAATTTTTTGTTCTTCAAGTTTAAGTGAACAATGAGCCCCAATGGTTAATCCTTTATCGGAAATTATTTGTAATTTTCGGCAAGTAGAACAATGAATGGAACAGGTAGACGGCTGAAATCTTTGTATATATTGCTTCTATATAGTCTAAGAAACATATATGCAAAGCATCCAAACAGTACCATTCGCCAATTTTTTGGTCTTCAAGTGTACGTGAACAACGAGCCCCATTGATAATCATGAAATGAAAATTATTTGTAACTTTCTACATGTAGAACAATGAATAGTACAGGTAGACGGGTGAAATCTTTCTATATATTGCTTCTATATAGTCTAAGAAACATATATGCAAAGCATCCAAACAGTACCATTCGCCAATTTTTTGTTCTTCAAGTTTAAGTGAACTACGAGCCCCATTTTTAATCCTTTAAAGGAAATTATTTGTAAATTTCGACAAGTAGAACAATGATTGGAACACGTAGACGGTTGAAATCTTTGAATATATTGCTTCAATATAGTCTAAGAAACATATATGCAAAGCATCCAAACAGTACCATTCGCCAATTTGTTGTTCTTCAAGTTGAAGTGAACAACGAGCCCCATTGATAATCATGAAATGGAAATTATTTGTAACTTTCTACAAGTAGAACAATGAATAGTACAGGTAGACGGGTGAAATCTTTCTATATATTGCTTCTATATAGTCTAAGAAACATATACGCAAAGCATCCAAACAGTACAATTCGCCAATTTTTTTTCTTCAAGTTTAAGTGAACAACGAGCCCCATTATTAATCCTTTAAAGGAAATTATTTGTAAATTTCTACAAGTAGAACAATGATTGGAACACGTAGACGGTTGAAATATTTGAATATATTGCTTCCATATAGTCTAAGAAACATATTGCAAAGCATCCAAACTGTACCATTCGCTAATTTTTTGTTCTTCAAGTTTAAGTGAACAACGAGCCCCATTGTTATCCTTTAAAGGAAATTATTTGTAAATTTCGACAAGTAGAACAATGATTGGAACACGTAGACGGTTGAAATCTTTGTATATATTGCTTCCATATAGTCTAAGAAACATGTACGCAAAGCATCCAAACAGTACCATTCGCCAATTTTTTGTTCTTGAAGTTTAAGTGAACAATGAGCCCCATTGTTAATCCTTTATCGGAAATTATTAGTAATTTTCGACAAGTAGAACAATGAATGGAACACGTAGACGGCTGAAATCTTTGTATATATTGCTTCTATATAGTCTAAGAAACATATATGCAAAGGATCCAAACTGTACCATTCGCCAATTTTTTGTTCTTCAAGTTTAAGTGAACAACGAGCCCCATTGACAATCATGAAACGGTAATTATTTGTAAGTTTCTACAAGTAGAACAATGAATAGAACAGGTAGACGGTTGAAATCTTTGTATATGCTGCTTCTATATAGTCTAAGAAACCTATATGCAAAGCATCTAAACAGTAACATTCGCCAATTTATTGTTCTTCAAGTTTAAGTGAACAACGAGCCCCATTGACAATCATGAAACGGTAATTATTTGTAAGTTTCTACAAGTAGAACAATGAATAGAACAGGTAGACGGTTGAAATCTTTCTATATATTGCTTCTATATAGTCTAAGAAACATATATGCAAAGAATCCAAACAGTACAATTCGCCAATTTTTTGTTCTTCAAGTATAAGTGAACAATGAGCCCCAATGGTAAATCCTTTATCGGAAATTATTTGTATCTTTCGACAAGTAGAACAATGAATGGTACAGGTAGACGGTTGAGATCTTTGTATATATTGCTTCTATATAGTCTAAGAAACATATATGCAAAGCATCTAAACAGTAACATTCGCCAATTTTTTGTTCTTCAAGTATAAGTGAACAATGAGCCCCAATGGTAAATCCTTTATCGGAAATTATTTGTATCTTTCGACAAGTAGAACAATGAATGGTACAGGTAGACGGTTGAGATCTTTGTATATATTGCTTCTATATAGTCTAAGAAACATATATGCAAAGCATCTAAACAGTAACATTCGCCAATTTTTTGTTCTTCAAGTTTAAGTGAACAACGAACCCCATTGACAATCATGAAACGGTAATTATTTGTAAGTTTCTACAAGTAGAACAATGAATAGAACAGGTAGACGGTTGAAATCTTTGTATATGCTGCTTCTATATAGTCTAAGAAACCTATATGCAAAGCATCTAAACAGTAACATTCGCCAATTTTTGTATCTTCAAGTATTAGTGAACAACAAGCCCCATTGATAATCATGAAATGGAAATTATTTGTAACTGTCTACAAGTAGAACATGAATAGTACAGGTATACGAGTGAAATCTTTCTATATATTGCTTCTATATAGTCTAAGATACATATATGCAAAGCATCCAAGCTGTACAATTCGCCAATTTATTGTTCTTCAAGTTTAAGTGAACAACGAGCCCCATTCTTAATCCTTTAAAGGAAATTATTTCTAAATTTCGACAAGTAGAACAATGATTGGAACACGTAGACGGCTGAAATCTTTGTATATATTGCTTCCATATAGTCTAAGGAACATGAACGCAAAGCATCCAAACAGTACCATTCGCCAATTTTTTGTTCTTCAAGTTCAAGTGAACAATGAGCCCCATTGTTAATCCTTTATCGGAAATTAATTGTAATTTTCGACAAGTAGAACAATGAATGGAACAGGTATACGTTTGAAATCTTTGTATATATTGCTTCAATATAGTCTAAGAAACATATATGCAAAGCATCCAAACAGTACCATTCGCCAATTTGTTGTTCTTCAAGTTGAAGTGAATAACGAGCCCCATTGATAATCATGAAATGGAAATTATTTGTAACTTTCTACAAGTAGAACAATGAATAGTAAAGGTAGACGGGTGAAATCTTTCTATATATTGCTTCTATGTAGTCTAAGAAACATATACGCAAAGCATCCAAACAGAACAATTCGCCAATTTTTTTTCTTCAAGTTTAAGTGAACTACGAGCCACATTGTTAATCCTTTAAAGGAAATTATTTGTAAATTTCGACAAGTAGAACAATGATTGGAACACGTAGACGGTTGAAATCTTTGAATATATTGCTTCCATATAGTCTAAGAAACATATTGCAAAGCATCCAAACTGTACCATTCGCTAATTTTTTGTTCTTCAAGTTTAAGTGAACAATGAGCCCCAATCGTTAATCCTTTATCGGAAATTATTTGCAATTTTCGACAAGTAGAACAATGAATGGAACACGTAGACGGCTGAAATCTTTGTATATATTGCTTCTATATAGTCTAAGAAACATATATGCAAAGGATCAAAACTGTACCATTCGCCAATTTTTTGTTCTTCAAGTTTAAGTGAACAACGAGCCCCATTGACAATCATGAAACGGTAATTATTTGTAAGTTTCTACAAGTAGAACAATGAATAGAACAGGTAGACGGTTGAAATCTTTGTATATGCTGCTTCTATATAGTCTAAGAAACCTATATGCAAAGCATCTAAACAGTAACATTCGCCAATTTTTGTATCTTCAAGTATTAGTGAACAACAAGCCCCATTGATAATCATGAAATGGAAATTATTTGTAACTTTCTACAAGTAGAACATGAATAGTACAGGTATACGAGTGAAATCTTTCTATGTATTGCTTCTATATAGTCTAAGATACATATATGCAAAGCATCCAAGCTGTACAATTCGCCAATTTATTGTTCTTCAAGTTTAAGTGAACAACGAGCCCCATTGTTAATCCTTTAAAGGAAATTATTTGTAAATTTCGACAAGTAGAACAATGATTGGAACACTTAGACGGTTGAAATCTTTGTATATCTTGCTTCCATATAGTCTAAGAAACATGTACGCAAAGTATCCAAACAGTACCATTCGCCAATTTTTTGTTCTTCAAGTTTAAGTGAACTACGAGCCCCATTGTTAATCCTTTAAAGGAAATTATTTGTATATTTCGACAAGTAGAACAATGAATGGAACAGGTAGACGGTTGAAATCATTGTATATATTGCTTCTATATAGTCTAAGAAACATATATGCAAAGCATCCAAACAGTACCATTCGCCAATTTTTTGTTCTTCAAGTTTAAGTGAACTACGAGCCCCATTTTTAATCCTTTAAAGGAAATTATTTGTAAATTTCGACAAGTAGAACAATGATTGGAACACGTAGACGGTTGAAATCTTTGAATATATTGCTTCAATATAGTCTAAGAAACATATATGCAAAGCATCCAAACAGTACCATTCGCCAATTTGTTGTTCTTCAAGTTGAAGTGAACAACGAGCCCCATTGATAATCATGAAATGGAAATTATTTGTAACTTTCTACAAGTAGAACAATGAATAGTAAAGGTAGACGGGTGAAATCTTTCTATATATTGCTTCTATATAGTCTAAGAAACATATACGCAAAGCATCCAAACAGTACAATTCGCCAATTTTTTTTCTTCAAGTTTAAGTGAACTACGAGCCGCATTGTTAATCCTTTAAAGGAAATTATTTGTAAATTTCGACAAGTAGAACAATGATTGGAACACGTAGACGGTTGAAATATTTGAATATATTGCTTCCATATAGTCTAAGAAACATATTGCAAAGCATCCAAACTGTACCATTCGCTAATTTTTTGTTCTTCAAGTTTAAGTGAACAACGAGCCCCATTGTTATCCTTTAAAGGAAATTATTTGTAAATTTCGACAAGTAGAACAATGATTGGAACACGTAGACGGTTGAAATCATTGTATATATTGCTTCCATATAGTCTAAGAAACATGTACGCAAAGCATCCAAACAGTACCATTCGCCAATTTTTTGTTCTTCTAGTATAAGTGAACAATGAGCCCCAATGGTTAATCCTTTATCGGAAATTATTTGTATCTTTCGACAAGTAGAACAATGAATGGTACAGGTAGACGGTTGAGATCTTTGTATATATTGCTTCTATATAGTCTAAGAAACATATATGCAAAGCATCTAAACAGTAACATTCGCCAATTTTTTGTTCTTCAAGTTTAAGTGAACAACGAGCCCCATTGACAATCATGAAACGGTAATTATTTGTAAGTTTCTACAAGTAGAACAATGAATAGAACAGGTAGACGGTTGAAATCTTTCTATATATTGCTTCTATATAGTCTAAGAAACATATATGCAAAGAATCCAAACAGTACAATTCGCCAATTTTTTGTTCTTCAAGTATAAGTGAACAATGAGCCCCAATGGTAAATCCTTTATCGGAAATTATTTGTATCTTTCGACAAGTAGAACAATGAATGGTACAGGTAGACGGTTGAGATCTTTGTATATATTGCTTCTATATAGTCTAAGAAACATATATGCAAAGCATCTAAACAGTAACATTCGCCAATTTTTTGTTCTTCAAGTTTAAGTGAACAACGAACCCCATTGATAATCATGAAATGGAAATTATTTGTAACTTTCTACAAGTAGAACAATGAATGGAACAGGTAGTCGGTTGAAATCATTGTATATATTGCTTCCATATAGTCTAAGAAACATGTACGCAAAGCATCCAAACAGTACCATTCGCCAATTTTTTGTTCTTGAAGTTTAAGTGAACAATGAGCCCCATTGTTAATCCTTTATCGGAAATTATTAGTAATTTTCGACAAGTAGAACAATGAATGGAACACGTAGACGGCTGAAATCTTTGTATATATTGCTTCTATATAGTCTAAGAAACATATATGCAAAGGATCCAAACTGTACCATTCGCCAATTTTTTGTTCTTCAAGTTTAAGTGAACAACGAGCCCCATTGACAATCATGAAACGGTAATTATTTGTAAGTTTCTACAAGTAGAGCAATGAATAGAACAGGTAGACGGTTGAAATCTTTGTATATGCTGCTTCTATATAGTCTAAGAAACCTATATGCAAAGCATCTAAACAGTAACATTCGCCAATTTATTGTTCTTCAAGTTTAAGTGAACAACGAGCCCCATTGACAATCATGAAACGGTAATTATTTGTAAGTTTCTACAAGTAGAACAATGAATAGAACAGGTAGACGGTTGAAATCTTTCTATATATTGCTTCTATATAGTCTAAGAAACATATATGCAAAGAATCCAAACAGTACAATCCGCCAATTTTTTGTTCTTCAAGTATAAGTGAACAATGAGCCCCAATGGTAAATCCTTTATCGGAAATTATTTGTATCTTTCGACAAGTAGAACAATGAATGGTACAGGTAGACGGTTGAGATCTTTGTATATATTGCTTCTATATAGTCTAAGAAACATATATGCAAAGCATCTAAACAGTAACATTCGCCAATTTTTTGTTCTTCAAGTTTAAGTGAACAACGAACCCCATTGATAATCATGAAATGGAAATTATTTGTAACTTTCTACAAGTAGAACAATGAATGGTACAGGTAGACGGTTGAGATCTTTGTATATATTGCTTCTATATAGTCTAAGAAACATATATGCAAAGCATCTAAACAGTAACATTCGCCAATTTATTGTTCTTCAAGTTTAAGTGAACAACGAGCCCCATTGACAATCATGAAACGGTAATTATTTGTAAGTTTCTACAAGTAGAACATTGAATAGAACAGGTAGACGGTTGAAATCTTTGTATATGCTGCTTCTATATAGTCTAAGAAACCTATATGCAAAGCATCTAAACAGTAACATTCGCCAATTTTTGTATCTTCAAGTATTAGTGAACAACAAGCCCCATTGATAATCATGAAATGGAAATTATTTGTAACTGTCTACAAGTAGAACATGAATAGTACAGGTATACGAGTGAAATCTTTCTATATATTGCTTCTATATAGTCTAAGATACATATATGCAAAGCATCCAAGCTGTACAATTCGCCAATTTATTGTTCTTCAAGTTGAAGTGAACAACGAGCCCCATTGATAATCATGAAATGGAAATTATTTGTAACTTTCTACAAGTAGAACAATGAATAGTAAAGGTAGACGGGTGAAATCTTTCTATATATTGCTTCTATATAGTCTAAGAAACATATACGCAAAGCATCCAAACAGTACAATTCGCCAATTTTTTTTCTTCAAGTTTAAGTGAACTACGAGCCGCATTGTTAATCCTTTAAAGGAAATTATTTGTAAATTTCGACAAGTAGAACAATGATTGGAACACGTAGACGGTTGAAATATTTGAATATATTGCTTCCATATAGTCTAAGAAACATATTGCAAAGCATCCAAACTGTACCATTCGCTAATTTTTTGTTCTTCAAGTTTAAGTGAACAACGAGCCCCATTGTTATCCTTTAAAGGAAATTATTTGTAAATTTCGACAAGTAGAACAATGATTGGAACACGTAGACGGTTGAAATCATTGTATATATTGCTTCCATATAGTCTAAGAAACATGTACGCAAAGCATCCAAACAGTACCATTCGCCAATTTTTTGTTCTTCTAGTATAAGTGAACAATGAGCCCCAATGGTTAATCCTTTATCGGAAATTATTTGTATCTTTCGACAAGTAGAACAATGAATGGTACAGGTAGACGGTTGAGATCTTTGTATATATTGCTTCTATATAGTCTAAGAAACATATATGCAAAGCATCTAAACAGTAACATTCGCCAATTTTTTGTTCTTCAAGTTTAAGTGAACAACGAACCCCATTGATAATCATGAAATGGAAATTATTTGTAACTTTCTACAAGTAGAACAATGAATGGAACAGGTAGTCGGTTGAAATCATTGTATATATTGCTTCTATATAGTCTCAGAAACATATATGCAAAGCATCCAATCAGTACAATTCGCCAATTTATTGTTCTTCAAGTTTAAGTGAACAACGAGCCCCATTCTTAATCCTTTAAAGGAAATTATTTCTAAATTTCGACAAGTAGAACAATGATTGGAACACGTAGACGGCTGAAATCTTTGTATATATTGCTTCCATATAGTCTAAGGAACATGAACGCAAAGCATCCAAACAGTACCATTCGCCAATTTTTTGTTCTTCAAGTTCAAGTGAACAATGAGCCCCATTGTTAATCCTTTATCGGAAATTATTTGTAATTTTCGACAAGTAGAACAATGAATGGAACAGGTATACGTTTGAAATCTTTGTATATATTGCTTCAATATAGTCTAAGAAACATATATGCAAAGCATCCAAACAGTACCATTCGCCAATTTGTTGTTCTTCAAATTGAAGTGAATAACGAGCCCCATTGATAATCATGAAATGGAAATTATTTGTAACTTTCTACAAGTAGAACAATGAATAGTAAAGGTAGACGGGTGAAATCTTTCTATATATTGCTTCTATGTAGTCTAAGAAACATATACGCAAAGCATCCAAACAGAACAATTCGCCAATTTTTTTTCTTCAAGTTTAAGTGAACTACGAGCCACATTGTTAATCCTTTAAAGGAAATTATTTGTAAATTTCGACAAGTAGAACAATGATTGGAACACGTAGACGGTTGAAATCTTTGAATATATTGCTTCCATATAGTCTAAGAAACATATTGCAAAGCATCCAAACTGTACCATTCGCCAATTTTTTGTTCTTCAAGTTTAAGTGAACAACCAGCCCCATTGACAATCATGAAACGGTAATTATTTGTAAGTTTCTACAAGTAGAACAATGAATAGAACAGGTAGACGGTTGAAATCTTTGAATATATTGCTTCCATATAGTCTAAGAAACATATTGCAAAGCATCCAAACTGTACCATTCGCCAATTTTTTGTTCTTCAAGTTTAAGTGAACAATGAGCCCCAATCGTTAATCCTTTATCGGAAATTATTTGCAATTTTCGACAAGTAGAACAATGAATGGAACACGTAGACGGCTGAAATCTTTGTATATATTGCTTCTATATAGTCTAAGAAACATATATGCAAAGGATCAAAACTGTACCATTCGCCAATTTTTTGTTCTTCAAGTTTAAGTGAACAACGAGCCCCATTGACAATCATGAAACGGTAATTATTTGTAAGTTTCTACAAGTAGAACAATGAATAGAACAGGTAGACGGTTGAAATCTTTGTATATGCTGCTTCTATATAGTCTAAGAAACCTATATGCAAAGCATCTAAACAGTAACATTCGCCAATTTTTGTATCTTCAAGTATTAGTGAACAACAAGCCCCATTGATAATCATGAAATGGAAATTATTTGTAACTTTCTACAAGTAGAACATGAATAGTACAGGTATACGAGTGAAATCTTTCTATGTATTGCTTCTATATAGTCTAAGATACATATATGCAAAGCATCCAAGCTGTACAATTCGCCAATTTATTGTTCTTCAAGTTTAAGTGAACAACGAGCCCCATTGTTAATCCTTTAAAGGAAATTATTTGTAAATTTCGACAAGTAGAACAATGATTGGAACACTTAGACGGTTGAAATCTTTGTATATATTGCTTCCATATAGTCTAAGAAACATGTACGCAAAGTATCCAAACAGTACCATTCGCCAATTTTTTGTTCTTCAAGTTTAAGTGAACTACGAGCCCCATTGTTAATCCTTTAAAGGAAATTATTTGTATATTTCGACAAGTAGAACAATGAATGGAACAGGTAGACGGTTGAAATCATTGTATATATTGCTTCTATATAGTCTAAGAAACATATATGCAAAGCATCAAATCAGTACAATTTGCCAATTTATTGTTCTTCAAGTTTAAGTGAACAACGAGCCACATTGTTAATCCTTTAAAGGAAATTATTTGTAAATTTCGACAAGTAGAACAATGATTGGAACACTTAGACGGTTGAAATCTTTGTATATATTGCTTCCATATAGTCTAAGAAACATGTACGCAAAGCATCCAAACAGTACCATTCGCCAATTTTTTGTTCTTCAAGTTTAAGTGAACAATGAGCCCCATTGTTAATCCTTTATCGGAAATTATTTGTAATTTTCGACAAGTAGAACAATGATTGGAACACGTAGACGGTTGAAATCTTTGTATATAATGCTTCCATATAGTCTAAGAAACATGTACGCAAAGCATCCAAACATTACCGTTCGCCAATTTTTTGTTCTTCAAGTTTAAGTGAACAATGAGCCCCAATGGTTAATCCTTTATCGGAAATTATTTGTAATTTTCGACAAGTAGAACAATGAATGGAACAGGTAGACGGCTGAAATCTTTGTATATATTGCTTCTATATAGTCTAAGAAACATATATGCAAAGCATCCAAACAGTACCATTCGCCAATTTTTTGGTCTTCAAGTGTACGTGAACAACGAGCCCCATTGATAATCATGAAATGAAAATTATTTGTAACTTTCTACATGTAGAACAATGAATAGTACAGGTAGACGGGTGAAATCTTTCTATATATTGCTTCTATATAGTCTAAGAAACATATATGCAAAGCATCCAAACAGTACAATTCGCCAATTTTTTGTTCTTCAAGTTTAAGTGAACTACGAGCCCAATTGTTAATCCTTTAAAGGAAATTATTTGTAAATTTCGACAAGTAGAACAATGATTGGAACACGTAGACGGCTGAAATCTTTGTATATATTGCTTCCATATAGTCTAAGGAACATGAACGCAAAGCATCCAAACAGTACCATTCGCCAATTTTTTGTTCTTCAAGTTCAAGTGAACAATGAGCCCCATTGTTAATCCTTTATCGGAAATTATTTGTAATTTTCGACAAGTAGAACAATGAATGGAACAGGTATACGTTTGAAATCTTTGTATATATTGCTTCAATATATTCTAAGAAACATATATGCAAAGCATCCAAACAGTACCATTCGCCAATTTGTTGTTCTTCAAGTTGAAGTGAATAACGAGCCCCATTGATAATCATGAAATGGAAATTATTTGTAACTTTCTACAAGTAGAACAATGAATAGTAAAGGTAGACGGGTGAAATCTTTCTATATATTGCTTCTATGTAGTCTAAGAAACATATACGCAAAGCATCCAAACAGAACAATTCGCCAATTTTTTTTCTTCAAGTTTAAGTGAACTACGAGCCGCATTGTTAATCCTTTAAAGGAAATTATTTGTAAATTTCGACAAGTAGAACAATGATTGGAACACGTAGACGGTTGAAATCTTTGAATATATTGCTTCCATATAGTCTAAGAAACATATTGCAAAGCATCCAAACTGTACCATTCGCTAATTTTTTGTTCTTCAAGTTTAAGTGAACAATGAGCCCCAATCGTTAATCCTTTATCGGAAATTATTTGCAATTTTCGACAAGTAGAACAATGAATGGAAGAAGTAGACGGCTGAAATCTTTGTATATATTGCTTCTATATAGTCTAAGAAACATATATGCAAAGGATCAAAACTGTACCATTCGCCAATTTTTTGTTCTTCAAGTTTAAGTGAACAACGAGCCCCATTGACAATCATGAAACGGTAATTATTTGTAAGTTTCTACAAGTAGAACAATGAATAGAACAGGTAGACGGTTGAAATCTTTGTATATGCTGCTTCTATATAGTCTAAGAAACCTATATGCAAAGCATCTAAACAGTAACATTCGCCAATTTTTGTATCTTCAAGTATTAGTGAACAACAAGCCCCATTGATAATCATGAAATGGAAATTATTTGTAACTTTCTACAAGTAGAACATGAATAGTACAGGTATACGAGTGAAATCTTTCTATGTATTGCTTCTATATAGTCTAAGATACATATATGCAAAGCATCCAAGCTGTACAATTCGCCAATTTATTGTTCTTCAAGTTTAAGTGAACAACGAGCCACATTCTTAATCCTTTAAAGGAAATTATTTCTAAATTTCGACAAGTAGAACAATGATTGGAACACGTAGACGGCTGAAATCTTTGTACATATTGCTTCCATATAGTCTAAGGAACATGAACGCAAAGCATCCAAACAGTACCATTCGCCAATTTTTTGTTCTTCAAGTTCAAGTGAACAATGAGCCCCATTGTTAATCCTTTATCGGAAATTATTTGTAATTTTCGACAAGTAGAACAATGAATGGAACAGGTATACGGTTGAAATCTTTGTATATATTGCTTCAATATAGTCTAAGAAACATATATGCAAAGCATCCAAACAGTACCATTCGCCAATTTGTTGTTCTTCAAGTTGAAGTGAATAACGAGCCCCATTGATAATCATGAAATGGAAATTATTTGTAACTTTCTACAAGTAGAACAATGAATAGTAAAGGTAGACGGGTGAAATCTTTCTATATATTGCTTCTATGTAGTCTAAGAAACATATACGCAAAGCATCCAAACAGTACCATTCGCCAATTTTTTGTTCTTCAAGTTTAAGTGAACAACGAGACCCATTGTTAATCCTTTAAAGGAAATTATTTGTAAATTTCGACAAGTAGAACAATGATTGAAACTCTTAGACGGTTGAATTCTTTGTATATATTGCTTCCATATAGTCTAAGAAACATGTACGCAAAGCATCCAAACAGTACCATTCGCCAATTTTTTGTTCTTCAAGTTTAAGTGAACTACGAGCCCCATTGTTAATCCTTTAAAGGAAATTATTTGTATATTTCTACAAGTTGAACAATGAATAGAACGGGTAGACGGTAGAAATCTTTGTATATGTTGCTTCTATATAGTCTAAGAAACCTATATGCAAAGCATCCAAACAGTACCATTCGCCAATTTTTTGTTCTTCAAGTTTAAGTGAACTACGAGCCCCATTTTTAATCCTTTAAAGGAAATTATTTCTAACTTTCTACAAGTAGAACAATGAATAGAACGGGTAGACGGTAGAAATCTTTGTATATGTTGCTTCTATATAGTCTAAGAAACCTATATGCAAAGCATCTAAACAGTAACATTCGCCAATTTTTTGATCTTCAAGTTTAAGTGAACAACGAACCCCATTGATAATCATGAAATGGAAATTATTTGTAACTTTCTACAAGTAGAACAATGAATGGAAAAGGTAGACGGGTGAAATCTTTCTATATATTGCTTCTATATAGTCTAAGAAACATATATGCAAAGAATCCAAACAGTACAATTCGCCAATTTTTTGTTCTTCAAGTATAAGTGAACAATGAGCCCCAATGGTTAATCCTTTATCGGAAATTATTTGTATCTTTCGACAAGTAGAACAATGAATGGTACAGGTAGACGGTTGAGATCTTTGTATATATTGCTTCTATATAGTCTAAGAAACATATATGCAAAGCATCTAAACAGTAACACTCGCCAATTTTTTGTTCTTCAAGTTTAAGTGAACAACGAACCCCATTGATAATCATGAAATGGAAATTATTTGTAACTTTCTACAAGTAGAACAATGAATGGTACAGGTAGACGGTTGAGATCTTTGTATATATTGCTTCTATATAGTCTAAGAAACATATATGCAAAGCATCTAAACAGTAACATTCGCCAATTTATTGTTCTTCAAGTTTAAGTGAACAACGAGCCCCATTGTTAATCCTTTAAAGGAAATTATTTGTAAATTTCGACAAGTAGAACAATGATTGGAACACTTAGACGGTTGAAATCTTTGTATATATTGCTTCCATATAGTCTAAGAAACATGTACGCAAAGTATCCAAACAGTACCATTCGCCAATTTTTTGTTCTTCAAGTTTAAGTGAACTACGAGCCCCATTGTTAATCCTTTAAAGGAAATTATTTGTATATTTCGACAAGTAGAACAATGAATGGAACAGGTAGACGGTTGAAATCATTGTATATATTGCTTCTATATAGTCTAAGAAACATATATGCAAAGCATCAAATCAGTACAATTTGCCAATTTATTGTTCTTCAAGTTTAAGTGAACAACGAGCCACATTGTTAATCCTTTAAAGGAAATTATTTGTAAATTTCGACAAGTAGAACAATGATTGGAACACTTAGACGGTTGAAATCTTTGTATATATTGCTTCCATATAGTCTAAGAAACATGTACGCAAAGCATCCAAACAGTACCATTCGCCAATTTTTTGTTCTTCAAGTTTAAGTGAACAATGAGCCCCATTGTTAATCCTTTATCGGAAATTATTTGTAATTTTCGACAAGTAGAACTATGAATGGAAAAGGTAGACGGGTGAAATCTTTCTATATATTCCTTCTATATAGTCTAAGAAACATATATGCAAAGAATCCAAACAATACAATTCGCCAATTTTTTGTTCTTCAAGTATAAGTGAACAATGAGCCCCAATGGTTAATCCTTTATCGGAAATTATTTGTATCTTTCGACAAGTAGAACAATGAATGGTACAGGTAGACGGTTGAGATCTTTGTATATATTGCTTCTATATAGTATAAGAAACATATATGCAAAGCATCTAAACAGTAACATTCGCCAATTTTTTCTTCTTCAAGTTTAAGTGAACAACGAACCCCATTGATAATCATGAAATGGAAATTATTTGTAACTTTCTACAAGTAGAACAATGAATGGTACAGGTAGACGGTTGAGATCTTCGTATATATTGCTTCTATATAGTCTAAGAAACATATATGCAAAGCATCTAAACAGTAACATTCGCCAATTTATTGTTCTTCAAGTTTAAGTGAACAACGAGACCCATTGTTAATCATTTAAAGGAAATTATTTGTAAATTTCGACAAGTAGAACAATGATTGAAACACTTAGACGGTTGAATTCTTTGTATATATTGCTTCCATATAGTCTAAGAAACCTATATGCAAAGCATCTAAACAGTAACATTCGCCAATTTTTTGTTCTTCAAGTTTAAGTGAACAACGAACCCCATTGATAATCATGAAATGGAAATTATTTGTAACTTTCTACAAGTAGAACAATGAATGGAACAGGTAGACGGTTGAAATCTTTGTATATATTGCTTCCATATAGTCTAAGAAACATGTACGCAAAGCATCCAAACAGTACCATTCGCCAATTTTTTGTTCTTCAAGTTTAAGTGAACAATGAGCCCCATTGTTAATCCTTTATCGGAAATTATTTGTAATTTTCGACAAGTAGAACAATGAATGGAAAAGGTAGACGGTTGTAATCTTTGTATATATTGCTTCCATATAGTCTAAGAAACATGTACGCAAAGCATCCAAACAGTACCATTCGCCAATTTTTTGTTCTTCAAGTTTAAGTGAACAATGAGCCCCATTGTTAATCCTTTATCGGAAATTATTTGTAATTTTCGACAAGTACAACAATGAATGGAAAAGGTAGACGGTTGTAATCTTTGTATATATTGCTTCTATATAGTCTAAGAAACATATATGCAAAGCATCCAAACAGTACAATTCGCCAATTATTTGTTCTTCAAGTATAAGTGAACAATGAGCCCCAATGGTTAATCCTTTATCGGAAATTATTTGTATCTTTCGACAAGTAGAACAATGAATGGTACAGGTAGACGGTTGAGATCTTTGTATATATTGCTTCTATATAGTCTAAGAAACATATATGCAAAGCATCTAAACAGTAACATTCGCCAATTTTTTGTTCTTCAAGTTTAAGTGAACAACGAACCCCATTGATAATCATGAAATGGAAATTATTTGTAACTTTCTACAAGTAGAACAATGAATGATACAGGTAGACGGTTGAGATCTTTGTATATATTGCTTCTATATAGTCTAAGAAACATATATGCAAAGCATCTAAACAGTAACATTCGCCAATTTATTGTTCTTCAAGTTTAAGTGAACAACGAGCCCCATTGTTAATCCTTTAAAGGAAATTATTTGTAAATTTCGACAAGTAGAACAATGATTGGAACACTTAGACGGTTGAAATCTTTGTATATATTGCTTCCATATAGTCTAAGAAACAGGTACGCAAAGCATCCAAACAGTACCATTCGCCAATTTTTTGTTCTTCAAGTTTAAGTGAACTACGAGCCCCATTGTTAATCCTTTAAAGGAAATTATTTGTATATTTCGACAAGTAGAACAATGAATGGAACAGGTAGACGGTTGAAATCATTGTATATATTGCTTCTATATAGTCTAAGAAACATATATGCAAAGCATCAAATCAGTACAATTTGCCAATTTAATGTTCTTCAAGTTTAAGTGAACAACGAGCCACATTGTTAATCCTTTAAAGGAAATTATTTGTAAATTTCGACAAGTAGAACAATGATTGGAACACGTAGACGGCTGAAATCTTTGTATATGTTGCTTCTATATAGTCTAAGAAACATATATGCAAAGGATCCAAACTGTACCATTCGCCAATTTTTTGTTCTTCAAGTTTAAGTGAACAACGAGCCCCATTGACAATCATGAAACGGTAATTATTTGTAAGTTTCTACAAGTAGAACAATGAATAGAACAGGTAGACGGTTGAAATCTTTATATATGCTGCTTCTATATAGTCTAAGAAACCTATATGCAAAGCATCTAAACAGTAACATTCGCCAATTTTTGTATCTTCAAGTATTAGTGAACAACAAGCCCCATTGATAATCATGAAATGGAAATTATTTGTAACTTTCTACAAGTAGAACAATGAATAGTACAGGTATACGAGTGAAATCTTTCTATATATTGCTTCTATATAGTCTAAGAAACATATATGCAAAGAATCCAAACAGTACAATTCGCCAATTTTTTGTTCTTCTAGTATAAGTGAACAATGAGCCACAATGGTTAATCCTTTATCGGAAATTATTTGTATCTTTCGACAAGTAGAACAATGAATGGTACAGGTAGACGGTTGAGATCTTTGTATATATTGCTTCTATATAGTCTAAGAAACATATATGCAAAGGATCTAAACAGTAACATTCGCCAATTTTTTGTTCTTCAAGTTTAAGTGAACAACGAACCCCATTGATAATCATGAAATGGAAATTATTTGTAACTTTCTACAAGTAGAACAATGAATGGAACAGGTAGTCGGTTGAAATCATTGTATATATTGCTTCTATATAGTCTCAGAAACATATATGCAAAGCATCCAATCAGTACAATTTGCCAATTTATTGTGCTTCAAGTTTAAGTGAACAACGAGCCCCATTATTAATCCTTTAAAGGAAATTATTTGTAAATTTCTACAAGTAGAACAATGATTGGAACACGTAGACGGTTGAAATATTTGAATATATTGCTTCCATATAGTCTAAGAAACATATTGCAAAGCATCCAAACTGTACCATTCGCTAATTTTTTGTTCTTCAAGTTTAAGTGAACAACGAGCCCCATTGTTATCCTTTAAAGGAAATTATTTGTAAATTTCGACAAGTAGAACAATGATTGGAACACGTAGACGGTTGAAATCTTTGTATATATTGCTTCCATATAGTCTAAGAAACATGTACGCAAAGCATCCAAACAGTACCATTCGCCAATTTTTTGTTCTTGAAGATTAAGTGAACAATGAGCCCCATTGTTAATCCTTTATCGGAAATTATTAGTAATTTTCGACAAGTAGAACAATGAATGGAACACGTAGACGGCTGAAATCTTTGTATATATTGCTTCTATATAGTCTAAGAAACATATATGCAAAGGATCCAAACTGTACCATTCGCCAATTTTTTGTTCTTCAAGTTTAAGTGAACAACGAGCCCCATTGACAATCATGAAACGGTAATTATTTGTAAGTTTCTACAAGTAGAACAATGAATAGAACAGGTAGACGGTTGAAATCTTTGTATATGCTGCTTCTATATAGTCTAAGAAACCTATATGCAAAGCATCTAAACAGTAACATTCGCCAATTTTTGTATCTTCAAGTATTAGTGAACAACAAGCCCCACTCATAATCATGAAATGGAAATTATTTGTAACTTTCTACAAGTAGAACAATGAATAGTACAGGTAGACGGGTGAAATCTTTCTATATATTGCTTCTATGTAGTCTAAGAAACATATACGCAAAGCATCCAAACAGAACAATTCGCCAATTTTTTTTCTTCAAGTTTAAGTGAACTACGAGCCGCATTGTTAATCCTTTAAAGGAAATTATTTGTAAATTTCGACAAGTAGAACAATGATTGGAACACGTAGACGGTTGAAATCTTTGAATATATTGCTTCTATATAGTCTAAGAAACATATATGCAAAGCATCCAAACAGTACAATTCGCCAATTTTTTGTTCTTCAAGATTAAGTGACCTACGAGCCCCATTGTTAATCCTTTGAAGGAAATTATTGGTAAATTTCGACAAGTAGATCAATGAATGGAACAGGTAGACGGTTGAAATCTTTGTATATATTGCTGCTATATAATCTAAGAAACATATATTCAAAGCATCCAAACAGTACCATTCGCCAATTTTTTGTCCTTCAAGTTTAAGTGAACTACGAGCCCCATTGTTAATCCTTTGAAGGAAATTATTGGTAAATTTCGACAAGTAGAACAATGAATGGAATAGGTAGACGGTTGAAATCATTGTATATATATGCTTCCATATAGTCTAAGAAACATATATGCAAAGCATCCAAACAGTACAATTCGCCAATTTTTTGTTTTTCAAGTTTAAGTGAACAATGAACCCCAATGGTTAATCCTTTATCGGAAATTATTTGTAACTTTCGACAAGTAGAACAATGAATAGTACAGGTAGACGGGTGAAATCTTTGTATATATTGCTTCTATATAGTCTAAGAAACATATATGCAAAGCTTCCAAACAGTACCATTCGCCAATTTTTTGTTCTTCAAGTTTAAGTGAACTACGAGCCCCATTGTTAATCCTTTAAAGGAAATTATTTGTAAATTTCGACAATTAGAACAATGAATGGAATATGTAGACGGTTGAAATCTTTGTATATATTGCTTCTATATAGTCTAAGAAACATATATGCAAAACATCCAAACAGTACCATTCGCCAATTTTTTTTCTTCAAGTTTAAGTGAACAATGAGCCCCAATCGTTAATCCTTTATCGGAAATAATTTGCAATTTTCGACAAGTAGAACAATGAATGGAACACGTAGACGGCTGAAATCTTTGTATATATTGCTTCTATATAGTCTAAGAAACATATATGCAAAGGATCAAAACTGTACCATTCGCCAATTTTTTGTTCTTCAAGTTTAAGTGAACAACGAGCCCCATTGACAATCATGAAACGGTAATTATTTGTAAGTTTCTACAAGTAGAACAATGAATAGAACAGGTAGACGGATGAAATCTTTGTATATGCTGCTTCTATATAGTCTAAGAAACCTATATGCAAAGCATCTAAACAGTAACATTCGCCAATTTTTGTATCTTCAAGTATTAGTGAACAACAAGCCCCATTGATAATCATGAAATGGAAATTATTTGTAACTTTCTACAAGTAGAACATGAATAGTACAGGTATACGATTGAAATCTTTCTATGTATTGCTTCTATATAGTCTAAGATACATATATGCAAAGCATCCAAGCTGTACAATTCGCCAATTTATTGTTCTTCAAGTTTAAGTGAACAACGAGCCACATTCTTAATCCTTTAAAGGAAATTATTTCTAAATTTCGACAAGTAGAACAATGATTGGAACACGTAGACGGCTGAAATCTTTGTATATATTGCTTCCATATAGTCTAAGGAACATGAACGCAAAGCATCCAAACAGTACCATTCGCCAATTTTTTGTTCTTCAAGTTCAACTAAACAATGAGCCCCATTGTTAATCCTTTATCGGAAATTATTTGTAATTTTTGACAAGTAGAACAATGAATGGAACAGGTATACGGTTGAAATCTTTGTATATATTGCTTCAATATAGTCTAAGAAATATATATGCAAAGCATCCAAACAGTACCATTCGCCAATTTGTTGTTCTTCAAGTTGAAGTGAATAACGAGCCCCATTGATAATCATGAAATGGAAATTATTTGTAACTTTCTACAAGTAGAACAATGAATAGTAAAGGTAGACGGGTGAAATCTTTCTATATATTGCTTCTATATAGTCTAAGAAACATATACGCAAAGCATCCAAACAGAACAATTCGCCAATTTTTTTTCTTCAAGTTTAAGTGAACTACGAGCCGCATTGTTAATCCTTTAAAGGAAATTATTTGTAAATTTCGACAAGTAGAACAATGATTGGAACACGTAGACGGTTGAAATCTTTGAATATATTGCTTCCATATAGTCTAAGAAAAATATTGCAAAGCATCCAAACTGTACCATTCGCTAATTTTTTGTTCTTCAAGTTTAAGTGAACAACGAGCCCCATTGTTAATCCTTTAAAGGAAATTATTTGTAAATTTCGACAAGTAGAACAATGATTGGAACACGTAGACGGTTGAAATCTTTGTATATATTGCTTCCATATAGTCTAAGAAACATGTACGCAAAGCATCCAAACAGTACCATTCGCCAATTTTTTGTTCTTCAAGTTTAAGTGTACAATGAGCCCCAATCGTTAATCCTTTATCGGAAATTAATGGAAATTTTCGACAAGTAGAACAATGAATAGAACGGGTAGACGGTAGAAATCTTTGTATATATTGCTTCTATATAGTCTAGGAAAACAATATGCAAAGCATCCAAACAGTAACATTCGCCAATTTTTTGTTCTTCAAGTTTAAGTGAACAATGAGCCCCAATCGTTAATCCTTTATCGGGAATTATTTGTAATTTTCGACAAGTAGAACAATGAATAGAACAGGTAGACGGTTGAATTCTTTGTATATGTTGCTTCTATATAGTCTAGGAAATCTATATGCAAAGCATCCAAACACTAACATTTGCCAATTTTTTGTTCTTCAAGTTTAAGTGAACTACGAGCCCCATGGTTAATCCTTTAACGGAAATTGTTTGTAAATTTCGACAAGTAGAACAATGATTGGAACACGTAGACGGTTGAAATCTTTGTATATATTGCTTCCATATAGTCTAAGAAACATGTACGCAAAGCATCCAAACAGTACCATTCGCCAATTTTTTGTTCTTCAAGTTTAAGTGTACAATGAGCCCCAATCGTTAATCCTTTATCGGAAATTATTTGAAATTTTCGACAAGTAGAACTATGAATAGAACAGGTAGACGGTTGAATTCTTTGTATATGTTGCTTCTATATAGTCTAGGAAATCTATATGCAAAGCATCCAAACACTAACATTTGCCAATTTTTTGTTCTTCAAGTGTACGTGAACAACGAGCCCCATTGATAATCATGAAATGAAAATTATTTGTAACTTTCTACATGTAGAACTATGAATAGTACAGGTAGACGGGTGAAATCTTTCTATATATTGCTTCTATATAGTCTAAGAAACATATATGCAAAGCATCCAAACAGTACCATTCGCCAATTTTTTGGTCTTCAAGTGTACGTGAACAACGAGCCCCATTGATAATCATGAAATGAAAATTATTTGTAACTTTCTACATGTAGAACTATGAATAGTACAGGTAGACGGGTGAAATCTTTCTATATATTGCTTCTATATAGTCTAAGAAACATATATGCAAAGCATCCAAACAGTACCATTCGCCAATTTTTTGTTCTTCAAGTTTAAGTGAACAATGAGCCCCAATGGTTAATCCTTTATCGGAAATTATTTGTAATTTTCGACAAGTAGAACAATGAATAGAACGGGTAGACGGGTGAAATCTTTCTATATATTCCTTCTATATAGTCTAAGAAACATATATGCAAAGAATCCAAACAGTACAATTCGCCAATTTTTTGTTCTTCAAGTATAAGTGAACAATGAGCCCCAATGGTTAATCCTTTATCGGAAATTATTTGTATCTTTCGACAAGTAGAACAATGAATGGTACAGGTAGACGGTTGAGATCTTTGTATATATTGCTTCTATATAGTATAAGAAACATATATGCAAAGCATCTAAACAGTAACATTCGCCAATTTTTTGATCTTCAAGTTTAAGTGAACAACGAACCCCATTGATAATCATGAAATGGAAATTATTTGTAACTTTCTACAAGTAGAACAATGAATAGTACAGGTAGACGGTTGAAATCATTGTATATATTGCATCTATATAGTATAAGAAACATATATGCAAAGCATCAAAACAGTACAATTTGCCAATTTATTGTTCTTCAAGTTTAAGTGAACAACGAGCCACATTGTTAATCCTTTAAAGGAAATTATTTGTAAATTTCGACAAGTAGAACAATGATTGGAACACGTAGACGGTTGAAATCTTTCTATATATTGCTTCTATATAGTCTAAAAAACATATATCCAAAGCATCCAAACAGTCCCATTCGCCAATTTTTTCTTCTTCAAGATTAAGTGAACAATGAGCCCCATTGTTCATCCTTTATCGGAAATTATTTGTAACTTTCTACAAGTAGATGAATGAATAGAACAGGTAGACAGGTGAAATCTTTCTATATATTGCTTCTATATAGTCTAAGAAACCTATATGCAAAGCATCTAAACAGTAACATTCGCCAATTTTTTGATCTTCAAGTTTAAGTGCACAACGAACCCCATTGATAATCATGAAATGGAAATTATTTGTAACTTTCTACAAGTAGAACAATGAATAGTACAGGTAGACGGGTGAAATCTTTCTATATATTGCTTCTACATAGTCTAAGAAACATATATGCAAAGAATCCAAACAGTGACATTCGCCAATTTTTTATTCTTCAAGTTTAAGTGAACAACGAGCCCCATTCTTAATCCTTTATCGGAAATTATTTGTAAATTTCGACAAGTAGAACAATAATTGGAACACGTAGTCGGTTGAAATCGTTGAATATATTGCTTCCATATAGTCTAAAAAACATATATCCAAAGCATCCAAACAGTCCCATTCGCCAATTTTTTGTTCTTCAAGATTAAGTGAACAATGAGCCCCATTGTTAATCCTTTATCGGAAATTATTTGTAACTTTCTACAAGTAGAACAATGAATAGAACAGGTAGACAGGTGAAATCTTTCTATATATTGCTTCTATATAGTCTATGAAACTTATATGCAAAGCATCCGAACAGTAGAATTCGCCAATTTTTTTTCTTCAAGTTTAAGTGAACTACGAGCCCCATTGATAATCATGAAATGGAAATTATTTGTAACTTTCTACAAGTAGAACAATGAATAGTACAGGTACACGAGTGAAATCTTTCTATATATTGCTTCTATATAGTCTAAGATACATATATGCAAAGCATCCAAGCTGTACAATTCGCCAATTTATTGTTCTTCAAGTTTAAGTGAACAACGAGCCCCATTGTTAATCCTTTAAAGGAAATTATTTGTAATTTTCGACAAGTAGAACAATGAATGGAACAGGTAGACGGTTGAGATCTTTGTATATATTGCTTCTATATAGCCTAAGAAACATATATGCAAAGCATCCGAAAGGTACAATTCGCCAATTTTTTTTCTGCAAGTTTAAGTGAACTACGAGCCCCATTGTTAATCCTTTAACGGAAATTAATTGTAACATTCTACAAGTAGAACAATGAATGGAACAGGTAGACGGTTGAAATCAATGTATATATTGCTTCCATATAGTCTAAAAAACATGTACGCAAAGCATCCAAACAGTACCATTCGCCAATTTTTTGTTCTTCAAGTTTAAGTGAACAATGAGCCCCATTCTTAATCCTTTATCGGAAATTATTTGTAATTTTCGACAAGTAGAACAATGAATGGTACAGGTAGACGGTTGAGATCTTTGTATATATTGCTTCTATATAGCCTAAGAAACATATATGCAAAGCATCCGAAAGGTACAATTCGCCAATTTTTTTTCTTCAAGTTTAAGTGAACTACGAGCCCCATTGTTAATCCTTTAACGGAAATTAATTGTAACATTCTACAAGTAGAACAATGAATGGAACAGGTAGACGGTTGAAATCGTTGTATATATTGCTTCTATATAGTCTAAGAAACATATATGCAAAGCATCCGAACAGTACAATTCGCCAATTTTTTTTCTTCAAGTTTAAGTGAACAATGAGCCCCATTGTTAATCCTTTATCGGAAATTATTTGTAACTTTCTACAAGTAGAACAATGAATAGAACAGGTAGACAGGTGAAATCTTTCTATATATTGCTTCTATATAGTCTAAGAAACCTATATGCAAAGCATCTAAACAGTAACATTCGCCAATTTTTTGATCTTCAAGTTTAAGTGCACAACGAACCCCATTGATAATCATGAAATGGAAATTATTTGTAACTTTCTACAAGTAGAACAATGAATAGTACAGGTAGACGGGTGAAATCTTTCTATATATTGCTTCTACATAGTCTAAGAAACATATATGCAAAGAATCCAAACAGTGACATTCGCCAATTTTTTATTCTTCAAGTTTAAGTGAACAACGAGCCCCATTCTTAATCCTTTATCGGAAATTATTTGTAATTTTCGACAAGTAGAACAATGAATGGTACAGGTAGACGGTTGAGATCTTTGTATATATTGCTTCTATATAGCCTAAGAAACATATATGCAAAGCATCCGAAAGGTACAATTCGCCAATTTTTTTTCTTCAAGTTTAAGTGAACTACGAGCCCCATTGTTAATCCTTTAACGGAAATTAATTGTAACATTCTACAAGTAGAACAATGAATGGAACAGGTAGACGGTTGAAATCGTTGTATATATTGCTTCTATATAGTCTAAGAAACATATATGCAAAGCATCCGAACAGTACAATTCGCCAATTTTTTTTCTTCAAGTTTAAGTGAACAATGAGCCCCATTGTTAATCCTTTATCGGAAATTATTTGTAACTTTCTACAAGTAGAACAATGAATAGAACAGGTAGACAGGTGAAATCTTTCTATATATTGCTTCTATATAGTCTAAGAAACCTATATGCAAAGCATCTAAACAGTAACATTCGCCAATTTTTTGATCTTCAAGTTTAAGTGCACAACGAACCCCATTGATAATCATGAAATGGAAATTATTTGTAACTTTCTACAAGTAGAACAATGAATAGTACAGGTAGACGGGTGAAATCTTTCTATATATTGCTTCTACATAGTCTAAGAAACATATATGCAAAGAATCCAAACAGTGACATTCGCCAATTTTTTATTCTTCAAGTTTAAGTGAACAACGAGCCCCTTTGTTAATCCTTTAAAGGAAATTATTTGTAAGTTTCGACAAGTAGAACAATGAATGGAACAGGTATACGGTTGAAATCTTTGTATATATTGCTTCAATATAGTCTAAGAAACATATATGCAAAGCATCCAAACAGTACCATTCGCCAATTTGTTGTTCATCAAGTTGAAGTGAACAGCGAGCCCCATTGATAATCACGAAAGGGAAATTATTTGTAAGTTTCTACAAGTAGAACAATGAATAGAACAGGTAGACGGTTGAATTCTTTGTATATGTTGCTTCTATATAGTCTAGGAAATCTATATGCAAAGCATTCAAACACTAACATTTGCCAATTTTTTGTTCTTCAAGTTTAAGTGAACTACGAGCCCCATTGTTAATCCTTTAACGGAAATTATTTGTAACTTTCTACAAGTAGAACAATGAATGGAACAGGTTGACGATGGATATCATTGAATATATTGCTTCTATATAGTCTAAGAAACATATATGCAAAGCATCTAACCAGTAACATTTGCCAATTTTTTGATCTTCAAGTTTAAGTGAACAGCGAGCCCCATTGATAATCATGTAATGGAAATTATTTGTAACTTTCTACAAGTAGAACAATGAATAGTACAGGTAGACGGGTGAAATCTTTCTATATGTTGCTTCTATATAGTCTAAGAAACATATATGCATATCATCCAAACAGTACAATTCGCCAATTATTTGATCTTCAAGTTTAAGTGAACTACGAGCCCCATTGTTAATACTTTAACGGAAATTATTTGTAACTTGCGACAAGTAGAACAATGTATGGAACAGGTAGACGGTTGAAATCAATGTATATATTGCTTCTATATAGTCTAAGAAATATATATGCAAAGCATCCAAAGAGTACCATTCGCCAATTTTTTGTTCTTCAAGTTTAAGTGAACAGCGAGCCCCATTGATAATCATGAAACGGAAATTATTTGTAACTTTCGACAAGTAGATCAATGAATGGAACAGGTAGACGGTTGAAATCATTTTATATATTGCTTCAATATAGTCTAAGAAACATATATGCAAAGCATCCAAACAGTACCATTCGCCAATTTGTTGTTCATCAAGTTGAAGTGAACAGCGAGCCCCATTGATAATCACTAAAGGGAAATTATTTGTAAGTTTCTACAAGTAGAACAATGAATGGAACAGGTAGACGGTTGAAATCTTTGTATATATTGCTTCTATATAGTCTGAAAAACATGTATGCAAAGCATCCAAACAGTACCATTGGACAATTTTTTGTTCTTCAAGTTTAAGTGAACTACGAGCCCCATTGTTAATCCTTTAAAGGAATTTATTTCTAACTTTCGACAAGTAGAACAATGAATGGAACAGGTTGACGATGGATATCATAGTATATATTGCTTCTATATAGTCTAAGAAACATATATGCAAAGCATCCAAACAGTACAATTTGCCAATTTATTGTTCTTCAAGTTTAAGTGAACTACGATCCCCATTGTTAATCCTTTAACGGAAATTATTTGTAACTTTCGACAAGTAAAACAATGAATGGAACAGGTAGACGGTTGAAAACATTGTATATATTGCTTCAGTATAGCCTAAGAAACATATATGCAAAGCATCCAAACAGTACCAGTCGCCAATTCATTGTTCTTCAAGTTTAAGTGAACAACGAGCCCCATTGTTAATCCTTTAAAGGAAATTATTTGTAACTTTCGACAAGTAGAACAAGGAATGGAACAGGTAGACGGTTGAAATCATTATATATATTGCTTCTATATAGTCTAAGAAACATATATGCAAAGCATCCAAACAGTACAATTCGCCAATTTTTTGTTTTTCAAGTTTAAGTGAACAATGAGCCCCAATGGTTAATCCTTTATCGGAAATTATTTGTAACTTTCGACAAGTAGAACAATCAATGGAACAGGTAGACGGTTGAAATCTTTGTATATATTGCTTCTATATAGTCTAAGAAACATATATGCAAAGCATCCAAGCAGTACCATTCGCCAATTTTTTGTTCTTCAAGTTTAAGTGAACAACGAGCCCCATTGATAATCATGAAACGGAAATTATTTGTAACTTTCGACATGTAGAACAATGAATGGAACAGTTAGACGGTTGAAATCATTATATATATTGCTTCTACATAGTCTAAGAAACATATATGCAAAGCATCCAAACAGTACCATTCGCCAATTTTTTGTTCTTCAAGTTTATGTGAACTACGAGCCCCATTGTTAATACTTTAACGGAAATTAATTGTAATTTTCTACAAGTAGAACAATGAATGGAACAGGTAGACGGAGGAAATCCTTCTATATATTGCTTCTATATAGTCTAAGAAACATATCTGCATATCATCCAAACAGTACAATTCGCCAATTATTTGATCTTCAAGTTTAAGTGAACTACGAGCCCCATTGTTAATACTTTAACGGAAATTATTTGTAAATTGCGACAAGTAGAACAATGAATGGAACAGGTAGACGGTTGAAATCAATGTATATATTGCTTCTATATAGTCTAAGAAACATATATGCAAAGCATCCAAACAGTACAATTCGCCAATTTTTTGTTCTTCAAGCTTAAGTGAACAATGAGCCCCATTGTTAATCCTTTAAAGGAAATTATTTGTAAATTTCGACGAGTAGAACAATGATTGGCACACGTAGACGGTTGAAATATTTGTATATATTGCTTCCATATAGTCTAAGAAACATATATGCAAAGCATCCAAACAGTACCATTCGCCAATTTTTTGTTCTTCAAGGTTAAGTGAACAATGAGCCCCATTGTTAATCCTTTATCGGAAATTATTTCTAACTTTCGACAAGTAGAACAATGAATGGAACAGGTAGACGGTTGAAATCTTTGTATATATTTCTTCTATATAGTCTAAGAAACATGTACGCAAAGCATCCAAACAGTACCATTCGCCAATTTTTTGTTCTTCAAGTTTAAGTGAACAATGAGCCCCATTGATAATCATGAAATGGAAATTATTTGTAACTTTCTACAAGTAGAACAATGAATAGTAAAGGTAGACGGGTGAAATCTTTCTATATATTGCTTCTATATAGTCTAAGAAACATATATGCAAAGAATCAAAACAGTACAATTCGCCAATTTTTTGTGCTTCAAGTATAAGTGAACAATGTGCCCCAATGGTTAATCCTTTATCGGAAATTATTTGTATCTTTCGACAAGTAGAACAATGAATGGAACAGGTAGACGGTTGAAATCTTTGTATATATTGCTTCTATATAGTCTGAAAAACATATATGCAAAGCATCCAAACAGTAACATTCGCCAATTTTTTTCTTCAACTTTAAGTGAACTACGAGCCCCATTGTTAATCCTTAAAAGGAAATTATTTGTATATTTCGACAAGTAGAACAATGAATGGAACAGGTAGACGGTTGAAATCATTGTATATATTGCATCTATATAGTATAAGAAACATATATGCAAAGCATCAAAACAGTACAATTTGCCAATTTATTGTTCTTCAAGTTTAAGTGAACAACGAGCCACATTGTTAATCCTTTAAAGGAAATTATTTGTAAATTTCGACAAGTAGAACAATGATTGGAACACGTAGACGGTTGAAATCTTTGTATATATTGCTTCCATATAGTCTAAGAAACATGTACGCAAAGCATCCAAACAGTACAATTCGCCAATTTTTTGTTCATCAAGTTTAAGTGAACAATGAGCCCCATTGTTAATACTTTAACGGAAATTATTTGTAACTTGCGACAAGTAGAACAATGAATGGAACAGGTAGACGGTTGAAATCAATGTATATATTGCTTCTATGTAGTCTAAGAAATATATATGCAAAGCATCCAAAGAGTACCATTCGCCAATTTTTTGTTCTTCAAATTTAAGTGAACAGCGAGCCCCATTGATAATCATGAAACGGAAATTATTTGTAACTTTCGACATGTAGAACAATGAATGGAACAGGTAGACGGTTGAAATCATTATATATATTGCTTCTACATAGTCTAAGAAACATATATGCAAAGTGTCCAAACAGTACCATTCGCCAATTTTTTGTTCTTCAGGTTTATGTGAACTACGAGCCCCATTGTTAATACTTTAACGGAAATTAATTGTAATTTTCTACAAGTAGAACAATGAATGGAACAGGTAGACGGAGGAAATCCTTCTATATATTGCTTCTATATAGTCTAAGAAACATATATGCAAAGCATCCAAACAGTACAATTCGCCAATTTTTTGATCTTCAAGTTTAAGTGCACAACGAACCCCATTGATAATCATGAAATGGAAATTATTTGTAACTTTCTACAAGTCGAACAATGAATAGTACAGGTATACGGGTGAAATCTTTCTATATATTGCTTCTATATAGTCTAAGAAACATATATGCAAAGAATCCAAACAGTACAATTCGCCAATTTTTTGTTCTTCAAGTTTAAGTGAACTACGAGCCCCATTGATAATCATGAAACGGAAATTATTTGTAACTTTCGACAAGTAGATCAATGAATGGAACAGGTAGACGGTTGAAATCATTTTATATATTGCTTCAATATAGTCTAAGAGACATATATGCAAAGCATCCAAACAGTACCATTCGCCAATTTGTTGTTCATCAAGTTGAAGTGAACAGCGAGCCCCATTGATAATCACGAAATGGAAATTATTTGTAAGTTTCTACAAGTAGAACAATGAATAGTACAGGTATACGGGTGAAATCTTTCTATATATTGCTTCTATATAGTCTAAGAAACATATATGCAAAGAATCCAAACAGTACAATTCGCCAATTTTTTGTTCTTCAAGTTTAAGTGAACTACGAGCCCCATTGATAATCATGAAACGGAAATTATTTGTAACTTTCGACAAGTAGATCAATGAATGGAACAGGTAGACGGTTGAAATCATTTTATATATTGCTTCAATATAGTCTAAGAAACATATATGCAAAGCATCCAAACAGTACCATTCGCCAATTTGTTGTTCATCAAGTTGAAGTGAACAGCGAGCCCCATTGATAATCACGAAATGGAAATTATTTGTAAGTTTCTACAAGTAGAACAATGAATGGAACAGGTAGACGGTTGAAATCTTTGTATATATTGCTTCTATATAGTCTGAAAAACATATATGCAAAGCATCCAAACAGTACCATTGGACAATTTTTTGTTCTTCAAGTTTAAGTGAAATACGAGCCCCATTGTTAATCCTTTAAAGGAATTTATTTCTAACTTTCGACAAGTAGAACAATGAATGGAACAGGTTGACGATGGATATCATAGTATATATTGCTTCTATATAGTCTAAGAAACATATATGCAAAGCATCCAAACAGAACAATTTGCCAATTTATTGTTCTTCAAGTTTAAGTGAACTACGATCCCCATTGTTAATCCTTTAAAGGAAATTATTTGTAACTTTCGACAAGTAGAACAAGGAATGGAACAGGTAGAAGGTTGAAATCATTGTATATATTGCTTCTATATAGTCTAAGAAACATATGTGCAAAGCATCAAAACAGTACAATTCGCCAATTTTTTGTTTTTCAAGTTTAAGTGAACTACGAGCCCCATTGTTAATCCTTTAAAGGAAATTAGTTGTAAATTTCGACAAGTAGAACAATGAATGGAACAGGGAGACTGTTAAAATCATTGTATATATTGCTCCTATATAGTCTAAGTAACATATGTGCAAAGCATCCAAACAGTACAATTCGCCAATTTTTTGTTCTTCAAGTTTAAGTGAACTACGAGCCCCATTGTTAATTCTTTAAAGGAAATTAGTTGTAAATTTCGACAAGTAGAACAATGAATGGAACATGTTGACGATGGATATCATTGTATATATTGCTTCTATATAGTCTAAGAAACATATATGCAAAGCATCCAAATAGTACCATTCGCTAATTTCTTGTTCTTCAAGTTTAAGTGAACTGCGAGCCCCATTGTTAATCCTTTAAAGGAAATTATTTGTAAATTTCGACAAGTAGAACAATGAATGGAACAGGTAGAGGGATGAAATCTTTATATATATTGCATCTATATAGTCTAAGAAACATATATGCAAAGCATCCAAACAGTACAATTCGCCAATTTTTTGTTCTTCAAGTTTAAGTGAACTATGAGCCCCATTGTTAATCCTTTATCGGAAATTATTTGTAACTTTCTACAAGTAGATGAATGAATAGAACAGGTAGACAGGTGAAATCTTTCTATATATTGCTTCTATATAGTCTAAGAAACCTATATGCAAAGCATCTAAACAGTAACATTCGCCAATTTTTTGATCTTCATGTTTAAGTGAACAACGAACCCTATTGATAATCATGAAATGGAAATTATTTGTAACTTTCTACAAGTAGAACAATGAATAGTACAGATAGACGGGTGAAATCTTTCTATATATTGCTTCTATATAGTCTAAGAAACATATACGCAAAGCATCCAAACAGTACAATTCGCCAATTTTTTGTTCTTCAAGTTTAAGTGAACAACGAGCCCCATTGTTAATCCTTTATAGGAAATTATTTGTAAATTTCGACAAGTAGAACAATGATTGGAACACGTAGTCGGTTGAAATCGTTGAATATATTGCTTCCATATAGTCTAAAAAACATATATCCAAAGCATCCAAACAGTCCCATTCGCCAATTTTTTGTTCTTCAAGATTAAGTGAACAATGAGCCCCATTGTTAATCCTTTATCGGAAATTATTTGTAACTTTCTACAAGTAGAACAATGAATAGAACAGGTAGACAGGTGAAATCTTTCTATATATTGCTTCTATATAGTCTATGAAACTTATATGCAAAGCATCCGAACAGTACAATTCGCCAATTTTTTTTCTTCAAGTTTAAGTGAACTACGAGCCCCATTGATAATCATGAAATGGAAATTATTTGTAACTTTCTACAAGTAGAACAATGAATAGTACAGGTATACGAGTGAAATCTTTCTATATATTGCTTCTATATAGTCTAAGATACATATATGCAAAGCATCCAAGCTGTACAATTCGCCAATTTATTGTTCTTCAAGTTTAAGTGAACAACGAGCCCCATTGTTAATCCTTTAAAGGAAATTATTTGTAAATTTCGACAAGTAGAACAATGATTGGAACACGTAGACGGTTGAAATCTTTGTATATATTGCTTCCATATAGTCTAAGAAACATGTACGCAAAGCAACCAAACAGTACCATTCGCCAATTTTTTGTTCTTCAAGTTTAAGTGAACAATGAGCCCCATTCTTAATCCTTTATCGGAAATTATTTGTAATTTACGACAAGTAGAACAATGAATGGAACAGGTAGACGGTTGAGATCTTTGTATATATTGCTTCTATATAGCCTAAGAAACATATATGCAAAGCATCCGAAAGGTACAATTCGCCAATTTGTTTTCTTCAAGTTTAAGTGAACTACGAGCCCCATTGTTAATCCTTTAACGGAAATTAATTGTAACATTCTACAAGTAGAACAATGAATGGAACAGGTAGACGGTTGAAATCGTTGTATATATTGCTTCTATATAGTCTAAGAAACATATATGCAAAGCATCCGAACAGTACAATTCGCCAATTTTTTTTCTTCAAGTTTAAGTGAACATTGAGCCCCATTGTTAATCCTTTATCGGAAATTATTTGTAACTTTCTACAAGTAGATGAATGAATAGAACAGGTAGACAGGTGAAATCTTTCTATATATTGCTTCTATATAGTCTAAGAAACCTATATGCAAAGCATCTAAACAGTAACATTCGCCAATTTTTTGATCTTCATGTTTAAGTGAACAACGAACCCAATTGATAATCATGAAATGGAAATTATATGTAACTTTCTACAAGTAGAACAATGAATAGTACAGGTAGACGGGTGAAATCTTTCTATATATTGCTTCTATATAGTCTAAGAAACATATACGCAAAGCATCCAAACAGTACAATTCGCCAATTTTTTGTTCTTCAAGTTTAAGTGAACAACGAGCCCCATTGTTAATCCTTTATAGGAAATTATTTGTAAATTTCGACAAGTAGAACAATAATTGGAACACGTAGTCGGTTGAAATCGTTGAATATATTGCTTCCATATAGTCTAAAAAACATATATCCAAAGCATCCAAACAGTCCCATTCGCCAATTTTTTGTTCTTCAAGATTAAGTGAACAATGAGCCCCATTGTTAATCCTTTATCGGAAATTATTTGTAACTTTCTACAAGTAGAACAATGAATCGAACAGGTAGACAGGTGAAATCTTTCTATATATTGCTTCTATATAGTCTATGAAACTTATATGCAAAGCATCCGAACAGTACAATTCGCCAATTTTTTTTCTTCAAGTTTAAGTGAACTACGAGCCCCATTGATAATCATGAAATGGAAATTATTTGTAACTTTCTACAAGTAGAACAATGAATAGTACAGGTACACGAGTGAAATCTTTCTATATATTGCTTCTATATAGTCTAAGATACATATATGCAAAGCATCCAAGCTGTACAATTCGCCAATTTATTGTTCTTCAAGTTTAAATGAACAACGAGCCCCATTGTTAATCCTTTAAAGGAAATTATTTGTAATTTTCGACAAGTAGAACAATGAATGGAACAGGTAGACGGTTGAGATCTTTGTATATATTGCTTCTATATAGCCTAAGAAACATATATGCAAAGCATCCGAAAGGTACAATTCGCCAATTTTTTTTCTTCAAGTTTAAGTGAACTACGAGCCCCATTGTTAATCCTTTAACGGAAATTAATTGTAACATTCTACAAGTAGAACAATGAATGGAACAGGTAGACGGTTGAAATCAATGTATATATTGCTTCCATATAGTCTAAAAAACATGTACGCAAAGCATCCAAACAGTACCATTCGCCAATTTTTTGTTCTTCAAGTTTAAGTGAACAATGAGCCCCATTCTTAATCCTTTATCGGAAATTATTTGTAATTTTCGACAAGTAGAACAATGAATGGAACAGGTAGACGGTTGAGATCTTTGTATATATTGCTTCTATATAGCCTAAGAAACATATATGCAAAGCATCCGAAAGGTACAATTCGCCAATTTTTTTTCTTCAAGTTTAAGTGAACTACGAGCCCCAATGTTAATCCTTTAACGGAAATTAATTGTAACATTCTACAAGTAGAACAATGAATGGAACAGGTAGACGGTTGAAATCGTTGTATATATTGCTTCTATATAGTCTAAGAAACATATATGCAAAGCATCCGAACAGTACAATTCGCCAATTTTTTTTCTTCAAGTTTAAGTGAACTACGAGCCCCATTGATAATCATGAAATGGAAATTATTTGTAACTTTCTACAAGTAGAACAATGAATAGTACAGGTATACGAGTGAAATCTTTCTATATATTGCTTCTATATAGTCTAAGATACATATATGCAAAGCATCCAAGCTGTACAATTCGCCAATTTATTGTTCTTCAAGTTTAAGTGAACAACGAGCCCCATTGTTAATCCTTTAAAGGAAATTATTTGTAAATTTCGACAAGTAGAACAATGATTGGAACACGTAGACGGTTGAAATCTTTGTATATATTGCTTCCATATAGTCTAAGAAACATGTACGCAAAGCAACCAAACAGTACCATTCGCCAATTTTTTGTTCTTCAAGTTTAAGTGAACAATGAGCCCCATTCTTAATCCTTTATCGGAAATTATTTGTAATTTACGACAAGTAGAACAATGAATGGAACAGGTAGACGGTTGAGATCTTTGTATATATTGCTTCTATATAGCCTAAGAAACATATATGCAAAGCATCCGAAAGGTACAATTCGCCAATTTGTTTTCTTCAAGTTTAAGTGAACTACGAGCCCCATTGTTAATCCTTTAACGGAAATTAATTGTAACATTCTACAAGTAGAACAATGAATGGAACAGGTAGACGGTTGAAATCGTTGTATATATTGCTTCTATATAGTCTAAGAAACATATATGCAAAGCATCCGAACAGTACAATTCGCCAATTTTTTTTCTTCAAGTTTAAGTGAACAATGAGCCCCATTGTTAATCCTTTATCGGAAATTATTTGTAACTTTCTACAAGTAGATGAATGAATAGAACAGGTAGACAGGTGAAATCTTTCTATATATTGCTTCTATATAGTCTAAGAAACCTATATGCAAAGCATCTAAACAGTAACATTCGCCAATTTTTTGATCTTCATGTTTAATTGAACAACGAACCCAATTGATAATCATGAAATGGAAATTATTTGTAACTTTCTACAAGTAGAACAATGAATAGTACAGGTAGACGGGTGAAATCTTTCTATATATTGCTTCTATATAGTCTAAGAAACATATACGCAAAGCATCCAAACAGTACAATTCGCCAATTTTTTGTTCTTCAAGTTTAAGTGAACAACGAGCCCCATTGTTAATCCTTTATAGGAAATTATTTGTAAATTTCGACAAGTAGAACAATAATTGGAACACGTAGTCGGTTGAAATCGTTGAATATATTGCTTCCATATAGTCTAAAAAACATATATCCAAAGCATCCAAACAGTCCCATTCGCCAATTTTTTGTTCTTCAAGATTAAGTGAACAATGAGCCCCATTGTTAATCCTTTATCGGAAATTATTTGTAACTTTCTACAAGTAGAACAATGAATAGAACAGGTAGACAGGTGAAATCTTTCTATATATTGTTCTATATAGTCTATGAAACTTATATGCAAAGCATCCGAACAGTACAATTCGCCAATTTTTTTTCTTCAAGTTTAAGTGAACTACGAGCCCCATTGATAATCATGAAATGGAAATTATTTGTAACTTTCTACAAGTAGAACAATGAATAGTACAGGTACACGAGTGAAATCTTTCTATATATTGCTTCTATATAGTCTAAGATACATATATGCAAAGCATCCAAGCTGTACAATTCGCCAATTTATTGTTCTTCAAGTTTAAGTGAACAACGAGCCCCATAGTTAATCCTTTAAAGGAAATTATTTGTAATTTTCGACAAGTAGAACAATGAATGGAACATGTAGACGGTTGAGATCTTTGTATATATTGCTTCTATATAGCCTAAGAAACATATATGCAAAGCATCCGAAAGGTACAATTCGCCAATTTTTTTTCTTCAAGTTTAAGTGAACTACGAGCCCCATTGTTAATCTTTTAACGGAAATTAATTGTAACATTCTACAAGTAGAACAATGAATGGAACAGGTAGACGGTTGAAATCAATGTATATATTGCTTCCATATAGTCTAAAAAACATGTACGCAAAGCATCCAAACAGTACCATTCGCCAATTTTTTGTTCTTCAAGTTTAAGTGAACAATGAGTCCCATTCTTAATCCTTTATCGGAAATTATTTGTAATATTCGACAAGTAGAACAATGAATGGAACAGGTAGACGGTTGAGATCTTTGTATATATTGCTTCTATATAGCCTAAGAAACATATATGCAAAGCATCCGAAAGGTACAATTCGCCAATTTTTTTTCTTCAAGTTTAAGTGAACTACGAGCCCCATTGTTAATCCTTTAACGGAAATTAATTGTAACATTCTACAAGTAGAACAATGAATGGAACAGGTAGACGGTTGAAATCGTTGTATATATTGCTTCTATATAGTCTAAGAAACATATATGCAAAGCATCCGAACAGTACAATTCGCCAATTTTTTTTCTTCAAGTTTAAGTGAACAATGAGCCCCATTGTTAATCCTTTATCGGAAATTATTTGTAACTTTCTACAAGTAGAACAATGAATAGAACAGGTAGACAGGTGAAATCTTTCTATATATTGCTTCTATATAGTCTAAGAAACCTATATGCAAAGCATCTAAACAGTAACATTCGCCAATTTTTTGATCTTCAAGTTTAAGTGCACAACGAACCCCATTGATAATCATGAAATGGAAATTATTTGTAACTTTCTACAAGTAGAACAATGAATAGTACAGGTAGACGGGTGAAATCTTTCTATATATTGCTTCTACATAGTCTAAGAAACATATATGCAAAGAATCCAAACAGTGACATTCGCCAATTTTTTATTCTTCAAGTTTAAGTGAACAACGAGCCCCATTGTTAATCCTTTAAAGGAAATTATTTGTAAGTTTCGACAAGTAGAACAATGAATGGAACAGGTATACGGTTGAAATCTTTGTATATATTGCTTCAATATAGTCTAAGAAACATATATGCAAAGCATCCAAACAGTACCATTCGCCAATTTGTTGTTCATCAAGTTGAAGTGAACAGCGAGCCCCATTGATAATCACGAAAGGGAAATTATTTGTAAGTTTCTACAAGTAGAACAATGAATAGAACAGGTAGACGGTTGAATTCTTTGTATATGTTGCTTCTATATAGTCTAGGAAATCTATATGCAAAGCATTCAAACACTAACATTTGCCAATTTTTTGTTCTTCAAGTTTAAGTGAACTACGAGCCCCATTGTTAATCCTTTAACGGAAATTATTTGTAATTTTCTACAAGTAGAACAATGAATGGTACAGGTTGACGATGGATATCATTGAATATATTGCTTCTATATAGTCTAAGAAACATATATGCAAAGCATCTAACCAGTAACATTTGCCAATTTTTTGATCTTCAAGTTTAAGTGAACAGCGAGCCCCATTGATAATCATGAAATGGAAATTATTTGTAACTTGCGACAAGTAGAACAATGTATGGAACAGGTAGACGGTTGAAATCAATGTATATATTGCTTCAATATAGTCTAAGAAATATATATGCAAAGCATCCAAAGAGTACCATTCGCCAATTTTTTGTTCTTCAAGTTTAAGTGAACAGCGAGCCCCATTGATAATCATGAAACGGAAATTATTTGTAACTTTCGACAAGTAGATCAATGAATGGAACAGGTAGACGGTTGAAATCATTTTATATATTGCTTCAATATAGTCTAAGAAACATATATGCAAAGCATCCAAACAGTACCATTCGCCAATTTGTTGTTCATCAAGTTGAAGTGAACAGCGAGCCCCATTGATAATCACTAAAGGGAAATTATTTGTAAGTTTCTACAAGTAGAACAATGAATGGAACAGGTAGACGGTTGAAATCTTTGTATATATTGCTTCTATATAGTCTGAAAAACATGTATGCAAAGCATCCAAACAGTACCATTGGACAATTTATTGTTCTTCAAGTTTAAGTGAACTACGATCCCCATTGTTAATCCTTTAACGGAAATTATTTGTAACTTTCGACAAGTAAAACAATGAATGGAACAGGTAGACGGTTGAAAACATTGTATATATTGCTTCAGTATAGCCTAAGAAACATATATGCAAAGCATCCAAACAGTACCAGTCGCCAATTCATTGTTCTTCAAGTTTAAGTGAACAACGAGCCCCATTGTTAATCCTTTAAAGGAAATTATTTGTAACTTTCGACAAGTAGAACAAGGAATGGAACAGGTAGACGGTTGAAATCATTATATATATTGCTTCTATATAGTCTAAGAAACATATATGCAAAGCATCCAAACAGTACAATTCGCCAATTTTTTGTTTTTCAAGTTTAAGTGAACAATGAGCCCCAATGGTTAATCCTTTATCGGAAATTATTTGTAACTTTCGACAAGTAGAACAATCAATGGAACAGGTAGACGGTTGAAATCTTTGTATATATTGCTTCTATATAGTCTAAGAAACATATATGCAAAGCATCCAAGCAGTACCATTCGCCAATTTTTTGTTCTTCAAGTTTAAGTGAACAACGAGCCCCATTGTTAATCCTTTAAAGGAAATTATTTGTAAATTTCGACAAGTAGAACAATGATTGGAACACGTAGACGGTTGAAATCTTTGTATATATTGCTTCCATATAGTCTAAGAAACATGTACGCAAAGCAACCAAACAGTACCATTCGCCAATTTTTTGTTCTTCAAGTTTAAGTGAACAATGAGCCCCATTCTTAATCCTTTATCGGAAATTATTTGTAATTTACGACAAGTAGAACAATGAATGGAACAGGTAGACGGTTGAGATCTTTGTATATATTGCTTCTATATAGCCTAAGAAACATATATGCAAAGCATCCGAAAGGTACAATTCGCCAATTTGTTTTCTTCAAGTTTAAGTGAACTACGAGCCCCATTGTTAATCCTTTAACGGAAATTAATTGTAACATTCTACAAGTAGAACAATGAATGGAACAGGTAGACGGTTGAAATCGTTGTATATATTGCTTCTATATAGTCTAAGAAACATATATGCAAAGCATCCGAACAGTACAATTCGCCAATTTTTTTTCTTCAAGTTTAAGTGAACAATGAGCCCCATTGTTAATCCTTTATCGGAAATTATTTGTAACTTTCTACAAGTAGATGAATGAATAGAACAGGTAGACAGGTGAAATCTTTCTATATATTGCTTCTATATAGTCTAAGAAACCTATATGCAAAGCATCTAAACAGTAACATTCGCCAATTTTTTGATCTTCATGTTTAAGTGAACAACGAACCCAATTGATAATCATGAAATGGAAATTATTTGTAACTTTCTACAAGTAGAACAATGAATAGTACAGGTAGACGGGTGAAATCTTTCTATATATTGCTTCTATATAGTCTAAGAAACATATACGCAAAGCATCCAAACAGTACAATTCGCCAATTTTTTGTTCTTCAAGTTTAAGTGAACAACGAGCCCCATTGTTAATCCTTTATAGGAAATTATTTGTAAATTTCGACAAGTAGAACAATAATTGGAACACGTAGTCGGTTGAAATCGTTGAATATATTGCTTCCATATAGTCTAAAAAACATATATCCAAAGCATCCAAACAGTCCCATTCGCCAATTTTTTGTTCTTCAAGATTAAGTGAACAATGAGCCCCATTGTTAATCCTTTATCGGAAATTATTTGTAACTTTCTACAAGTAGAACAATGAATAGAACAGGTAGACAGGTGAAATCTTTCTATATATTGCTTCTATATAGTCTATGAAACTTATATGCAAAGCATCCGAACAGTACAATTCGCCAATTTTTTTTCTTCAAGTTTAAGTGAACTACGAGCCCCATTGATAATCATGAAATGGAAATTATTTGTAACTTTCTACAAGTAGAACAATGAATAGTACAGGTACACGAGTGAAATCTTTCTATATATTGCTTCTATATAGTCTAAGATACATATATGCAAAGCATCCAAGCTGTACAATTCGCCAATTTGTTTTCTTCAAGTTTAAGTGAACTACGAGCCCCATTGTTAATCCTTTAACGGAAATTAATTGTAACATTCTACAAGTAGAACAATGAATGGAACAGGTAGACGGTTGAAATCGTTGTATATATTGCTTCTATATAGTCTAAGAAACATATATGCAAAGCATCCGAACAGTACAATTCGCCAATTTTTTTTCTTCAAGTTTAAGTGAACAATGAGCCCCATTGTTAATCCTTTATCGGAAATTATTTGTAACTTTCTACAAGTAGATGAATGAATAGAACAGGTAGACAGGTGAAATCTTACTATATATTGCTTCTATATAGTCTAAGAAACCTATATGCAAAGCATCTAAACAGTAACATTCGCCAATTTTTTGATCTTCATGTTTAAGTGAACAACGAACCCAATTGATAATCATGAAATGGAAATTATTTGTAACTTTCTACAAGTAGAACAATGAATAGTACAGGTAGACGGGTGAAATCTTTCTATATATTGCTTCTATATAGTCTAAGAAACATATACGCAAAGCATCCAAACAGTACAATTCGCCAATTTTTTGTTCTTCAAGTTTAAGTGAACAACGAGCCCCATTGTTAATCCTTTATAGGAAATTATTTGTAAATTTCGACAAGTAGAACAATAATTGGAACACGTAGTCGGTTGAAATCGTTGAATATATTGCTTCCATATAGTCTAAAAAACATATATCCAAAGCATCCAAACAGTCCCATTCGCCAATTTTTTGTTCTTCAAGATTAAGTGAACAATGAGCCCCATTGTTAATCCTTTATCGGAAATTATTTGTAACTTTCTACAAGTAGAACAATGAATAGAACAGGTAGACAGGTGAAATCTTTCTATATATTGCTTCTATATAGTCTATGAAACTTATATGCAAAGCATCCGAACAGTACAATTCGCCAATTTTTTTTCTTCAAGTTTAAGTGAACTACGAGCCCCATTGATAATCATGAAATGGAAATTATTTGTAACTTTCTACAAGTAGAACAATGAATAGTACAGGTACACGAGTGAAATCTTTCTATATATTGCTTCTATATAGTCTAAGATACATATATGCAAAGCATCCAAGCTGTACAATTCGCCAATTTATTGTTCTTCAAGTTTAAGTGAACAACGAGCCCCATTGTTAATCCTTTAAAGGAAATTATTTGTAATTTTCGACAAGTAGAACAATGAATGGAACAGGTAGACGGTTGAGATCTTTGTATATATTGCTTCTATATAGCCTAAGAAACATATGTGCAAAGCATCCGAAAGGTACAATTCGCCAATTTTTTTTCTTCAAGTTTAAGTGAACTACGAGCCCCATTGTTAATCCTTTAACGGAAATTAATTGTAACATTCTACAAGTAGAACAATGAATGGAACAGGTAGACGGTTGAAATCAATGTATATATTGCTTCCATATAGTCTAAAAAACATGTACGCAAAGCATCCAAACAGTACCATTCGCCAATTTTTTGTTCTTCAAGTTTAAGTGAACAATGAGCCCCATTCTTAATCCTTTATCGGAAATTATTTGTAATATTCGACAAGTAGAACAATGAATGGAACAGGTAGACGGTTGAGATCTTTGTATATATTGCTTCTATATAGCCTAAGAAACATATATGCAAAGCATCCGAAAGGTACAATTCGCCAATTTTTTTTCTTCAAGTTTAAGTGAACTACGAGCCCCATTGTTAATCCTTTAACGGAAATTAATTGTAACATTCTACAAGTAGAACAATGAATGGAACAGGTAGACGGTTGAAATCGTTGTATATATTGCTTCTATATAGTCTAAGAAACATATATGCAAAGCATCCGAACAGTACAATTCGCCAATTTTTTTTCTTCAAGTTTAAGTGAACAATGAGCCCCATTGTTAATCCTTTATCGGAAATTATTTGTAACTTTCTACAAGTAGAACAATGAATAGAACAGGTAGACAGGTGAAATCTTTCTATATATTGCTTCTATATAGTCTAAGAAACCTATATGCAAAGCATCTAAACAGTAACATTCGCCAATTTTTTGATCTTCAAGTTTAAGTGCACAACGAACCCCATTGATAATCATGAAATGGAAATTATTTGTAACTTTCTACAAGTAGAACAATGAATAGTACAGGTAGACGGGTGAAATCTTTCTATATATTGCTTCTACATAGTCTAAGAAACATATATGCAAAGAATCCAAACAGTGACATTCGCCAATTTTTTATTCTTCAAGTTTAAGTGAACAACGAGCCCCATTGTTAATCCTTTAAAGGAAATTATTTGTAAGTTTCGACAAGTAGAACAATGAATGGAACAGGTATACGGTTGAAATCTTTGTATATATTGCTTCAATATAGTCTAAGAAACATATATGCAAAGCATCCAAACAGTACCATTCGCCAATTTGTTGTTCATCAAGTTGAAGTGAACAGCGAGCCCCATTGATAATCACGAAAGGCAAATTATTTGTAAGTTTCTACAAGTAGAACAATGAATAGAACAGGTAGACGGTTGAATTCTTTGTATATGTTGCTTCTATATAGTCTAGGAAATCTATATGCAAAGCATTCAAACACTAACATTTGCCAATTTTTTGTTCTTCAAGTTTAAGTGAACTACGAGCCCCATTGTTAATACTTTAACGGAAATTATTTGTAACTTGCGACAAGTAGAACAATGAATGGAACAGGTAGACGGTTGAAATCAATGTATATATTGCTTCTATATAGTCTAAGAAACATATATGCAAATCATCCAAACAGTACAATTCGCCAATTTTTTGTTCTTCAAGCTTAAGTGAACAATGAGCCCCATTGTTAATCCTTTAAAGGAAATTATTTGTAAATTTCGACGAGTAGAACAATGATTGGCACACGTAGACGGTTGAAATATTTGTATATATTGCTTCCATATAGTCTAAGAAACATATATGCAAAGCATCCAAACAGTACCATTCGCCAATTTTTTGTTCTTCAAGGTTAAGTGAACAATGAGCCCCATTGTTAATCCTTTATCGGAAATTATTTCTAACTTTCGACAAGTAGAACAATGAATGGAACAGGTAGACGGTTGAAATCTTTGTATATATTTCTTCTATATAGTCTAAGAAACATGTACGCAAAGCATCCAAACAGTACCATTCGCCAATTTTTTGTTCTTCAAGTTTAAGTGAACAATGAGCCCCATTGATAATCATGAAATGGAAATTATTTGTAACTTTCTACAAGTAGAACAATGAATAGTAAAGGTAGACGGGTGAAATCTTTCTATATATTGCTTCTATATAGTCTAAGAAACATATATGCAAAGAATCAAAACAGTACAATTCGCCAATTTTTTGTGCTTCAAGTATAAGTGAACAATGTGCCCCAATGGTTAATCCTTTATCGGAAATTATTTGTATCTTTCGACAAGTAGAACAATGAATGGAACAGGTAGACGGTTGAAATCTTTGTATATATTGCTTCTATATAGTCTGAAAAACATATATGCAAAGCATCCAAACAGTACCATTCGCCAATTTTTTTCTTCAACTTTAAGTGAACTACGAGCCCCATTGTTAATCCTTAAAAGGAAATTATTTGTATATTTCAACAAGTAGAACAATGAATGGAACAGGTAGACGGTTGAAATCATTGTATATATTGCATCTATATAGTATAAGATACATATATGCAAAGCATCAAAACAGTACAATTTGCCAATTTATTGTTCTTCAAGTTTAAGAGAACAACGAGCCACATTGTTAATCCTTTAAAGGAAATTATTTGTAAATTTCGACAAGTAGAACAATGATTGGAACACGTAGACGGTTGAAATCTTTGTATATATTGCTTCCATATAGTCTAAGAAACATGTACGCAAAGCATCCAAACAGTACAATTCGCCAATTTTTTGTTCATCAAGTTTAAGTGAACAATGAGCCCCATTGTTAATACTTTAACGGAAATTATTTGTAACTTGCGACAAGTAGAACAATGAATGGAACAGGTAGACGGTTGAAATCAATGTATATATTGCTTCTATATAGTCTAAGAAATATATATGCAAAGCATCCAAAGAGTACCATTCGCCAATTTTTTGTTCTTCAAGTTTAAGTGAACAGCGAGCCCCCTAGATAATCATGAAACGGAAATTATTTGTAACTTTCGACATGTAGAACAATGAATGGAACAGGTAGACGGTTGAAATCATTATATATATTGCTTCTACATAGTCTAAGAAACATATATGCAAAGTGTCCAAACAGTACCATTCGCCAATTTTTTGTTCTTCAGGTTTATGTGAACTACGAGCCCCATTGTTAATACTTTAACGGAAATTAATTGTAATTTTCTACAAGTAGAACAATGAATGGAACAGGTAGACGGAGGAAATCCTTCTATATATTGCTTCTATATAGTCTAAGAAACATATGTGCAAAGCATCCAAACAGAACAATTCGCCAATTTTTTGTTCTTCAAGTTTAAGTGAACTACGAGCCCCATTGTTAATCCTTTAAAGGAAATTATTTGTAAATTTCGACAAGTAGAACAATGTTTGGAACACGTAGACGGTTGAAATCTTTGTATATATTGCTTCCATATAGTCTAAGAAACATGTACGCAAAGCATCCAAACAGTACCATTCGCCATTTTTTGTTCTTCAAGTTTAAGTGAACAATGAGCCCCAATGGTTAATCCTTTATCGGAAATTATTTGTAATTTTCGACAAGTAGAACAATGATTGGAACACGTAGACGGTTGAAATCTTTGTATATATTGCTTCCATATAGTCTAAGAAACATATATGCAAAGCATCGAAACAGTACCATTCGCCAATTTTTTGTTCTTCAAGTTTAAGTGAACAACGAGCCCCATTGATAATCATGAAACGGAAATTATTTGTAACTTTCGACATGTAGAACAATGAATGGAACAGGTAAACGGTTGAAATCTTTGTATATATTGCTTCCATATAGTCTAACAAACATGTACGCAAAGCATCCAAACAGTACCATTCGCCAATTTTTTGTTCTTCAAGTTTAAGTGAACAATGAGCCCCATTGTTAATCCTTTAACGGAAATTAATTGTAACTTTCTACAAGTAGAACAATGATTGGAAGACTTAGACGGTTGAAATCTTTGTATATATTGCTTCTATATAGTCTAAGAAACATATATGCAAAGCATCCAAACAGTACCATTCGCCAATTTTTTGTTCTTCAAGTTTAAGTGAACAACGAGCCCCATTGATAATCATGAAACGGAAATTATTTGTAACTTTCGACATGTAGAACAATGAATGGAACAGGTAGACGGTTGAAATCATTATATATATATTGCTTCTATATAGTCTAAGAAACATATATGCATAGCATCCAAACAGTACAATTCGCCAATTTTTTGTTCTTCAAGTTTAAGTGAACTACGAGCCCCATTGTTAATTCTTTAAAGGAAATTAGTTGTAAATTTCGACAAGTAGAACAATGAATGGAACAGGTAGACGGTTGAAATCTTTGTATATATTGCTTCCATATAGTATAAGAAACATATATGCAAAGCATCCAAACAGTACAATTCGCCAATTTTTTGTTCGTCAAGTTTAAGTGAACAATGAGCCCCAATGGTTAATACGTTATCGGAAATTATTTGTAACTTTCGACAAGTAGAACAATGAATGGAACAGGTAGACGGTTGAAATCTTTGTATATATTGCTTCCATATAGTCTAAGAAACATATATGCAAAGCATCGAAACAGTACCATTCGCCAATTTTTGGTTCTTCAAGTTTAAGTGAACAACGAGCCCCATTGATAATCATGAAACGGAAATTATTTGTAACTTTCGACAAGTAGAACAATGAATGCAACAGGTAGACTGTTGAAATCATTGTATATATTGCTTCTGTATAGTCCAAGAAACATATATGCAAAGCGTCCAAACAGAACAATTCGCCAATTTTTTGTTCTTCAAGTTTAAGTGAACTATGAGCCCCATTGTTAA
>CAXDIW010000488.1:202500-212938 GCA_963989415.1 Cerceris ruficornis | reverse complement strand
ATTAGGAAATCGCTTAATTAACAATAAGTTGCAAAAATTTGTTTATTAACAAAAATTTTCGCCCCGGGCAATATTGTTTCTCTTTCGATTCCGCGCCAGAAAGTATTAAAACTTTTTCCTCTAGGTCGCACCGCTGCCGCTCTACTGTCTTGGCGGAAACACCACTGCCGCTCGTCCTTACGAAATCGGTTAATCAACAATAAGTCGCAAAATTGGCCTATTAACGAAATTTTTCGCCCAGTGCAATGTTGTTTCTTTTTCGATTCTGCGTAAAAAAGAAAGATACACTTTTTCCTCTAAGTCGCACCGTTGAGGCTCCACACTCTTGTAAAGGTCTACGCCGCTAGGACTTAGAAAAATTTTCATACTTTACGATTTTTTCTCTCGATTTTATCGGTATAGGAAAGCGTTGTAGAGGAAAACGTTTGGGACGAAAGTTTCATGGCTTGCGATGCTCTACAAGAATACGACATTTCGATCGCCCGCCGAAATTAGGAAATCGGTTAATTAACAATAAGTTGCACAAATTTGTTTATTAACAAAAATTTTCGCCCCGGGCAATATTGTTTCTCTTTCGATTCCGCGCCAGAAAGTATAAAACTTTTTCCTCTAGGTCGCACCGCTGCCGCTCTACTGTCTTGGCGGAAACACCACTGCCGCCCGTCCTTACGAAAGCGGTTAATCAACAATAAGTCGCAAAATTGTCCTATTAACGAAATTTTTCGCCCAGTGCAATGTTGTTTCTTTTTCGATTCTGCGTAAAAAAGAAAGATACACTTTTTCCTCTAAGTCGCACCGTTGAGGCTCCACACTCTTGTAAAGGTCTACGCCGCTAGGACTTAGAAAAATTTTCATACTTTACGATTTTTTCTCTCGATTTTATCGGTATAGGAAAGCGTTGTAGAGGAAAACGTTTGGGACGAAAGTTTCATGGCTTGCGATGCTCTACAAGAATACGACACTTCGATCGCCCGCCCGAAATTAGGAAATCGCTTAATTAACAATAAGTTGCAAAAATTTGTTTATTAACAAAAATTTTCGCCCCGGGCAATATTGTTTCTCTTTCGATTCCGCGCCAGAAAGTATTAAAACTTTTTCCTCTAGGTCGCACCGCTGCCGCTCTACTGTCTTGGCGGAAACACCACTGCCGCTCGTCCTTACGAAATCGGTTAATCAACAATAAGTCGCAAAATTGGCCTATTAACGAAATTTTTCGCCCAGTGCAATGTTGTTTCTTTTTCGATTCTGCGTAAAAAAGAAAGATACACTTTTTCCTCTAAGTCGCACCGTTGAGGCTCCACACTCTTGTAAAGGTCTACGCCGCTAGGACTTAGAAAAATTTTCATACTTTACGATTTTTTCTCTCGATTTTATCGGTATAGGAAAGCGTTGTAGAGGGAAAACGTTTGGGACGAAAGTTTCATGGCTTGCGATGCTCTACAAGAATACGACACTTCGATCGCCCGCCGAAATTAGGAAATCGCTTAATTAACAATAAGTTGCAAAAATTTGTTTATTAACAAAAATTTTCGCCCCGGGCAATATTGTTTCTCTTTCGATTCCGCGCCAGAAAGTATTAAAACTTTTTCCTCTAGGTCGCACCGCTGCCGCTCTACTGTCTTGGCGGAAACACCACTGCCGCTCGTCCTTACGAAATCGGTTAATCAACAATAAGTCGCAAAATTGGCCTATTAACGAAATTTTTCGCCCAGTGCAATGTTGTTTCTTTTTCGATTCTGCGTAAAAAGAAAGATACACTTTTTCCTCTAAGTCGCACCGTTGAGGCTCCACACTCTTGTAAAGGTCTACGCCGCTAGGACTTAGAAAAATTTTCATACTTTACGATTTTTTCTCTCGATTTTATCGGTATAGGAAAGCGTTGTAGAGGAAAACGTTTGGGACGAAAGTTTCATGGCTTGCGATGCTCTACAAGAATACGACATTTCGATCGCCCGCCGAAATTAGGAAATCGGTTAATTAACAATAAGTTGCACAAATTTGTTTATTAACAAAAATTTTCGCCCGGGCAATATTGTTTCTCTTTCGATTCCGCGCCAGAAAGTATTAAAACTTTTTCCTCTAGGTCGCACCGCTGCCGCTCTACTGTCTTGGCGGAAACACCACTGCCGCCCGTCCTTACGAAAGCGGTTAATCAACAATAAGTCGCAAAATTGTCCTATTAACGAAAATTTTTCGCCCAGTGCAATGTTGTTTCTTTTTCGATTCTGCGTAAAAAAGAAAGATACACTTTTTCCTCTAAGTCGCACCGTTGAGGCTCCACACTCTTGTAAAGGTCTACGCCGCTAGGACTTAGAAAAATTTTCATACTTTACGATTTTTTTCTCTCGATTTTATCGGTATAGGAAAGCGTTGTAGAGGAAAACGTTTGGGACGAAAGTTTCATGGCTTGCGATGCTCTACAAGAATACGACACTTCGATCGCCCGCCGAAATTAGGAAATCGCTTAATTAACAATAAGTTGCAAAAATTTGTTTATTAACAAAAATTTTCGCCCCGGGCAATATTGTTTCTCTTTCGATTCCGCGCCAGAAAGTATTAAAACTTTTTCCTCTAGGTCGCACCGCTGCCGCTCTACTGTCTTGGCGGAAACACCACTGCCGCTCGTCCTTACGAAATCGGTTAATCAACAATAAGTCGCAAAAATTGGCCTATTAACGAAATTTTTCGCCCAGTGCAATGTTGTTTCTTTTTCGATTCTGCGTAAAAAAGAAAGATACACTTTTTCCTCTAAGTCGCACCGTTGAGGCTCCACACTCTTGTAAAGGTCTACGCCGCTAGGACTTAGAAAAATTTTCATACTTTACGATTTTTTCTCTCGATTTTATCGGTATAGGAAAGCGTTGTAGAGGAAAACGTTTGGACGAAAGTTTCATGGCTTGCGATGCTCTACAAGAATACGACACTTCGATCGCCCGCCGAAATTAGGAAATCGCTTAATTAACAATAAGTTGCAAAAATTTGTTTATTAACAAAAATTTTCGCCCCGGGCAATATTGTTTCTCTTTCGATTCCGCGCCAGAAAGTATTAAAACTTTTTCCTCTAGGTCGCACCGCTGCCGCTCTACTGTCTTGGCGGAAACACCACTGCCGCTCGTCCTTACGAAATCGGTTAATCAACAATAAGTCGCAAAATTGGCCTATTAACGAAATTTTTCGCCCAGTGCAATGTTGTTTCTTTTTCGATTCTGCGTAAAAAAGAAAGATACACTTTTTCCTCTAAGTCGCACCGTTGAGGCTCCACACTCTTGTAAAGGTCTACGCCGCTAGGACTTAGAAAAATTTTCATACTTTACGATTTTTTCTCTCGATTTTATCGGTATAGGAAAGCGTTGTAGAGGAAAACGTTTGGGACGAAAGTTTCATGGCTTGCGATGCTCTACAAGAATACGACACTTCGATCGCCCGCCGAAATTAGGAAATCGCTTAATTAACAATAAGTTGCAAAAATTTGTTTATTAACAAAAATTTTCGCCCCGGGCAATATTGTTTCTCTTTCGATTCCGCGCCAGAAAGTATTAAAACTTTTTCCTCTAGGTCGCACCGCTGCCGCTCTACTGTCTTGGCGGAAACACCACTGCCGCTCGTCCTTACGAAATCGGTTAATCAACAATAAGTCGCAAAATTGGCCTATTAACGAAATTTTTCGCCCAGTGCAATGTTGTTTCTTTTTCGATTCTGCGTAAAAAAGAAAGATACACTTTTTCCTCTAAGTCGCACCGTTGAGGCTCCACACTCTTGTAAAGGTCTACGCCGCTAGGACTTAGAAAAATTTTCATACTTTACGATTTTTTCTCTCGATTTTATCGGTATAGGAAAGCGTTGTAGAGGAAAACGTTTGGGACGAAGTTTCATGGCTTGCGATGCTCTACAAGAATACGACACTTCGATCGCCCGCCGAAATTAGGAAATCGCTTAATTAACAATAAGTTGCAAAAATTTGTTTATTAACAAAAATTTTCGCCCCGGGCAATATTGTTTCTCTTTCGATTCCGCGCCAGAAAGTATTAAAACTTTTTCCTCTAGGTCGCACCGCTGCCGCTCTACTGTCTTGGCGGAAACACCACTGCCGCTCGTCCTTACGAAATCGGTTAATCAACAATAAGTCGCAAAATTGGCCTATTAACGAAATTTTTCGCCCAGTGCAATGTTGTTTCTTTTTCGATTCTGCGTAAAAAAGAAAGATACACTTTTTCCTCTAAGTCGCACCGTTGAGGCTCCACACTCTTGTAAAGGTCTACGCCGCTAGGACTTAGAAAAATTTTCATACTTTACGATTTTTTCTCTCGATTTTATCGGTATAGGAAAGCGTTGTAGAGGAAAACGTTTGGGACGAAAGTTTCATGGCTTGCGATGCTCTACAAGAATACGACACTTCGATCGCCCGCCGAAATTAGGAAATCGCTTAATTAACAATAAGTTGCAAAAATTTGTTTATTAACAAAAATTTTCGCCCCGGGCAATATTGTTTCTCTTTCGATTCCGCGCCAGAAAGTATTAAAACTTTTTCCTCTAGGTCGCACCGCTGCCGCTCTACTGTCTTGGCGGAAACACCACTGCCGCTCGTCCTTACGAAATCGGTTAATCAACAATAAGTCGCAAAATTGGCCTATTAACGAAATTTTTCGCCCAGTGCAATGTTGTTTCTTTTTCGATTCTGCGTAAAAAAGAAGATACACTTTTTCCTCTAAGTCGCACCGTTGAGGCTCCACACTCTTGTAAAGGTCTACGCCGCTAGGACTTAGAAAAATTTTCATACTTTACGATTTTTTCTCTCGATTTTATCGTATAGGAAAGCGTTGTAGAGGAAAACGTTTGGGACGAAAGTTTCATGGCTTGCGATGCTCTACAAGAATACGACACTTCGATCGCCCGCCGAAATTAGGAAATCGCTTAATTAACAATAAGTTGCAAAAATTTGTTTATTAACAAAAATTTTCGCCCCGGGCAATATTGTTTCTCTTTCGATTCCGCGCCAGAAAGTATTAAAACTTTTTCCTCTAGGTCGCACCGCTGCCGCTCTACTGTCTTGGCGGAAACACCACTGCCGCTCGTCCTTACGAAATCGGTTAATCAACAATAAGTCGCAAAATTGGCCTATTAACGAAATTTTTCGCCCAGTGCAATGTTGTTTCTTTTTCGATTCTGCGTAAAAAAGAAAGATACACTTTTTCCTCTAAGTCGCACCGTTGAGGCTCCACACTCTTGTAAAGGTCTACGCCGCTAGGACTTAGAAAAATTTTCATACTTTACGATTTTTTCTCTCGATTTTATCGGTATAGGAAAGCGTTGTAGAGGAAAACGTTTGGGACGAAAGTTTCATGGCTTGCGATGCTCTACAAGAATACGACACTTCGATCGCCCGCCGAAATTAGGAAATCGCTTAATTAACAATAAGTTGCAAAAATTTGTTTATTAACAAAAATTTTCGCCCCGGGCAATATTGTTTCTCTTTCGATTCCGCGCCAGAAAGTATTAAAACTTTTTCCTCTAGGTCGCACCGCTGCCGCTCTACTGTCTTGGCGGAAACACCACTGCCGCTCGTCCTTACGAAATCGGTTAATCAACAATAAGTCGCAAAATTGGCCTATTAACGAAATTTTTCGCCCAGTGCAATGTTGTTTCTTTTTCGATTCTGCGTAAAAAAGAAAGATACACTTTTTCCTCTAAGTCGCACCGTTGAGGCTCCACACTCTTGTAAAGGTCTACGCCGCTAGGACTTAGAAAAATTTTCATACTTTACGATTTTTTCTCTCGATTTTATCGGTATAGGAAAGCGTTGTAGAGGAAAACGTTTGGGACGAAAGTTTCATGGCTTGCGATGCTCTACAAGAATACGACATTTCGATCGCCCGCCGAAATTAGGAAATCGGTTAATTAACAATAAGTTGCACAAATTTGTTTATTAACAAAAATTTTCGCCCCGGGCAATATTGTTTCTCTTTCGATTCCGCGCCAGAAAGTATTAAAACTTTTTCCTCTAGGTCGCACCGCTGCCGCTCTACTGTCTTGGCGGAAACACCACTGCCGCCCGTCCTTACGAAAGCGGTTAATCAACAATAAGTCGCAAAATTGTCCTATTAACGAAATTTTTCGCCCAGTGCAATGTTGTTTCTTTTTCGATTCTGCGTAAAAAAGAAAGATACACTTTTTCCTCTAAGTCGCACCGTTGAGGCTCCACACTCTTGTAAAGGTCTACGCCGCTAGGACTTAGAAAAATTTTCATACTTTACGATTTTTTCTCTCGATTTTATCGGTATAGGAAAGCGTTGTAGAGGAAAACGTTTGGGACGAAAGTTTCATGGCTTGCGATGCTCTACAAGAATACGACACTTCGATCGCCCGCCGAAATTAGGAAATCGCTTAATTAACAATAAGTTGCAAAAATTTGTTTATTAACAAAAATTTTCGCCCCGGGCAATATTGTTTCTCTTTCGATTCCGCGCCAGAAAGTATTAAAACTTTTTCCTCTAGGTCGCACCGCTGCCGCTCTACTGTCTTGGCGGAAACACCACTGCCGCTCGTCCTTACGAAATCGGTTAATCAACAATAAGTCGCAAAATTGGCCTATTAACGAAATTTTTCGCCCAGTGCAATGTTGTTTCTTTTTCGATTCTGCGTAAAAAAGAAAGATACACTTTTTCCTCTAAGTCGCACCGTTGAGGCTCCACACTCTTGTAAAGGTCTACGCCGCTAGGACTTAGAAAAATTTTCATACTTTACGATTTTTTCTCTCGATTTTATCGGTATAGGAAAGCGTTGTAGAGGAAAACGTTTGGGACGAAAGTTTCATGGCTTGCGATGCTCTACAAGAATACGACACTTCGATCGCCCGCCGAAATTAGGAAATCGCTTAATTAACAATAAGTTGCAAAAATTTGTTTATTAACAAAAATTTTCGCCCCGGGCAATATTGTTTCTCTTTCGATTCCGCGCCAGAAAGTATTAAAACTTTTTCCTCTAGGTCGCACCGCTGCCGCTCTACTGTCTTGGCGGAAACACCACTGCCGCTCGTCCTTACGAAATCGGTTAATCAACAATAAGTCGCAAAATTGGCCTATTAACGAAATTTTTCGCCCAGTGCAATGTTGTTTCTTTTTCGATTCTGCGTAAAAAAGAAAGATACACTTTTTCCTCTAAGTCGCACCGTTGAGGCTCCACACTCTTGTAAAGGTCTACGCCGCTAGGACTTAGAAAAATTTTCATACTTTACGATTTTTTCTCTCGATTTTATCGGTATAGGAAAGCGTTGTAGAGGAAAACGTTTGGGACGAAAGTTTCATGGCTTGCGATGCTCTACAAGAATACGACATTTCGATCGCCCGCCGAAATTAGGAAATCGGTTAATTAACAATAAGTTGCACAAATTTGTTTATTAACAAAAATTTTCGCCCCGGGCAATATTGTTTCTCTTTCGATTCCGCGCCAGAAAGTATTAAAACTTTTTCCTCTAGGTCGCACCGCTGCCGCTCTACTGTCTTGGCGGAAACACCACTGCCGCCCGTCCTTACGAAAGCGGTTAATCAACAATAAGTCGCAAAATTGTCCTATTAACGAAATTTTTCGCCCAGTGCAATGTTGTTTCTTTTTCGATTCTGCGTAAAAAAGAAAGATACACTTTTTCCTCTAAGTCGCACCGTTGAGGCTCCACACTCTTGTAAAGGTCTACGCCGCTAGGACTTAGAAAAATTTTCATACTTTACGATTTTTTCTCTCGATTTTATCGGTATAGGAAAGCGTTGTAGAGGAAAACGTTTGGGACGAAAGTTTCATGGCTTGCGATGCTCTACAAGAATACGACACTTCGATCGCCCGCCGAAATTAGGAAATCGCTTAATTAACAATAAGTTGCAAAAATTTGTTTATTAACAAAAATTTTCGCCCCGGGCAATATTGTTTCTCTTTCGATTCCGCGCCAGAAAGTATTAAAACTTTTTCCTCTAGGTCGCACCGCTGCCGCTCTACTGTCTTGGCGGAAACACCACTGCCGCTCGTCCTTACGAAATCGGTTAATCAACAATAAGTCGCAAAATTGGCCTATTAACGAAATTTTTCGCCCAGTGCAATGTTGTTTCTTTTTCGATTCTGCGTAAAAAAGAAAGATACACTTTTTCCTCTAAGTCGCACCGTTGAGGCTCCACACTCTTGTAAAGGTCTACGCCGCTAGGACTTAGAAAAATTTTCATACTTTACGATTTTTTCTCTCGATTTTATCGGTATAGGAAAGCGTTGTAGAGGAAAACGTTTGGGACGAAAGTTTCATGGCTTGCGATGCTCTACAAGAATACGACATTTCGATCGCCCGCCGAAATTAGGAAATCGGTTAATTAACAATAAGTTGCACAAATTTGTTTATTAACAAAAATTTTCGCCCCGGGCAATATTGTTTCTCTTTCGATTCCGCGCCAGAAAGTATTAAAACTTTTTCCTCTAGGTCGCACCGCTGCCGCTCTACTGTCTTGGCGGAAACACCACTGCCGCCCGTCCTTACGAAAGCGGTTAATCAACAATAAGTCGCAAAATTGTCCTATTAACGAAATTTTTCGCCCAGTGCAATGTTGTTTCTTTTTCGATTCTGCGTAAAAAAGAAAGATACACTTTTTCCTCTAAGTCGCACCGTTGAGGCTCCACACTCTTGTAAAGGTCTACGCCGCTAGGACTTAGAAAAATTTTCATACTTTACGATTTTTTCTCTCGATTTTATCGGTATAGGAAAGCGTTGTAGAGGAAAACGTTTGGGACGAAAGTTTCATGGCTTGCGATGCTCTACAAGAATACGACACTTCGATCGCCCGCCGAAATTAGGAAATCGCTTAATTAACAATAAGTTGCAAAAATTTGTTTATTAACAAAAATTTTCGCCCCGGGCAATATTGTTTCTCTTTCGATTCCGCGCCAGAAAGTATTAAAACTTTTTCCTCTAGGTCGCACCGCTGCCGCTCTACTGTCTTGGCGGAAACACCACTGCCGCTCGTCCTTACGAAATCGGTTAATCAACAATAAGTCGCAAAATTGGCCTATTAACGAAATTTTTCGCCCAGTGCAATGTTGTTTCTTTTTCGATTCTGCGTAAAAAAGAAAGATACACTTTTTCCTCTAAGTCGCACCGTTGAGGCTCCACACTCTTGTAAAGGTCTACGCCGCTAGGACTTAGAAAAATTTTCATACTTTACGATTTTTTCTCTCGATTTTATCGGTATAGGAAAGCGTTGTAGAGGAAAACGTTTGGGACGAAAGTTTCATGGCTTGCGATGCTCTACAAGAATACGACACTTCGATCGCCCGCCGAAATTAGGAAATCGCTTAATTAACAATAAGTTGCAAAAATTTGTTTATTAACAAAAATTTTCGCCCCGGGCAATATTGTTTCTCTTTCGATTCCGCGCCAGAAAGTATTAAAACTTTTTCCTCTAGGTCGCACCGCTGCCGCTCTACTGTCTTGGCGGAAACACCACTGCCGCTCGTCCTTACGAAATCGGTTAATCAACAATAAGTCGCAAAATTGGCCTATTAACGAAATTTTTCGCCCAGTGCAATGTTGTTTCTTTTTCGATTCTGCGTAAAAAAGAAAGATACACTTTTTCCTCTAAGTCGCACCGTTGAGGCTCCACACTCTTGTAAAGGTCTACGCCGCTAGGACTTAGAAAAATTTTCATACTTTACGATTTTTTCTCTCGATTTTATCGGTATAGGAAAGCGTTGTAGAGGAAAACGTTTGGGACGAAAGTTTCATGGCTTGCGATGCTCTACAAGAATACGACACTTCGATCGCCCGCCGAAATTAGGAAATCGCTTAATTAACAATAAGTTGCAAAAATTTGTTTATTAACAAAAATTTTCGCCCCGGGCAATATTGTTTCTCTTTCGATTCCGCGCCAGAAAGTATTAAAACTTTTTCCTCTAGGTCGCACCGCTGCCGCTCTACTGTCTTGGCGGAAACACCACTGCCGCTCGTCCTTACGAAATCGGTTAATCAACAATAAGTCGCAAAATTGGCCTATTAACGAAATTTTTCGCCCAGTGCAATGTTGTTTCTTTTTCGATTCTGCGTAAAAAAGAAAGATACACTTTTTCCTCTAAGTCGCACCGTTGAGGCTCCACACTCTTGTAAAGGTCTACGCCGCTAGGACTTAGAAAAATTTTCATACTTTACGATTTTTTCTCTCGATTTTATCGGTATAGGAAAGCGTTGTAGAGGAAAACGTTTGGGACGAAAGTTTCATGGCTTGCGATGCTCTACAAGAATACGACACTTCGATCGCCCGCCGAAATTAGGAAATCGCTTAATTAACAATAAGTTGCAAAAATTTGTTTATTAACAAAAATTTTCGCCCCGGGCAATATTGTTTCTCTTTCGATTCCGCGCCAGAAAGTATTAAAACTTTTTCCTCTAGGTCGCACCGCTGCCGCTCTACTGTCT
>CAXDIW010000488.1:195000-197500 GCA_963989415.1 Cerceris ruficornis | reverse complement strand
TCGTAGTTGTGCCATCGGAGTCAACTTGTCGATGTCTTCTACTCTGAAGCGAGAGCAGCAGCAGCAGCACAAAGAGGAAAAGAAGAGTTGTCTTTCCTCTTTCGCCAAAGAGTTTGAAGATTCGGCATAATTCTGACAAGAAATTTTGAGCGAGCGTATAAACTACGCGCGTCGAGTGAACCCGTCCGTCCACAAGTGTGCTTCTTCTCAGTTCGAACGATCGGCGGAGAGTCCTCGTTTGATGAGGCTTTCTCCCCACACACTGAGAGGAAGGAATGCGTTGTTGTGCGTTCGGTCGGGCAATGTGTGCCGGCGTGTAGTTTTGCGCGACGAAGTATTATGAGAAGAGAGAGAGAGAGGAGGGAGAGATCTGTCTCATTCGAACGACAATATTAAGAGATAGATTTTGCGCCTCCGAAAATAAGTTCGCTTTCGAACGATGTTCCAGAACGACTGCTGTCTAATGTCGTCGTCGTCGTCGTTGTCGCTGAAAGGGGAAAGAAGAGTGGTCTTTCCTTTGCGGCGCGGCGGCGGCGACAAACAGCAAAGCAGCTCGTCACGGAACTACTTTTGCGACTTTACCGTTTGCGAAGAAGTGTTCTCTCGTGTACTTCGTGTGTGTGGACATTTGAACGAAAATAGCGTTGTTGAGAGTTCGAACGGAAGCGCTCTGATGAAGGAAGGAGGGGTGTAGAACACTAGCGTGGAAAGAGCCTGCTGCGGGATACCCGAAGGCGCAATCCACGAAGACCCTTCTCTTCTCAGAGCTCCTCTCTCTACGTTATTATTGCTGTCCCCTTCGTGTCAGAATTTTTGATGGCACTCTCCGTGCTGACGGCCGATGAAGCACTGGTGTGCGTAGTCTCGTTACGACGAGGGTGCGGACGCTCGTTCTCACGGTCGGATCGACAAACTTAAACTCCGATTTTGCCGTTGTCGTCATCTAAACGACTAACGGTGCTCGGCCTCGTTCTAGCGCTCCGGAACGCGGTTAAACCGAGCCTCGGCTTGTCCGAGGGAGAACACCTGAACCATGTTTGCTTTCTATACGAAGCAAAAAGCATATAATGCAAATACAACCCTGAACGGTGGATCACTTGGCTCGTGGGTCGATGAAGAACGCAGCTAATTGCGCGTCAACGTGTGAACTGCAGGACACATGAACATCGACATTTCGAACGCACATTGCGGTCCTCGGATATAATTCCCGGACCACGCCTGGCTGAGGGTCGTTTATGTACCCAAAAACTGCTTGCGCGGCTCTTTGTGTCTTCCTTCATCATGAGGAGAAGACACTTGTAGAGTCTCGTACGAGCGAATTTGTTGGACGTTCGTCGGAATTTGCCGCAGACTGGAAGAGAATAATAACGTCTCTCCTCGACGCGGATCCGACGTCGTCTGAAATGATTATAAGAGAACGAGAAAAGTGCGGAGGATTGAAAGAACGAAAAGGACGTGTACGTCTTAGATTGCGCAGAGAACAACTCTTTTTAGTTTCGTACAGAAAGAGATCGAACGTAATACCGCGCGATGAAAATAATATCTCTCTTACCTTTCTTTCCCGCAGTTTCTGGCAAAGCATCCTCGAACGAGAGAGAATACATACACATATGATGCTATGCCTCGAACGAAGGAGAAACTGCTGTGGTATCCGAGAATGCCAAAAGGGAATTGCTTAGGGAAGGAGATTTTCATCGTAGCGTTTCGAACGAAATTGTTTTGTCAAAAGATATCTGCGCAATCGAACGAAATCGTCCGAGAGAGCTCCACGCCGCCAATTTCGTGTCTCCCACGATCGTCGCAGATTTTCGTGCCCGGTCGTCGAGTCCCCGACTCTTAAATTTGCGTTCCATTTCGAGGTGCTTTGTGCTCTGAAATTCTCCGACCTAACCCAGACTCTCACTGTCTCTCTCACAAGCTTCTTCGTTGCCGCATCTGCTCGAAAAGAACCCTCCTGGAGAAGAAATATATATTATATCTCTACCAGGAGAGCGTGTGCAGAGAGTGGCTGTAATAACTGACAAGTTCTCGAACGTGTAAAGAGAGAGAGAGGTGTGAGCGAGGGTGTGTGTGTAACAATTAAAGAGTGTGGTAGGTAGGAGAGTGGTTAAGCAGAGCGCATAGTTTACCGAGAAAAGAGAAACACAAATACTGGACCGACGTTAAATTGTCCGGGAAGAACAATTCACGAAACTCTGTCCTCGAACGAACCTTCTCTATGGTCGTGGGAGAGCGAGGAAAAAGACTGACACAGTCGCGTGCTCACGACATTGGCGTGTCGTTGTTCCAAACCTTTCTCAGACTCCGAACTAAAGTTTAGTTTTGATTTCTGTGACCCGCCGGTATTCCTACGAGGAGATAGATAGATAGATATATTATTGCGATGATTGAGAGAGGAGGCAGAAAGTTGAGAAAAGTGGGAATCTCAGAGTTATATGACAAATTCGTCATAAGAGGAGAAAGAAGAAAAGAGTGTGGTGGTATACGCGAGAAGGGAAGG
>CAXDIW010000488.1:190000-192500 GCA_963989415.1 Cerceris ruficornis | reverse complement strand
CAGGAGAGGGCCACGTGGAGGCGTCGCGCCGGTTCGTACCCATATCCGCAGCAGGTCTCCAAGGTTAAGAGCCTCTAGTCGATAGATTAATGTAGGTAAGGGAAGTCGGCAAGTTGGATCCGTAACTTCGGGATAAGGATTGGCTCTGGGGAGCGGGGCGCGTCGGGCTTGGTAGGGAAGTGGGTCTGGCTGACGTGCCGGGCCTGGGCGAGTTGAACGCAGCGGACAAGGTTTGATGGTCGGAGAAATCCGATTCAGATATCCGCGTCCACCGCAGGATTCGAGCTCGGTCCCGTGCCTTGGCCTCCCGCGGATCTTCCTTGCTGCGAGGCTTCGGTGGCGTAACGTCGTTCGCGCGGCGTTGCGTTCGTCGTCGTCCTCTTCGGCCGCCATTCAACGCTCGGCTCAGAACTGGCACGGACAAGGGGAATCCGACTGTCTAATTAAAACAAAGCATTGCGATGGCCCACACGGGTGTTGACGCAATGTGATTTCTGCCCAGTGCTCTGAATGTCAACGTGAAGAAATTCAAGCAAGCGCGGGTAAACGGCGGGAGTAACTATGACTCTCTTAAGGCGGTCGCTTGAGGTGTCGGGGCGGCTCGCCGTCCTAGTATCCGAGACCAGTTCTTATGTAGATCTTAGTTAGCAAGCAGTAACCTCTTCGTTGGTTTCCGCCATTAGTACCCCTTCGGGGGAAGCTAATACTGCCTCTGCGAACATCGGTCTTGGTGGGTTGCCAGCCCCCTCGACTGTATATTGTCGGCCCTAAAAATACGAAAATTGCCTCGGATGAACAAACCAATTTAAGTGTCGGAGGACCCCCAGGTCCTTCCGGCCCGACAACTTCCGCCGAGGAAGCCGACCTTAGGCCAACCTTCCCCTGCAGTATGACCGGCTGCGACAGGGTGTTTCTCACCTTAAGGGGTAAGGGTGTTCATGAGCAAAAAGCCCATAAAAATTGGCATGATGAACGAAAAGTCAATGAAATTGACAATAAGAGGGCACACTGGTGTGCGGAAGAACAAGCGCTCCTGGCACGGCAGGAGGCGCATCTAACACGAGATGGTACCAGGTTCGTGAATCAAGCACTATTGCCGATGTTCCCGAACCGTACTCTCGAGTCCATTAAGGGACAACGTAAGAGCCAAAGGCACAAAGAGCTGGTCTTAAAGATCCTCGATGAGCTGTCGAACGAACTTTCGAACGAAAATTTGAACGTACCCTCGAACGATTTCTCGAACGAACTTTCGAACGACATGTCGAACGAATCATCGAACGTGCATCATGGGCCACCAGTGGATTCCAGAGCCAGCGAAGCGCCTGTCCAACAGGACGCCGAACTACTCCAGTCCATCAAGGACTTATTCGAACGTTTACATCCACTGAATGGCTCAAAATTCAACGCGGATCTGTTGAGTCGGATCTGTGAGAGCGTAACCGTTTGGTCGAAGGATAAGATCTCGGCAGAGCTCGAGATCTACCTACTTCAAACGTTTCCACCGACTAAAAGGAACACAAAGAAAGCAACAAACTTGCCTTCGAACGAGCCTCTAACGAGGCGCCAGGCAAGACGTCTTGAGTACGCCAGAACGCAAAAGGCATGGAGGAAAAATCCTTGCAACTGTGCAAGGTTATTAACAAAAAGCACGAAGAACGAGCAACCTCCGCCTAAGCAAATTATGATCAATTTTTGGCGTACTACAATGACGAATGGGGCGGCTGGGTCCCCAGAAAAAGAAATCAAGCGGCCAGTTCTGTCTGACCTCTGGAAACCTGTAGTCCCGACGGAAATTCACAGGTCGTTTCCGTCACTCACTACCTCTCCGGGCCCTGACGGGCTTTCGGCAAGGCTTCTCAAGGCAGTCCCACTGGAGATCCTCTGTAGGATCTTCAACCTATTTTTGCTTTGTGGGAAACTGCCGAAGCACTTGTTGAAAGCTCGCACAAAACTTATACCTAAAAAGGATAATGCACTCGGGCCCGAGGACTACAGGCCCATAACTGTCCAGTCTGTAATAACTAGGACTTTCAATAAAGTTATGGCCAGACGACTGACAGAGATGGTTCCGCTTGATAAGAGACAAAAGGCTTTTGTTCCGACCGACGGTTGCGCCTCGAACATTTTCGATCTAGACATGATCCTGCGTTACCACAGACAGCACTTCAAGCCACTGTATATGGCGTCTATTGACATAGCTAAGGCCTTCGACTCTGTCTCGCACAACACCATAAGAGACACCCTTGAAATCATGGGAGTGCCTGGTGCAATGGTCGACTATGTCATGGACTCATATAAGAGATGCTCAACTGTGCTGTCCTGCGATGGCTGGGAGTCCGAGGAAATAAGACCAACATGCGGAGTCAAACAAGGTGATCCCTTGTCGCCTATTATCTTTAATATGGTAATAGACAGACTCCTTCGGCGCCTACCAACTGAAGTCGGCGTTAAAGTTGATCATGCCTTCTTTAACGCTCTGGCTTTCGCCGACGATATGATC
>CAXDIW010000488.1:142500-185000 GCA_963989415.1 Cerceris ruficornis | reverse complement strand
TCCCGGCGGCGAAAGGTCTACGCCGCTAGGACTTAGAAAAAATTTTACTCCCGGCGGCGAAAGGTCTACGCCGCTAGGACTTAGAAAAAATTTTACTCCCGGCGGCGAAAGGTCTACGCCGCTAGGACTTAGAAAAAATTTTACTCCCGGCGGCGAAAGGTCTACGCCGCTAGGACTTTGAAAAAATTTTACTCCCGGCGGCGAAAGGTCTACGCCGCTAGGACTTAGAAAAAATTTTACTCCCGGCGGCGAAAGGTCTACGCCGCTAGGACTTTGAAAAAATTTTACTCCCGGCGGCGAAAGGTCTACGCCGCTAGGACTTTGAAAAAATTTTACTCCCGGCGGCGAAAGGTCTACGCCGCTAGGACTTAGAAAAAATTTTACTCCCGGCGGCGAAAGGTCTACGCCGCTAGGACTTAGAAAAAATTTTACTCCCGGCGGCGAAAGGTCTACGCCGCTAGGACTTTGAAAAAATTTTACTCCCGGCGGCGAAAGGTCTACGCCGCTAGGACTTAGAAAAAATTTTACTCCCGGCGGCGAAAGGTCTACGCCGCTAGGACTTAGAAAAAATTTTACTCCCGGCGGCGAAAGGTCTACGCCGCTAGGACTTAGAAAAAATTTTACTCCCGGCGGCGAAAGGTCTACGCCGCTAGGACTTTGAAAAAATTTTACTCCCGGCGGCGAAAGGTCTACGCCGCTAGGACTTAGAAAAAATTTTACTCCCGGCGGCGAAAGGTCTACGCCGCTAGGACTTTGAAAAAATTTTACTCCCGGCGGCGAAAGGTCTACGCCGCTAGGACTTAGAAAAATTTTCATACTTTACGATTTTTTCTCTCGATTTTATCGGTATAGGAAAGCGTTGTAGAGGAAAACGTTTGGGACGAAAGTTTCATGGCTTGCGATGCTCTACAAGAATACGACACTTCGATCGCCCGCCGAAATTAGGAAATCGCTTAATTAACAATAAGTTGCAAAAATTTGTTTATTAACAAAAATTTTCGCCCCGGGCAATATTGTTTCTCTTTCGATTCCGCGCCAGAAAGTATTAAAACTTTTTCCTCTAGGTCGCACCGCTGCCGCTCTACTGTCTTGGCGGAAACACCACTGCCGCTCGTCCTTACGAAATCGGTTAATCAACAATAAGTCGCAAAATTGGCCTATTAACGAAATTTTTCGCCCAGTGCAATGTTGTTTCTTTTTCGATTCTGCGTAAAAAAGAAAGATACACTTTTTCCTCTAAGTCGCACCGTTGAGGCTCCACACTCTTGTAAAGGTCTACGCCGCTAGGACTTAGAAAAATTTTCATACTTTACGATTTTTTCTCTCGATTTTATCGGTATAGGAAAGCGTTGCAGAGGAAAACGTTTGGGACGAAAGTTTCATGGCTTGCGATGCTCTACAAGAATACGACACTTCGATCGCCCGCCGAAATTAGGAAATCGCTTAATTAACAATAAGTTGCAAAAATTTGTTTATTAACAAAAATTTTCGCCCCGGGCAATATTGTTTCTCTTTCGATTCCGCGCCAGAAAGTATTAAAACTTTTTCCTCTAGGTCGCACCGCTGCCGCTCTACTGTCTTGGCGGAAACACCACTGCCGCTCGTCCTTACGAAATCGGTTAATCAACAATAAGTCGCAAAATTGGCCTATTAACGAAATTTTTCGCCCAGTGCAATGTTGTTTCTTTTTCGATTCTGCGTAAAAAAGAAAGATACACTTTTTCCTCTAAGTCGCACCGTTGAGGCTCCACACTCTTGTAAAGGTCTACGCCGCTAGGACTTAGAAAAATTTTCATACTTTACGATTTTTTCTCTCGATTTTATCGGTATAGGAAAGCGTTGTAGAGGAAAACGTTTGGGACGAAAGTTTCATGGCTTGCGATGCTCTACAAGAATACGACATTTCGATCGCCCGCCGAAATTAGGAAATCGGTTAATTAACAATAAGTTGCACAAATTTGTTTATTAACAAAAATTTTCGCCCCGGGCAATATTGTTTCTCTTTCGATTCCGCGCCAGAAAGTATTAAAACTTTTTCCTCTAGGTCGCACCGCTGCCGCTCTACTGTCTTGGCGGAAACACCACTGCCGCCCGTCCTTACGAAAGCGGTTAATCAACAATAAGTCGCAAAATTGTCCTATTAACGAAATTTTTCGCCCAGTGCAATGTTGTTTCTTTTTCGATTCTGCGTAAAAAAGAAAGATACACTTTTTCCTCTAAGTCGCACCGTTGAGGCTCCACACTCTTGTAAAGGTCTACGCCGCTAGGACTTAGAAAAATTTTCATACTTTACGATTTTTTCTCTCGATTTTATCGGTATAGGAAAGCGTTGTAGAGGAAAACGTTTGGGACGAAAGTTTCATGGCTTGCGATGCTCTACAAGAATACGACACTTCGATCGCCCGCCGAAATTAGGAAATCGCTTAATTAACAATAAGTTGCAAAAATTTGTTTATTAACAAAAATTTTCGCCCCGGGCAATATTGTTTCTCTTTCGATTCCGCGCCAGAAAGTATTAAAACTTTTTCCTCTAGGTCGCACCGCTGCCGCTCTACTGTCTTGGCGGAAACACCACTGCCGCTCGTCCTTACGAAATCGGTTAATCAACAATAAGTCGCAAAATTGGCCTATTAACGAAATTTTTCGCCCAGTGCAATGTTGTTTCTTTTTCGATTCTGCGTAAAAAAGAAAGATACACTTTTTCCTCTAAGTCGCACCGTTGAGGCTCCACACTCTTGTAAAGGTCTACGCCGCTAGGACTTAGAAAAATTTTCATACTTTACGATTTTTTCTCTCGATTTTATCGGTATAGGAAAGCGTTGTAGAGGAAAACGTTTGGGACGAAAGTTTCATGGCTTGCGATGCTCTACAAGAATACGACACTTCGATCGCCCGCCGAAATTAGGAAATCGCTTAATTAACAATAAGTTGCAAAAATTTGTTTATTAACAAAAATTTTCGCCCCGGGCAATATTGTTTCTCTTTCGATTCCGCGCCAGAAAGTATTAAAACTTTTTCCTCTAGGTCGCACCGCTGCCGCTCTACTGTCTTGGCGGAAACACCACTGCCGCTCGTCCTTACGAAATCGGTTAATCAACAATAAGTCGCAAAATTGGCCTATTAACGAAATTTTTCGCCCAGTGCAATGTTGTTTCTTTTTCGATTCTGCGTAAAAAAGAAAGATACACTTTTTCCTCTAAGTCGCACCGTTGAGGCTCCACACTCTTGTAAAGGTCTACGCCGCTAGGACTTAGAAAAATTTTCATACTTTACGATTTTTTCTCTCGATTTTATCGGTATAGGAAAGCGTTGCAGAGGAAAACGTTTGGGACGAAAGTTTCATGGCTTGCGATGCTCTACAAGAATACGACACTTCGATCGCCCGCCGAAATTAGGAAATCGCTTAATTAACAATAAGTTGCAAAAATTTGTTTATTAACAAAAATTTTCGCCCCGGGCAATATTGTTTCTCTTTCGATTCCGCGCCAGAAAGTATTAAAACTTTTTCCTCTAGGTCGCACCGCTGCCGCTCTACTGTCTTGGCGGAAACACCACTGCCGCTCGTCCTTACGAAATCGGTTAATCAACAATAAGTCGCAAAATTGGCCTATTAACGAAATTTTTCGCCCAGTGCAATGTTGTTTCTTTTTCGATTCTGCGTAAAAAAGAAAGATACACTTTTTCCTCTAAGTCGCACCGTTGAGGCTCCACACTCTTGTAAAGGTCTACGCCGCTAGGACTTAGAAAAATTTTCATACTTTACGATTTTTTCTCTCGATTTTATCGGTATAGGAAAGCGTTGTAGAGGAAAACGTTTGGGACGAAAGTTTCATGGCTTGCGATGCTCTACAAGAATACGACATTTCGATCGCCAGCCGAAATTAGGAAATCGGTTAATTAACAATAAGTTGCACAAATTTGTTTATTAACAAAAATTTTCGCCCCGGGCAATATTGTTTCTCTTTCGATTCCGCGCCAGAAAGTATTAAAACTTTTTCCTCTAGGTCGCACCGCTGCCGCTCTACTGTCTTGGCGGAAACACCACTGCCGCCCGTCCTTACGAAAGCGGTTAATCAACAATAAGTCGCAAAATTGTCCTATTAACGAAATTTTTCGCCCAGTGCAATGTTGTTTCTTTTTCGATTCTGCGTAAAAAAGAAAGATACACTTTTTCCTCTAAGTCGCACCGTTGAGGCTCCACACTCTTGTAAAGGTCTACGCCGCTAGGACTTAGAAAAATTTTCATACTTTACGATTTTTTCTCTCGATTTTATCGGTATAGGAAAGCGTTGTAGAGGAAAACGTTTGGGACGAAAGTTTCATGGCTTGCGATGCTCTACAAGAATACGACACTTCGATCGCCCGCCGAAATTAGGAAATCGCTTAATTAACAATAAGTTGCAAAAATTTGTTTATTAACAAAAATTTTCGCCCCGGGCAATATTGTTTCTCTTTCGATTCCGCGCCAGAAAGTATTAAAACTTTTTCCTCTAGGTCGCACCGCTGCCGCTCTACTGTCTTGGCGGAAACACCACTGCCGCTCGTCCTTACGAAATCGGTTAATCAACAATAAGTCGCAAAATTGGCCTATTAACGAAATTTTTCGCCCAGTGCAATGTTGTTTCTTTTTCGATTCTGCGTAAAAAAGAAAGATACACTTTTTCCTCTAAGTCGCACCGTTGAGGCTCCACACTCTTGTAAAGGTCTACGCCGCTAGGACTTAGAAAAATTTTCATACTTTACGATTTTTTCTCTCGATTTTATCGGTATAGGAAAGCGTTGTAGAGGAAAACGTTTGGGACGAAAGTTTCATGGCTTGCGATGCTCTACAAGAATACGACACTTCGATCGCCCGCCGAAATTAGGAAATCGCTTAATTAACAATAAGTTGCAAAAATTTGTTTATTAACAAAAATTTTCGCCCCGGGCAATATTGTTTCTCTTTCGATTCCGCGCCAGAAAGTATTAAAACTTTTTCCTCTAGGTCGCACCGCTGCCGCTCTACTGTCTTGGCGGAAACACCACTGCCGCTCGTCCTTACGAAATCGGTTAATCAACAATAAGTCGCAAAATTGGCCTATTAACGAAATTTTTCGCCCAGTGCAATGTTGTTTCTTTTTCGATTCTGCGTAAAAAAGAAAGATACACTTTTTCCTCTAAGTCGCACCGTTGAGGCTCCACACTCTTGTAAAGGTCTACGCCGCTAGGACTTAGAAAAATTTTCATACTTTACGATTTTTTCTCTCGATTTTATCGGTATAGGAAAGCGTTGTAGAGGAAAACGTTTGGGACGAAAGTTTCATGGCTTGCGATGCTCTACAAGAATACGACACTTCGATCGCCCGCCGAAATTAGGAAATCGCTTAATTAACAATAAGTTGCAAAAATTTGTTTATTAACAAAAATTTTCGCCCCGGGCAATATTGTTTCTCTTTCGATTCCGCGCCAGAAAGTATTAAAACTTTTTCCTCTAGGTCGCACCGCTGCCGCTCTACTGTCTTGGCGGAAACACCACTGCCGCTCGTCCTTACGAAATCGGTTAATCAACAATAAGTCGCAAAATTGGCCTATTAACGAAATTTTTCGCCCAGTGCAATGTTGTTTCTTTTTCGATTCTGCGTAAAAAAGAAAGATACACTTTTTCCTCTAAGTCGCACCGTTGAGGCTCCACACTCTTGTAAAGGTCTACGCCGCTAGGACTTAGAAAAATTTTCATACTTTACGATTTTTTCTCTCGATTTTATCGGTATAGGAAAGCGTTGTAGAGGAAAACGTTTGGGACGAAAGTTTCATGGCTTGCGATGCTCTACAAGAATACGACACTTCGATCGCCCGCCGAAATTAGGAAATCGCTTAATTAACAATAAGTTGCAAAAATTTGTTTATTAACAAAAATTTTCGCCCCGGGCAATATTGTTTCTCTTTCGATTCCGCGCCAGAAAGTATTAAAACTTTTTCCTCTAGGTCGCACCGCTGCCGCTCTACTGTCTTGGCGGAAACACCACTGCCGCTCGTCCTTACGAAATCGGTTAATCAACAATAAGTCGCAAAATTGGCCTATTAACGAAATTTTTCGCCCAGTGCAATGTTGTTTCTTTTTCGATTCTGCGTAAAAAAGAAAGATACACTTTTTCCTCTAAGTCGCACCGTTGAGGCTCCACACTCTTGTAAAGGTCTACGCCGCTAGGACTTAGAAAAATTTTCATACTTTACGATTTTTTCTCTCGATTTTATCGGTATAGGAAAGCGTTGTAGAGGAAAACGTTTGGGACGAAAGTTTCATGGCTTGCGATGCTCTACAAGAATACGACACTTCGATCGCCCGCCGAAATTAGGAAATCGCTTAATTAACAATAAGTTGCAAAAATTTGTTTATTAACAAAAATTTTCGCCCCGGGCAATATTGTTTCTCTTTCGATTCCGCGCCAGAAAGTATTAAAACTTTTTCCTCTAGGTCGCACCGCTGCCGCTCTACTGTCTTGGCGGAAACACCACTGCCGCTCGTCCTTACGAAATCGGTTAATCAACAATAAGTCGCAAAATTGGCCTATTAACGAAATTTTTCGCCCAGTGCAATGTTGTTTCTTTTTCGATTCTGCGTAAAAAAGAAAGATACACTTTTTCCTCTAAGTCGCACCGTTGAGGCTCCACACTCTTGTAAAGGTCTACGCCGCTAGGACTTAGAAAAATTTTCATACTTTACGATTTTTTCTCTCGATTTTATCGGTATAGGAAAGCGTTGTAGAGGAAAACGTTTGGGACGAAAGTTTCATGGCTTGCGATGCTCTACAAGAATACGACATTTCGATCGCCAGCCGAAATTAGGAAATCGGTTAATTAACAATAAGTTGCACAAATTTGTTTATTAACAAAAATTTTCGCCCCGGGCAATATTGTTTCTCTTTCGATTCCGCGCCAGAAAGTATTAAAACTTTTTCCTCTAGGTCGCACCGCTGCCGCTCTACTGTCTTGGCGGAAACACCACTGCCGCCCGTCCTTACGAAAGCGGTTAATCAACAATAAGTCGCAAAATTGTCCTATTAACGAAATTTTTCGCCCAGTGCAATGTTGTTTCTTTTTCGATTCTGCGTAAAAAAGAAAGATACACTTTTTCCTCTAAGTCGCACCGTTGAGGCTCCACACTCTTGTAAAGGTCTACGCCGCTAGGACTTAGAAAAATTTTCATACTTTACGATTTTTTCTCTCGATTTTATCGGTATAGGAAAGCGTTGTAGAGGAAAACGTTTGGGACGAAAGTTTCATGGCTTGCGATGCTCTACAAGAATACGACACTTCGATCGCCCGCCGAAATTAGGAAATCGCTTAATTAACAATAAGTTGCAAAAATTTGTTTATTAACAAAAATTTTCGCCCCGGGCAATATTGTTTCTCTTTCGATTCCGCGCCAGAAAGTATTAAAACTTTTTCCTCTAGGTCGCACCGCTGCCGCTCTACTGTCTTGGCGGAAACACCACTGCCGCTCGTCCTTACGAAATCGGTTAATCAACAATAAGTCGCAAAATTGGCCTATTAACGAAATTTTTCGCCCAGTGCAATGTTGTTTCTTTTTCGATTCTGCGTAAAAAAGAAAGATACACTTTTTCCTCTAAGTCGCACCGTTGAGGCTCCACACTCTTGTAAAGGTCTACGCCGCTAGGACTTAGAAAAATTTTCATACTTTACGATTTTTTCTCTCGATTTTATCGGTATAGGAAAGCGTTGTAGAGGAAAACGTTTGGGACGAAAGTTTCATGGCTTGCGATGCTCTACAAGAATACGACACTTCGATCGCCCGCCGAAATTAGGAAATCGCTTAATTAACAATAAGTTGCAAAAATTTGTTTATTAACAAAAATTTTCGCCCCGGGCAATATTGTTTCTCTTTCGATTCCGCGCCAGAAAGTATTAAAACTTTTTCCTCTAGGTCGCACCGCTGCCGCTCTACTGTCTTGGCGGAAACACCACTGCCGCTCGTCCTTACGAAATCGGTTAATCAACAATAAGTCGCAAAATTGGCCTATTAACGAAATTTTTCGCCCAGTGCAATGTTGTTTCTTTTTCGATTCTGCGTAAAAAAGAAAGATACACTTTTTCCTCTAAGTCGCACCGTTGAGGCTCCACACTCTTGTAAAGGTCTACGCCGCTAGGACTTAGAAAAATTTTCATACTTTACGATTTTTTCTCTCGATTTTATCGGTATAGGAAAGCGTTGTAGAGGAAAACGTTTGGGACGAAAGTTTCATGGCTTGCGATGCTCTACAAGAATACGACATTTCGATCGCCCGCCGAAATTAGGAAATCGGTTAATTAACAATAAGTTGCACAAATTTGTTTATTAACAAAAATTTTCGCCCCGGGCAATATTGTTTCTCTTTCGATTCCGCGCCAGAAAGTATTAAAACTTTTTCCTCTAGGTCGCACCGCTGCCGCTCTACTGTCTTGGCGGAAACACCACTGCCGCCCGTCCTTACGAAAGCGGTTAATCAACAATAAGTCGCAAAATTGGCCTATTAACGAAATTTTTCGCCCAGTGCAATGTTGTTTCTTTTTCGATTCTGCGTAAAAAAGAAAGATACACTTTTTCCTCTAAGTCGCACCGTTGAGGCTCCACACTCTTGTAAAGGTCTACGCCGCTAGGACTTAGAAAAATTTTCATACTTTACGATTTTTTCTCTCGATTTTATCGGTATAGGAAAGCGTTGTAGAGGAAAACGTTTGGGACGAAAGTTTCATGGTTTGCGATGCTCTACAAGAATACGACATTTCGATCGCCCGCCGAAATTAGGAAATCGGTTAATTAACAATAAGTTGCAAAAATTTGTTTATTAACAAAAATTTTCGCCCCGGGCAATATTGTTTCTCTTTCGATTCCGCGCCAGAAAGTATTAAAACTTTTTCCTCTAGGTCGCACCGCTGCCGCTCTACTCTCTTGGCGAGAATACCACTGCCGCTCGTCCTTACGAAATCGGTTAATCAACAATAAGTCGCAAAATTGGCCTATTAACGAAATTTTTCGCCCAGTGCAATGTTGTTTCTTTTTCGATTCTGCGTAAAAAAGAAAGATACACTTTTTCCTCTAAGTCGCACCGTTGAGGCTCTACACTCTTGTAAAGGTCTACGCCGCTAGGACATAGAAAAATTTTCATACTTTACGATTTTTTCTCTCGATTTTATCGGTATAGGAAAGCGTTGTAGAGGAAAACGTTTGGGACGAAAGTTTCATGGCTTGCGATGCTCTACAAGAATACGACATTTCGATCGCCCGCCGAAATTAGGAAATCGCTTAATTAACAATAAGTTGCAAAAATTTGTTTATTAACAAAAATTTTCGCCCCGGGCAATATTGTTTCTCTTTCGATTCCGCGCCAGAAAGTATTAAAACTTTTTCCTCTAGGTCGCACCGCTGCCGCTCTACTGTCTTGGCGAGAATACCACTGCCGCTCGTCCTTACGAAATCGGTTAATCAACAATAAGTCGCAAAATTGGCCTATTAACGAAATTTTTCGCCCAGTGCAATGTTGTTTCTTTTTCGATTCTGCGTAAAAAAGAAAGATACACTTTTTCCTCTAAGTCGCACCGTTGAGGCTCCACACTCTTGTAAAGGTCTACGCCGCTAGGACTTAGAAAAATTTTCATACTTTACGATTTTTTCTCTCGATTTTATCGGTATAGGAAAGCGTTGTAGAGGAAAACGTTTGGGACGAAAGTTTCATGGCTTGCGATGCTCTACAAGAATACGACATTTCGATCGCCCGCCGAAATTAGGAAATCGCTTAATTAACAATAAGTTGCAAAAATTTGTTTATTAACAAAAATTTTCGCCCCGGGCAATATTGTTTCTCTTTCGATTCCGCGCCAGAAAGTATTAAAACTTTTTCCTCTAGGTCGCACCGCTGCCGCTCTACTGTCTTGGCGGAAACACCACTGCCGCCCGTCCTTACGAAATCGGTTAATCAACAATAAGTCGCAAAATTGGCCTATTAACGAAATTTTTCGCCCAGTGCAATGTTGTTTCTTTTTCGATTCTGCGTAAAAAAGAAAGATACACTTTTTCCTCTAAGTCGCACCGTTGAGGCTCCACACTCTTGTATAGGTCTACGCCGCTAGGACTTAGAAAAATTTTCATACTTTACGATTTTTTCTCTCGATTTTATCGGTATAGGAAAGCGTTGTAGAGGAAAACGTTTGGGACGAAAGTTTCATGGTTTGCGATGCTCTACAAGAATACGACATTTCGATCGCCCGCCGAAATTAGGAAATCGCTTAATTAACAATAAGTTGCAAAAATTTGTTTATTAACAAAAATTTTCGCCCCGGGCAATATTGTTTCTCTTTCGATTCCGCGCCAGAAAGTATTAAAACTTTTTCCACTAGGTCGCACCGCTGCCGCTCTACTGTCTTGGCGGAAACACCACTGCCGCCCGTCCTTACGAAATCGGTTAATCAACAATAAGTCGCAAAATTGGCCTATTAACGAAATTTTTCGCCCAGTGCAATGTTGTTTCTTTTTCGATTCTGCGTAAAAAAGAAAGATACACTTTTTCCTCTAAGTCGCACCGTTGAGGCTCGACACTCTTGTAAAGGTCTACGCCGCTAGGACTTAGAAAAATTTTCATACTTTACGATTTTTTCTCTCGATTTTATCGGTATAGGAAAGCGTTGTAGAGGAAAACGTTTGGGACGAAAGTTTCATGGTTTGCGATGCTCTACAAGAATACGACATTTCGATCGCCCGCCGAAATTAGGAAATCGCTTAATTAACAATAAGTTGCAAAAATTTGTTTATTAACAAAAATTTTCGCCCTGGGCAATATTGTTTCTCTTTCGATTCCGCGCCAGAAAGTATTAAAACTTTTTCCTCTAGGTCGCACCGCTGCCGCTCTACTGTCTTGGCGGAAACACCACTGCCGCCCGTCCTTACGAAATCGGTTAATCAACAATAAGTCGCAAAATTGGCCTATTAACGAAATTTTTCGCCCAGTGCAATGTTGTTTCTTTTTCGATTCTGCGTAAAAAAGAAAGATACACTTTTTCCTCTAAGTCGCACCGTTGAGGCTCCACACTCTTGTAAAGGTCTACGCCGCTAGGACTTAGAAAAATTTTCATACTTTACGATTTTTTCTCTCGATTTTATCGGTATAGGAAAGCGTTGTAGAGGAAAACGTTTGGGACGAAAGTTTCATGGTTTGCGATGCTCTACAAGAATACGACATTTCGATCGCCCGCCGAAATTAGGAAATCGCTTAATTAACAATAAGTTGCAAAAATTTGTTTATTAACAAAAATTTTCGCCCCGGGCAATATTGTTTCTCTTTCGATTCCGCGCCAGAAAGTATTAAAACTTTTTCCACTAGGTCGCACCGCTGCCGCTCTACTGTCTTGGCGGAAACACCACTGCCGCCCGTCCTTACGAAATCGGTTAATCAACAATAAGTCGCAAAATTGGCCTATTAACGAAATTTTTCGCCCAGTGCAATGTTGTTTCTTTTTCGATTCTGCGTAAAAAAGAAAGATACACTTTTTCCTCTAAGTCGCACCGTTGAGGCTCCACACTCTTGTAAAGGTCTACGCCGCTAGGACTTAGAAAAATTTTCATACTTTACGATTTTTTCTCTCGATTTTATCGGTATAGGAAAGCGTTGTAGAGGAAAACGTTTGGGACGAAAGTTTCATGGTTTGCGATGCTCTACAAGAATACGACATTTCGATCGCCCGCCGAAATTAGGAAATCGCTTAATTAACAATAAGTTGCAAAAATTTGTTTATTAACAAAAATTTTCGCCCCGGGCAATATTGTTTCTCTTTCGATTCCGCGCCAGAAAGTATTAAAACTTTTTCCACTAGGTCGCACCGCTGCCGCTCTACTGTCTTGGCGGAAACACCACTGCCGCCCGTCCTTACGAAATCGGTTAATCAACAATAAGTCGCAAAATTGGCCTATTAACGAAATTTTTCGCCCAGTGCAATGTTGTTTCTTTTTCGATTCTGCGTAAAAAAGAAAGATACACTTTTTCCTCTAAGTCGCACCGTTGAGGCTCTACACTCTTGTAAAGGTCTACGCCGCTAGGACTTAGAAAAATTTTCATACTTTACGATTTTTTCTCTCGATTTTATCGGTATAGGAAAGCGTTGTAGAGGAAAACGTTTGGGACGAAAGTTTCATGGTTTGCGATGCTCTACAAGAATACGACATTTCGATCGCCCGCCGAAATTAGGAAATCGGTTAATTAACAATAAGTTGCAAAAATTTGTTTATTAACAAAAATTTTCGCCCCGGGCAATATTGTTTCTCTTTCGATTCCGCGCCAGAAAGTATTAAAACTTTTTCCTCTAGGTCGCACCGCTGCCGCTCTACTGTCTTGGCGGGAAGACCACTGCCGCTCGTCCTTACGAAATCGGTTAATCAACAATAAGTCGCAAAATTGGCCTATTAACGAAATTTTTCGCCCAGTGCAATGTTGTTTCTTTTTCGATTCTCCGTAAAAAAGAAAGATACACTTTTTCCTCTAAGTCGCACCGTTGAGGCTCCACACTCTTGTAAAGGTCTACGCCGCTAGGACTTAGAAAAATTTTCATACTTTACGATTTTTTCTCTCGATTTTATCGGTATAGGAAAGCGTTGTAGAGGAAAACGTTTGGGACGAAAGTTTCATGGTTTGCGATGCTCTACAAGAATACGACATTTCGATCGCCCGCCGAAATTAGGAAATCGGTTAATTAACAATAAGTTGCAAAAATTTGTTTATTAACAAAAATTTTCGCCCCGGGCAATATTGTTTCTCTTTCGATTCCGCGCCAGAAAGTATTAAAACTTTTTCCTCTAGGTCGCACCGCTGCCGCTCTACTCTCTTGGCGAGAATACCACTGCCGCTCGTCCTTACGAAATCGGTTAATCAACAATAAGTCGCAAAATTGGCCTATTAACGAAATTTTTCGCCCAGTGCAATGTTGTTTCTTTTTCGATTCTGCGTAAAAAAGAAAGATACACTTTTTCCTCTAAGTCGCACCGTTGAGGCTCTACACTCTTGTAAAGGTCTACGCCGCTAGGACATAGAAAAATTTTCATACTTTACGATTTTTTCTCTCGATTTTATCGGTATAGGAAAGCGTTGTAGAGGAAAACGTTTGGGACGAAAGTTTCATGGTTTGCGATGCTCTACAAGAATACGACATTTCGATCGCCCGCCGAAATTAGGAAATCGGTTAATTAACAATAAGTTGCAAAAATTTGTTTATTAACAAAAATTTTCGCCCCGGGCAATATTGTTTCTCTTTCGATTCCGCGCCAGAAAGTATTAAAACTTTTTCCTCTAGGTCGCACCGCTGCCGCTCTACTGTCTTGGCGAGAATACCACTGCCGCTCGTCCTTACGAAATCGGTTAATCAACAATAAGTCGCAAAATTGGCCTATTAACGAAATTTTTCGCCCAGTGCAATGTTGTTTCTTTTTCGATTCTGCGTAAAAAAGAAAGGTACACTTTTTCCTCTAAGTCGCACCGTTGAGGCTCTACACTCTTGTAAAGGTCTACGCCGCTAGGACTTAGAAAAATTTTCATACTTTACGATTTTTTCTCTCGATTTTATCGGTATAGGAAAGCGTTGTAGAGGAAAACGTTTGGGACGAAAGTTTCATGGTTTGCGATGCTCTACAAGAATACGACATTTCGATCGCCCGCCGAAATTAGGAAATCGGTTAATTAACAATAAGTTGCAAAAATTTGTTTATTAACAAAAATTTTCGCCCCGGGCAATATTGTTTCTCTTTCGATTCCGCGCCAGAAAGTATTAAAACTTTTTCCTCTAGGTCGCACCGCTGCCGCTCTACTGTCTTGGCGGGAAGACCACTGCCGCTCGTCCTTACGAAATCGGTTAATCAACAATAAGTCGCAAAATTGGCCTATTAACGAAATTTTTCGCCCAGTGCAATGTTGTTTCTTTTTCGATTCTCCGTAAAAAAGAAAGATACACTTTTTCCTCTAAGTCGCACCGTTGAGGCTCCACACTCTTGTAAAGGTCTACGCCGCTAGGACTTAGAAAAATTTTCATACTTTACGATTTTTTCTCTCGATTTTATCGGTATAGGAAAGCGTTGTAGAGGAAAACGTTTGGGACGAAAGTTTCATGGTTTGCGATGCTCTACAAGAATACGACATTTCGATCGCCCGCCGAAATTAGGAAATCGGTTAATTAACAATAAGTTGCAAAAATTTGTTTATTAACAAAAATTTTCGCCCCGGGCAATATTGTTTCTCTTTCGATTCCGCGCCAGAAAGTATTAAAACTTTTTCCTCTAGGTCGCACCGCTGCCGCTCTACTCTCTTGGCGAGAATACCACTGCCGCTCGTCCTTACGAAATCGGTTAATCAACAATAAGTCGCAAAATTGGCCTATTAACGAAATTTTTCGCCCAGTGCAATGTTGTTTCTTTTTCGATTCTGCGTAAAAAAGAAAGATACACTTTTTCCTCTAAGTCGCACCGTTGAGGCTCTACACTCTTGTAAAGGTCTACGCCGCTAGGACATAGAAAAATTTTCATACTTTACGATTTTTTCTCTCGATTTTATCGGTATAGGAAAGCGTTGTAGAGGAAAACGTTTGGGACGAAAGTTTCATGGCTTGCGATGCTCTACAAGAATACGACATTTCGATCGCCCGCCGAAATTAGGAAATCGCTTAATTAACAATAAGTTGCAAAAATTTGTTTATTAACAAAAATTTTCGCCCCGGGCAATATTGTTTCTCTTTCGATTCCGCGCCAGAAAGTATTAAAACTTTTTCCTCTAGGTCGCACCGCTGCCGCTCTACTGTCTTGGCGAGAATACCACTGCCGCTCGTCCTTACGAAATCGGTTAATCAACAATAAGTCGCAAAATTGGCCTATTAACGAAATTTTTCGCCCAGTGCAATGTTGTTTCTTTTTCGATTCTGCGTAAAAAAGAAAGGTACACTTTTTCCTCTAAGTCGCACCGTTGAGGCTCTACACTCTTGTAAAGGTCTACGCCGCTAGGACTTAGAAAAATTTTCATACTTTACGATTTTTTCTCTCGATTTTATCGGTATAGGAAAGCGTTGTAGAGGAAAACGTTTGGGACGAAAGTTTCATGGTTTGCGATGCTCTACAAGAATACGACATTTCGATCGCCCGCCGAAATTAGGAAATCGGTTAATTAACAATAAGTTGCAAAAATTTGTTTATTAACAAAAATTTTCGCCCCGGGCAATATTGTTTCTCTTTCGATTCCGCGCCAGAAAGTATTAAAACTTTTTCCTCTAGGTCGCACCGCTGCCGCTCTACTGTCTTGGCGGGAAGACCACTGCCGCTCGTCCTTACGAAATCGGTTAATCAACAATAAGTCGCAAAATTGGCCTATTAACGAAATTTTTCGCCCAGTGCAATGTTGTTTCTTTTTCGATTCTCCGTAAAAAAGAAAGATACACTTTTTCCTCTAAGTCGCACCGTTGAGGCTCCACACTCTTGTAAAGGTCTACGCCGCTAGGACTTAGAAAAATTTTCATACTTTACGATTTTTTCTCTCGATTTTATCGGTATAGGAAAGCGTTGTAGAGGAAAACGTTTGGGACGAAAGTTTCATGGTTTGCGATGCTCTACAAGAATACGACATTTCGATCGCCCGCCGAAATTAGGAAATCGGTTAATTAACAATAAGTTGCAAAAATTTGTTTATTAACAAAAATTTTCGCCCCGGGCAATATTGTTTCTCTTTCGATTCCGCGCCAGAAAGTATTAAAACTTTTTCCTCTAGGTCGCACCGCTGCCGCTCTACTCTCTTGGCGAGAATACCACTGCCGCTCGTCCTTACGAAATCGGTTAATCAACAATAAGTCGCAAAATTGGCCTATTAACGAAATTTTTCGCCCAGTGCAATGTTGTTTCTTTTTCGATTCTGCGTAAAAAAGAAAGATACACTTTTTCCTCTAAGTCGCACCGTTGAGGCTCTACACTCTTGTAAAGGTCTACGCCGCTAGGACATAGAAAAATTTTCATACTTTACGATTTTTTCTCTCGACTTTATCGGTATAGGAAAGCGTTGTAGAGGAAAACGTTTGGGACGAAAGTTTCATGGTTTGCGATGCTCTACAAGAATACGACATTTCGATCGCCCGCCGAAATTAGGAAATCGGTTAATTAACAATAAGTTGCAAAAATTTGTTTATTAACAAAAATTTTCGCCCCGGGCAATATTGTTTCTCTTTCGATTCCGCGCCAGAAAGTATTAAAACTTTTTCCTCTAGGTCGCACCGCTGCCGCTCTACTGTCTTGGCGAGAATACCACTGCCGCTCGTCCTTACGAAATCGGTTAATCAACAATAAGTCGCAAAATTGGCCTATTAACGAAATTTTTCGCCCAGTGCAATGTTGTTTCTTTTTCGATTCTGCGTAAAAAAGAAAGGTACACTTTTTCCTCTAAGTCGCACCGTTGAGGCTCTACACTCTTGTAAAGGTCTACGCCGCTAGGACTTAGAAAAATTTTCATACTTTACGATTTTTTCTCTCGATTTTATCGGTATAGGAAAGCGTTGTAGAGGAAAACGTTTGGGACGAAAGTTTCATGGTTTGCGATGCTCTACAAGAATACGACATTTCGATCGCCCGCCGAAATTAGGAAATCGGTTAATTAACAATAAGTTGCAAAAATTTGTTTATTAACAAAAATTTTCGCCCCGGGCAATATTGTTTCTCTTTCGATTCCGCGCCAGAAAGTATTAAAACTTTTTCCTCTAGGTCGCACCGCTGCCGCTCTACTGTCTTGGCGGGAAGACCACTGCCGCTCGTCCTTACGAAATCGGTTAATCAACAATAAGTCGCAAAATTGGCCTATTAACGAAATTTTTCGCCCAGTGCAATGTTGTTTCTTTTTCGATTCTGCGTAAAAAAGAAAGATACACTTTTTCCTCTAAGTCGCACCGTTGAGGCTCCACACTCTTGTAAAGGTCTACGCCGCTAGGACTTAGAAAAATTTTCATACTTTACGATTTTTTCTCTCGATTTTATCGGTATAGGAAAGCGTTGTAGAGGAAAACGTTTGGGACGAAAGTTTCATGGTTTGCGATGCTCTACAAGAATACGACATTTCGATCGCCCGCCGAAATTAGGAAATCGGTTAATTAACAATAAGTTGCAAAAATTTGTTTATTAACAAAAATTTTCGCCCCGGGCAATATTGTTTCTCTTTCGATTCCGCGCCAGAAAGTATTAAAACTTTTTCCTCTAGGTCGCACCGCTGCCGCTCTACTCTCTTGGCGAGAATACCACTGCCGCTCGTCCTTACGAAATCGGTTAATCAACAATAAGTCGCAAAATTGGCCTATTAACGAAATTTTTCGCCCAGTGCAATGTTGTTTCTTTTTCGATTCTGCGTAAAAAAGAAAGATACACTTTTTCCTCTAAGTCGCACCGTTGAGGCTCTACACTCTTGTAAAGGTCTACGCCGCTAGGACATAGAAAAATTTTCATACTTTACGATTTTTTCTCTCGATTTTATCGGTATAGGAAAGCGTTGTAGAGGAAAACGTTTGGGACGAAAGTTTCATGGCTTGCGATGCTCTACAAGAATACGACATTTCGATCGCCCGCCGAAATTAGGAAATCGCTTAATTAACAATAAGTTGCAAAAATTTGTTTATTAACACTTAACGGACGGGTCGAATCTGCTCTGTCTTTCCTAGTTTCCGGGCACCCTAATGCAGCATACTAAATATTCATGCAAAAACGTAGATCTACGTGGCCCGTCCTAGGAAGTCAGAATGGAAAAACGTAAATCTACGGGGCCCGTCCGTTAAGTGTTAACAAAAATTTTCGCCCCGGGCAATATTGTTTCTCTTTCGATTCCGCGCCAGAAAGTATTAAAACTTTTTCCTCTAGGTCGCACCGCTGCCGCTCTACTGTCTTGGCGAGAATACCACTGCCGCTCGTCCTTACGAAATCGGTTAATCAACAATAAGTCGCAAAATTGGCCTATTAACGAAATTTTTCGCCCAGTGCAATGTTGTTTCTTTTTCGATTCTGCGTAAAAAAGAAAGGTACACTTTTTCCTCTAAGTCGCACCGTTGAGGCTCTACACTCTTGTAAAGGTCTACGCCGCTAGGACTTAGAAAAATTTTCATACTTTACGATTTTTTCTCTCGATTTTATCGGTATAGGAAAGCGTTGTAGAGGAAAACGTTTGGGACGAAAGTTTCATGGTTTGCGATGCTCTACAAGAATACGACATTTCGATCGCCCGCCGAAATTAGGAAATCGGTTAATTAACAATAAGTTGCAAAAATTTGTTTATTAACAAAAATTTTCGCCCCGGGCAATATTGTTTCTCTTTCGATTCCGCGCCAGAAAGTATTAAAACTTTTTCCTCTAGGTCGCACCGCTGCCGCTCTACTGTCTTGGCGGGAAGACCACTGCCGCTCGTCCTTACGAAATCGGTTAATCAACAATAAGTCGCAAAATTGGCCTATTAACGAAATTTTTCGCCCAGTGCAATGTTGTTTCTTTTTCGATTCTCCGTAAAAAAGAAAGATACACTTTTTCCTCTAAGTCGCACCGTTGAGGCTCTACACTCTTGTAAAGGTCTACGCCGCTAGGACATAGAAAAATTTTCATACTTTACGATTTTTTCTCTCGATTTTATCGGTATAGGAAAGCGTTGTAGAGGAAAACGTTTGGGACGAAAGTTTCATGGTTTGCGATGCTCTACAAGAATACGACATTTCGATCGCCCGCCGAAATTAGGAAATCGGTTAATTAACAATAAGTTGCAAAAATTTGTTTATTAACAAAAATTTTCGCCCCGGGCAATATTGTTTCTCTTTCGATTCCGCGCCAGAAAGTATTAAAACTTTTTCCTCTAGGTCGCACCGCTGCCGCTCTACTGTCTTGGCGGAAACACCACTGCCGCCCGTCCTTACGAAATCGGTTAATCAACAATAAGTCGCAAAATTGGCCTATTAACGAAATTTTTCGCCCAGTGCAATGTTGTTTCTTTTTCGATTCTGCGTAAAAAAGAAAGATACACTTTTTCCTCTAAGTCGCACCGTTGAGGCTCCACACTCTTGTAAAGGTCTACGCCGCTAGGACTTAGAAAAATTTTCATACTTTACGATTTTTTCTCTCGATTTTATCGGTATAGGAAAGCGTTGTAGAGGAAAACGTTTGGGACGAAAGTTTCATGGCTTGCGATGCTCTACAAGAATACGACATTTCGATCGCCCGCCGAAATTAGGAAATCGCTTAATTAACAATAAGTTGCAAAAATTTGTTTATTAACAAAAATTTTCGCCCCGGGCAATATTGTTTCTCTTTCGATTCCGCGCCAGAAAGTATTAAAACTTTTTCCTCTAGGTCGCACCGCTGCCGCTCTACTGTCTTGGCGGAAACACCACTGCCGCCCGTCCTTACGAAATCGGTTAATCAACAATAAGTCGCAAAATTGGCCTATTAACGAAATTTTTCGCCCAGTGCAATGTTGTTTCTTTTTCGATTCTGCGTAAAAAAGAAAGATACACTTTTTCCTCTAAGTCGCACCGTTGAGGCTCCACACTCTTGTAAAGGTCTACGCCGCTAGGACTTAGAAAAATTTTCATACTTTACGATTTTTTCTCTCGATTTTATCGGTATAGGAAAGCGTTGTAGAGGAAAACGTTTGGGACGAAAGTTTCATGGTTTGCGATGCTCTACAAGAATACGACATTTCGATCGCCCGCCGAAATTAGGAAATCGCTTAATTAACAATAAGTTGCAAAAATTTGTTTATTAACAAAAATTTTCGCCCCGGGCAATATTGTTTCTCTTTCGATTCCGCGCCAGAAAGTATTAAAACTTTTTCCACTAGGTCGCACCGCTGCCGCTCTACTGTCTTGGCGGAAACACCACTGCCGCCCGTCCTTACGAAATCGGTTAATCAACAATAAGTCGCAAAATTGGCCTATTAACGAAATTTTTCGCCCAGTGCAATGTTGTTTCTTTTTCGATTCTGCGTAAAAAAGAAAGATACACTTTTTCCTCTAAGTCGCACCGTTGAGGCTCTACACTCTTGTAAAGGTCTACGCCGCTAGGACTTAGAAAAATTTTCATACTTTACGATTTTTTCTCTCGATTTTATCGGTATAGGAAAGCGTTGTAGAGGAAAACGTTTGGGACGAAAGTTTCATGGTTTGCGATGCTCTACAAGAATACGACATTTCGATCGCCCGCCGAAATTAGGAAATCGCTTAATTAACAATAAGTTGCAAAAATTTGTTTATTAACAAAAATTTTCGCCCTGGGCAATATTGTTTCTCTTTCGATTCCGCGCCAGAAAGTATTAAAACTTTTTCCTCTAGGTCGCACCGCTGCCGCTCTACTGTCTTGGCGGAAACACCACTGCCGCCCGTCCTTACGAAATCGGTTAATCAACAATAAGTCGCAAAATTGGCCTATTAACGAAATTTTTCGCCCAGTGCAATGTTGTTTCTTTTTCGATTCTGCGTAAAAAAGAAAGATACACTTTTTCCTCTAAGTCGCACCGTTGAGGCTCCACACTCTTGTAAAGGTCTACGCCGCTAGGACTTAGAAAAATTTTCATACTTTACGATTTTTTCTCTCGATTTTATCGGTATAGGAAAGCGTTGTAGAGGAAAACGTTTGGGACGAAAGTTTCATGGTTTGCGATGCTCTACAAGAATACGACATTTCGATCGCCCGCCGAAATTAGGAAATCGCTTAATTAACAATAAGTTGCAAAAATTTGTTTATTAACAAAAATTTTCGCCCCGGGCAATATTGTTTCTCTTTCGATTCCGCGCCAGAAAGTATTAAAACTTTTTCCACTAGGTCGCACCGCTGCCGCTCTACTGTCTTGGCGGAAACACCACTGCCGCCCGTCCTTACGAAATCGGTTAATCAACAATAAGTCGCAAAATTGGCCTATTAACGAAATTTTTCGCCCAGTGCAATGTTGTTTCTTTTTCGATTCTGCGTAAAAAAGAAAGATACACTTTTTCCTCTAAGTCGCACCGTTGAGGCTCCACACTCTTGTAAAGGTCTACGCCGCTAGGACTTAGAAAAATTTTCATACTTTACGATTTTTTCTCTCGATTTTATCGGTATAGGAAAGCGTTGTAGAGGAAAACGTTTGGGACGAAAGTTTCATGGTTTGCGATGCTCTACAAGAATACGACATTTCGATCGCCCGCCGAAATTAGGAAATCGGTTAATTAACAATAAGTTGCAAAAATTTGTTTATTAACAAAAATTTTCGCCCCGGGCAATATTGTTTCTCTTTCGATTCCGCGCCAGAAAGTATTAAAACTTTTTCCTCTAGGTCGCACCGCTGCCGCTCTACTCTCTTGGCGAGAATACCACTGCCGCTCGTCCTTACGAAATCGGTTAATCAACAATAAGTCGCAAAATTGGCCTATTAACGAAATTTTTCGCCCAGTGCAATGTTGTTTCTTTTTCGATTCTGCGTAAAAAAGAAAGATACACTTTTTCCTCTAAGTCGCACCGTTGAGGCTCTACACTCTTGTAAAGGTCTACGCCGCTAGGACATAGAAAAATTTTCATACTTTACGATTTTTTCTCTCGATTTTATCGGTATAGGAAAGCGTTGTAGAGGAAAACGTTTGGGACGAAAGTTTCATGGCTTGCGATGCTCTACAAGAATACGACATTTCGATCGCCCGCCGAAATTAGGAAATCGCTTAATTAACAATAAGTTGCAAAAATTTGTTTATTAACAAAAATTTTCGCCCCGGGCAATATTGTTTCTCTTTCGATTCCGCGCCAGAAAGTATTAAAACTTTTTCCTCTAGGTCGCACCGCTGCCGCTCTACTGTCTTGGCGAGAATACCACTGCCGCTCGTCCTTACGAAATCGGTTAATCAACAATAAGTCGCAAAATTGGCCTATTAACGAAATTTTTCGCCCAGTGCAATGTTGTTTCTTTTTCGATTCTGCGTAAAAAAGAAAGATACACTTTTTCCTCTAAGTCGCACCGTTGAGGCTCCACACTCTTGTAAAGGTCTACGCCGCTAGGACTTAGAAAAATTTTCATACTTTACGATTTTTTCTCTCGATTTTATCGGTATAGGAAAGCGTTGTAGAGGAAAACGTTTGGGACGAAAGTTTCATGGCTTGCGATGCTCTACAAGAATACGACATTTCGATCGCCCGCCGAAATTAGGAAATCGCTTAATTAACAATAAGTTGCAAAAATTTGTTTATTAACAAAAATTTTCGCCCCGGGCAATATTGTTTCTCTTTCGATTCCGCGCCAGAAAGTATTAAAACTTTTTCCTCTAGGTCGCACCGCTGCCGCTCTACTGTCTTGGCGGAAACACCACTGCCGCCCGTCCTTACGAAATCGGTTAATCAACAATAAGTCGCAAAATTGGCCTATTAACGAAATTTTTCGCCCAGTGCAATGTTGTTTCTTTTTCGATTCTGCGTAAAAAAGAAAGATACACTTTTTCCTCTAAGTCGCACCGTTGAGGCTCCACACTCTTGTATAGGTCTACGCCGCTAGGACTTAGAAAAATTTTCATACTTTACGATTTTTTCTCTCGATTTTATCGGTATAGGAAAGCGTTGTAGAGGAAAACGTTTGGGACGAAAGTTTCATGGTTTGCGATGCTCTACAAGAATACGACATTTCGATCGCCCGCCGAAATTAGGAAATCGCTTAATTAACAATAAGTTGCAAAAATTTGTTTATTAACAAAAATTTTCGCCCCGGGCAATATTGTTTCTCTTTCGATTCCGCGCCAGAAAGTATTAAAACTTTTTCCACTAGGTCGCACCGCTGCCGCTCTACTGTCTTGGCGGAAACACCACTGCCGCCCGTCCTTACGAAATCGGTTAATCAACAATAAGTCGCAAAATTGGCCTATTAACGAAATTTTTCGCCCAGTGCAATGTTGTTTCTTTTTCGATTCTGCGTAAAAAAGAAAGATACACTTTTTCCTCTAAGTCGCACCGTTGAGGCTCGACACTCTTGTAAAGGTCTACGCCGCTAGGACTTAGAAAAATTTTCATACTTTACGATTTTTTCTCTCGATTTTATCGGTATAGGAAAGCGTTGTAGAGGAAAACGTTTGGGACGAAAGTTTCATGGTTTGCGATGCTCTACAAGAATACGACATTTCGATCGCCCGCCGAAATTAGGAAATCGCTTAATTAACAATAAGTTGCAAAAATTTGTTTATTAACAAAAATTTTCGCCCTGGGCAATATTGTTTCTCTTTCGATTCCGCGCCAGAAAGTATTAAAACTTTTTCCTCTAGGTCGCACCGCTGCCGCTCTACTGTCTTGGCGGAAACACCACTGCCGCCCGTCCTTACGAAATCGGTTAATCAACAATAAGTCGCAAAATTGGCCTATTAACGAAATTTTTCGCCCAGTGCAATGTTGTTTCTTTTTCGATTCTGCGTAAAAAAGAAAGATACACTTTTTCCTCTAAGTCGCACCGTTGAGGCTCCACACTCTTGTAAAGGTCTACGCCGCTAGGACTTAGAAAAATTTTCATACTTTACGATTTTTTCTCTCGATTTTATCGGTATAGGAAAGCGTTGTAGAGGAAAACGTTTGGGACGAAAGTTTCATGGTTTGCGATGCTCTACAAGAATACGACATTTCGATCGCCCGCCGAAATTAGGAAATCGCTTAATTAACAATAAGTTGCAAAAATTTGTTTATTAACAAAAATTTTCGCCCCGGGCAATATTGTTTCTCTTTCGATTCCGCGCCAGAAAGTATTAAAACTTTTTCCACTAGGTCGCACCGCTGCCGCTCTACTGTCTTGGCGGAAACACCACTGCCGCCCGTCCTTACGAAATCGGTTAATCAACAATAAGTCGCAAAATTGGCCTATTAACGAAATTTTTCGCCCAGTGCAATGTTGTTTCTTTTTCGATTCTGCGTAAAAAAGAAAGATACACTTTTTCCTCTAAGTCGCACCGTTGAGGCTCCACACTCTTGTAAAGGTCTACGCCGCTAGGACTTAGAAAAATTTTCATACTTTACGATTTTGTCTCTCGATTTTATCGGTATAGGAAAGCGTTGTAGAGGAAAACGTTTGGGACGAAAGTTTCATGGTTTGCGATGCTCTACAAGAATACGACATTTCGATCGCCCGCCGAAATTAGGAAATCGCTTAATTAACAATAAGTTGCAAAAATTTGTTTATTAACAAAAATTTTCGCCCCGGGCAATATTGTTTCTCTTTCGATTCCGCGCCAGAAAGTATTAAAACTTTTTCCACTAGGTCGCACCGCTGCCGCTCTACTGTCTTGGCGGAAACACCACTGCCGCCCGTCCTTACGAAATCGGTTAATCAACAATAAGTCGCAAAATTGGCCTATTAACGAAATTTTTCGCCCAGTGCAATGTTGTTTCTTTTTCGATTCTGCGTAAAAAAGAAAGATACACTTTTTCCTCTAAGTCGCACCGTTGAGGCTCTACACTCTTGTAAAGGTCTACGCCGCTAGGACTTAGAAAAATTTTCATACTTTACGATTTTTTCTCTCGATTTTATCGGTATAGGAAAGCGTTGTAGAGGAAAACGTTTGGGACGAAAGTTTCATGGTTTGCGATGCTCTACAAGAATACGACATTTCGATCGCCCGCCGAAATTAGGAAATCGCTTAATTAACAATAAGTTGCAAAAATTTGTTTATTAACAAAAATTTTCGCCCCGGGCAATATTGTTTCTCTTTCGATTCCGCGCCAGAAAGTATTAAAACTTTTTCCTCTAGGTCGCACCGCTGCCGCTCTACTGTCTTGGCGGGAAGACCACTGCCGCTCGTCCTTACGAAATCGGTTAATCAACAATAAGTCGCAAAATTGGCCTATTAACGAAATTTTTCGCCCAGTGCAATGTTGTTTCTTTTTCGATTCTCCGTAAAAAAGAAAGATACACTTTTTCCTCTAAGTCGCACCGTTGAGGCTCCACACTCTTGTAAAGGTCTACGCCGCTAGGACTTAGAAAAATTTTCATACTTTACGATTTTTTCTCTCGATTTTATCGGTATAGGAAAGCGTTGTAGAGGAAAACGTTTGGGACGAAAGTTTCATGGTTTGCGATGCTCTACAAGAATACGACATTTCGATCGCCCGCCGAAATTAGGAAATCGGTTAATTAACAATAAGTTGCAAAAATTTGTTTATTAACAAAAATTTTCGCCCCGGGCAATATTGTTTCTCTTTCGATTCCGCGCCAGAAAGTATTAAAACTTTTTCCTCTAGGTCGCACCGCTGCCGCTCTACTCTCTTGGCGAGAATACCACTGCCGCTCGTCCTTACGAAATCGGTTAATCAACAATAAGTCGCAAAATTGGCCTATTAACGAAATTTTTCGCCCAGTGCAATGTTGTTTCTTTTTCGATTCTGCGTAAAAAAGAAAGATACACTTTTTCCTCTAAGTCGCACCGTTGAGGCTCTACACTCTTGTAAAGGTCTACGCCGCTAGGACATAGAAAAATTTTCATACTTTACGATTTTTTCTCTCGATTTTATCGGTATAGGAAAGCGTTGTAGAGGAAAACGTTTGGGACGAAAGTTTCATGGTTTGCGATGCTCTACAAGAATACGACATTTCGATCGCCCGCCGAAATTAGGAAATCGGTTAATTAACAATAAGTTGCAAAAATTTGTTTATTAACAAAAATTTTCGCCCCGGGCAATATTGTTTCTCTTTCGATTCCGCGCCAGAAAGTATTAAAACTTTTTCCTCTAGGTCGCACCGCTGCCGCTCTACTGTCTTGGCGGGAAGACCACTGCCGCTCGTCCTTACGAAATCGGTTAATCAACAATAAGTCGCAAAATTGGCCTATTAACGAAATTTTTCGCCCAGTGCAATGTTGTTTCTTTTTCGATTCTCCGTAAAAAAGAAAGATACACTTTTTCCTCTAAGTCGCACCGTTGAGGCTCCACACTCTTGTAAAGGTCTACGCCGCTAGGACTTAGAAAAATTTTCATACTTTACGATTTTTTCTCTCGATTTTATCGGTATAGGAAAGCGTTGTAGAGGAAAACGTTTGGGACGAAAGTTTCATGGTTTGCGATGCTCTACAAGAATACGACATTTCGATCGCCCGCCGAAATTAGGAAATCGGTTAATTAACAATAAGTTGCAAAAATTTGTTTATTAACAAAAATTTTCGCCCCGGGCAATATTGTTTCTCTTTCGATTCCGCGCCAGAAAGTATTAAAACTTTTTCCTCTAGGTCGCACCGCTGCCGCTCTACTCTCTTGGCGAGAATACCACTGCCGCTCGTCCTTACGAAATCGGTTAATCAACAATAAGTCGCAAAATTGGCCTATTAACGAAATTTTTCGCCCAGTGCAATGTTGTTTCTTTTTCGATTCTGCGTAAAAAAGAAAGATACACTTTTTCCTCTAAGTCGCACCGTTGAGGCTCTACACTCTTGTAAAGGTCTACGCCGCTAGGACATAGAAAAATTTTCATACTTTACGATTTTTTCTCTCGATTTTATCGGTATAGGAAAGCGTTGTAGAGGAAAACGTTTGGGACGAAAGTTTCATGGTTTGCGATGCTCTACAAGAATACGACATTTCGATCGCCCGCCGAAATTAGGAAATCGGTTAATTAACAATAAGTTGCAAAAATTTGTTTATTAACAAAAATTTTCGCCCCGGGCAATATTGTTTCTCTTTCGATTCCGCGCCAGAAAGTATTAAAACTTTTTCCTCTAGGTCGCACCGCTGCCGCTCTACTGTCTTGGCGAGAATACCACTGCCGCTCGTCCTTACGAAATCGGTTAATCAACAATAAGTCGCAAAATTGGCCTATTAACGAAATTTTTCGCCCAGTGCAATGTTGTTTCTTTTTCGTTTCTGCGTAAAAAAGAAAGGTACACTTTTTCCTCTAAGTCGCACCGTTGAGGCTCTACACTCTTGTAAAGGTCTACGCCGCTAGGACTTAGAAAAATTTTCATACTTTACGATTTTTTCTCTCGATTTTATCGGTATAGGAAAGCGTTGTAGAGGAAAACGTTTGGGACGAAAGTTTCATGGTTTGCGATGCTCTACAAGAATACGACATTTCGATCGCCCGCCGAAATTAGGAAATCGCTTAATTAACAATAAGTTGCAAAAATTTGTTTATTAACAAAAATTTTCGCCCCGGGCAATATTGTTTCTCTTTCGATTCCGCGCCAGAAAGTATTAAAACTTTTTCCTCTAGGTCGCACCGCTGCCGCTCTACTGTCTTGGCGGAAACACCACTGCCGCCCGTCCTTACGAAATCGGTTAATCAACAATAAGTCGCAAAATTGGCCTATTAACGAAATTTTTCGCCCAGTGCAATGTTGTTTCTTTTTCGATTCTGCGTAAAAAAGAAAGATACACTTTTTCCTCTAAGTCGCACCGTTGAGGCTCCACACTCTTGTAAAGGTCTACGCCGCTAGGACTTAGAAAAATTTTCATACTTTACGATTTTTTCTCTCGATTTTATCGGTATAGGAAAGCGTTGTAGAGGAAAACGTTTGGGACGAAAGTTTCATGGCTTGCGATGCTCTACAAGAATACGACATTTCGATCGCCCGCCGAAATTAGGAAATCGCTTAATTAACAATAAGTTGCAAAAATTTGTTTATTAACAAAAATTTTCGCCCCGGGCAATATTGTTTCTCTTTCGATTCCGCGCCAGAAAGTATTAAAACTTTTTCCTCTAGGTCGCACCGCTGCCGCTCTACTGTCTTGGCGGAAACACCACTGCCGCCCGTCCTTACGAAATCGGTTAATCAACAATAAGTCGCAAAATTGGCCTATTAACGAAATTTTTCGCCCAGTGCAATGTTGTTTCTTTTTCGATTCTGCGTAAAAAAGAAAGATACACTTTTTCCTCTAAGTCGCACCGTTGAGGCTCCACACTCTTGTAAAGGTCTACGCCGCTAGGACTTAGAAAAATTTTCATACTTTACGATTTCTTCTCTCGATTTTATCGGTATAGGAAAGCGTTGTAGAGGAAAACGTTTGGGACGAAAGTTTCATGGTTTGCGATGCTCTACAAGAATACGACATTTCGATCGCCCGCCGAAATTAGGAAATCGGTTAATTAACAATAAGTTGCAAAAATTTGTTTATTAACAAAAATTTTCGCCCCGGGCAATATTGTTTCTCTTTCGATTCCGCGCCAGAAAGTATTAAAACTTTTTCCTCTAGGTCGCACCGCTGCCGCTCTACTGTCTTGGCGGGAAGACCACTGCCGCTCGTCCTTACGAAATCGGTTAATCAACAATAAGTCGCAAAATTGGCCTATTAACGAAATTTTTCGCCCAGTGCAATGTTGTTTCTTTTTCGATTCTCCGTAAAAAAGAAAGATACACTTTTTCCTCTAAGTCGCACCGTTGAGGCTCCACACTCTTGTAAAGGTCTACGCCGCTAGGACTTAGAAAAATTTTCATACTTTACGATTTTTTCTCTCGATTTTATCGGTATAGGAAAGCGTTGTAGAGGAAAACGTTTGGGACGAAAGTTTCATGGTTTGCGATGCTCTACAAGAATACGACATTTCGATCGCCCGCCGAAATTAGGAAATCGGTTAATTAACAATAAGTTGCAAAAATTTGTTTATTAACAAAAATTTTCGCCCCGGGCAATATTGTTTCTCTTTCGATTCCGCGCCAGAAAGTATTAAAACTTTTTCCTCTAGGTCGCACCGCTGCCGCTCTACTCTCTTGGCGAGAATACCACTGCCGCTCGTCCTTACGAAATCGGTTAATCAACAATAAGTCGCAAAATTGGCCTATTAACGAAATTTTTCGCCCAGTGCAATGTTGTTTCTTTTTCGATTCTGCGTAAAAAAGAAAGATACACTTTTTCCTCTAAGTCGCACCGTTGAGGCTCTACACTCTTGTAAAGGTCTACGCCGCTAGGACATAGAAAAATTTTCATACTTTACGATTTTTTCTCTCGATTTTATCGGTATAGGAAAGCGTTGTAGAGGAAAACGTTTGGGACGAAAGTTTCATGGTTTGCGATGCTCTACAAGAATACGACATTTCGATCGCCCGCCGAAATTAGGAAATCGGTTAATTAACAATAAGTTGCAAAAATTTGTTTATTAACAAAAATTTTCGCCCCGGGCAATATTGTTTCTCTTTCGATTCCGCGCCAGAAAGTATTAAAACTTTTTCCTCTAGGTCGCACCGCTGCCGCTCTACTGTCTTGGCGAGAATACCACTGCCGCTCGTCCTTACGAAATCGGTTAATCAACAATAAGTCGCAAAATTGGCCTATTAACGAAATTTTTCGCCCAGTGCAATGTTGTTTCTTTTTCGTTTCTGCGTAAAAAAGAAAGGTACACTTTTTCCTCTAAGTCGCACCGTTGAGGCTCTACACTCTTGTAAAGGTCTACGCCGCTAGGACTTAGAAAAATTTTCATACTTTACGATTTTTTCTCTCGATTTTATCGGTATAGGAAAGCGTTGTAGAGGAAAACGTTTGGGACGAAAGTTTCATGGTTTGCGATGCTCTACAAGAATACGACATTTCGATCGCCCGCCGAAATTAGGAAATCGCTTAATTAACAATAAGTTGCAAAAATTTGTTTATTAACAAAAATTTTCGCCCCGGGCAATATTGTTTCTCTTTCGATTCCGCGCCAGAAAGTATTAAAACTTTTTCCTCTAGGTCGCACCGCTGCCGCTCTACTGTCTTGGCGGAAACACCACTGCCGCCCGTCCTTACGAAATCGGTTAATCAACAATAAGTCGCAAAATTGGCCTATTAACGAAATTTTTCGCCCAGTGCAATGTTGTTTCTTTTTCGATTCTGCGTAAAAAAGAAAGATACACTTTTTCCTCTAAGTCGCACCGTTGAGGCTCCACACTCTTGTAAAGGTCTACGCCGCTAGGACTTAGAAAAATTTTCATACTTTACGATTTTTTCTCTCGATTTTATCGGTATAGGAAAGCGTTGTAGAGGAAAACGTTTGGGACGAAAGTTTCATGGCTTGCGATGCTCTACAAGAATACGACATTTCGATCGCCCGCCGAAATTAGGAAATCGCTTAATTAACAATAAGTTGCAAAAATTTGTTTATTAACAAAAATTTTCGCCCCGGGCAATATTGTTTCTCTTTCGATTCCGCGCCAGAAAGTATTAAAACTTTTTCCTCTAGGTCGCACCGCTGCCGCTCTACTGTCTTGGCGGAAACACCACTGCCGCCCGTCCTTACGAAATCGGTTAATCAACAATAAGTCGCAAAATTGGCCTATTAACGAAATTTTTCGCCCAGTGCAATGTTGTTTCTTTTTCGATTCTGCGTAAAAAAGAAAGATACACTTTTTCCTCTAAGTCGCACCGTTGAGGCTCCACACTCTTGTAAAGGTCTACGCCGCTAGGACTTAGAAAAATTTTCATACTTTACGATTTTTTCTCTCGATTTTATCGGTATAGGAAAGCGTTGTAGAGGAAAACGTTTGGGACGAAAGTTTCATGGTTTGCGATGCTCTACAAGAATACGACATTTCGATCGCCCGCCGAAATTAGGAAATCGGTTAATTAACAATAAGTTGCAAAAATTTGTTTATTAACAAAAATTTTCGCCCCGGGCAATATTGTTTCTCTTTCGATTCCGCGCCAGAAAGTATTAAAACTTTTTCCTCTAGGTCGCACCGCTGCCGCTCTACTGTCTTGGCGGGAAGACCACTGCCGCTCGTCCTTACGAAATCGGTTAATCAACAATAAGTCGCAAAATTGGCCTATTAACGAAATTTTTCGCCCAGTGCAATGTTGTTTCTTTTTCGATTCTGCGTAAAAAAGAAAGATACACTTTTTCCTCTAAGTCGCACCGTTGAGGCTCTACACTCTTGTAAAGGTCTACGCCGCTAGGACATAGAAAAATTTTCATACTTTACGATTTTTTCTCTCGATTTTATCGGTATAGGAAAGCGTTGTAGAGGAAAACGTTTGGGACGAAAGTTTCATGGCTTGCGATGCTCTACAAGAATACGACATTTCGATCGCCCGCCGAAATTAGGAAATCGCTTAATTAACAATAAGTTGCAAAAATTTGTTTATTAACAAAAATTTTCGCCCCGGGCAATATTGTTTCTCTTTCGATTCCGCGCCAGAAAGTATTAAAACTTTTTCCTCTAGGTCGCACCGCTGCCGCTCTACTGTCTTGGCGAGAATACCACTGCCGCTCGTCCTTACGAAATCGGTTAATCAACAATAAGTCGCAAAATTGGCCTATTAACGAAATTTTTCGCCCAGTGCAATGTTGTTTCTTTTTCGATTCTGCGTAAAAAAGAAAGGTACACTTTTTCCTCTAAGTCGCACCGTTGAGGCTCTACACTCTTGTAAAGGTCTACGCCGCTAGGACTTAGAAAAATTTTCATACTTTACGATTTTTTCTCTCGATTTTATCGGTATAGGAAAGCGTTGTAGAGGAAAACGTTTGGGACGAAAGTTTCATGGTTTGCGATGCTCTACAAGAATACGACATTTCGATCGCCCGCCGAAATTAGGAAATCGGTTAATTAACAATAAGTTGCAAAAATTTGTTTATTAACAAAAATTTTCGCCCCGGGCAATATTGTTTCTCTTTCGATTCCGCGCCAGAAAGTATTAAAACTTTTTCCTCTAGGTCGCACCGCTGCCGCTCTACTGTCTTGGCGGGAAGACCACTGCCGCTCGTCCTTACGAAATCGGTTAATCAACAATAAGTCGCAAAATTGGCCTATTAACGAAATTTTTCGCCCAGTGCAATGTTGTTTCTTTTTCGATTCTCCGTAAAAAAGAAAGATACACTTTTTCCTCTAAGTCGCACCGTTGAGGCTCCACACTCTTGTAAAGGTCTACGCCGCTAGGACTTAGAAAAATTTTCATACTTTACGATTTTTTCTCTCGATTTTATCGGTATAGGAAAGCGTTGTAGAGGAAAACGTTTGGGACGAAAGTTTCATGGTTTGCGATGCTCTACAAGAATACGACATTTCGATCGCCCGCCGAAATTAGGAAATCGGTTAATTAACAATAAGTTGCAAAAATTTGTTTATTAACAAAAATTTTCGCCCCGGGCAATATTGTTTCTCTTTCGATTCCGCGCCAGAAAGTATTAAAACTTTTTCCTCTAGGTCGCACCGCTGCCGCTCTACTCTCTTGGCGAGAATACCACTGCCGCTCGTCCTTACGAAATCGGTTAATCAACAATAAGTCGCAAAATTGGCCTATTAACGAAATTTTTCGCCCAGTGCAATGTTGTTTCTTTTTCGATTCTGCGTAAAAAAGAAAGATACACTTTTTCCTCTAAGTCGCACCGTTGAGGCTCTACACTCTTGTAAAGGTCTACGCCGCTAGGACATAGAAAAATTTTCATACTTTACGATTTTTTCTCTCGACTTTATCGGTATAGGAAAGCGTTGTAGAGGAAAACGTTTGGGACGAAAGTTTCATGGTTTGCGATGCTCTACAAGAATACGACATTTCGATCGCCCGCCGAAATTAGGAAATCGGTTAATTAACAATAAGTTGCAAAAATTTGTTTATTAACAAAAATTTTCGCCCCGGGCAATATTGTTTCTCTTTCGATTCCGCGCCAGAAAGTATTAAAACTTTTTCCTCTAGGTCGCACCGCTGCCGCTCTACTGTCTTGGCGAGAATACCACTGCCGCTCGTCCTTACGAAATCGGTTAATCAACAATAAGTCGCAAAATTGGCCTATTAACGAAATTTTTCGCCCAGTGCAATGTTGTTTCTTTTTCGATTCTGCGTAAAAAAGAAAGGTACACTTTTTCCTCTAAGTCGCACCGTTGAGGCTCTACACTCTTGTAAAGGTCTACGCCGCTAGGACTTAGAAAAATTTTCATACTTTACGATTTTTTCTCTCGATTTTATCGGTATAGGAAAGCGTTGTAGAGGAAAACGTTTGGGACGAAAGTTTCATGGTTTGCGATGCTCTACAAGAATACGACATTTCGATCGCCCGCCGAAATTAGGAAATCGGTTAATTAACAATAAGTTGCAAAAATTTGTTTATTAACAAAAATTTTCGCCCCGGGCAATATTGTTTCTCTTTCGATTCCGCGCCAGAAAGTATTAAAACTTTTTCCTCTAGGTCGCACCGCTGCCGCTCTACTGTCTTGGCGGGAAGACCACTGCCGCTCGTCCTTACGAAATCGGTTAATCAACAATAAGTCGCAAAATTGGCCTATTAACGAAATTTTTCGCCCAGTGCAATGTTGTTTCTTTTTCGATTCTGCGTAAAAAAGAAAGATACACTTTTTCCTCTAAGTCGCACCGTTGAGGCTCCACACTCTTGTAAAGGTCTACGCCGCTAGGACTTAGAAAAATTTTCATACTTTACGATTTTTTCTCTCGATTTTATCGGTATAGGAAAGCGTTGTAGAGGAAAACGTTTGGGACGAAAGTTTCATGGTTTGCGATGCTCTACAAGAATACGACATTTCGATCGCCCGCCGAAATTAGGAAATCGGTTAATTAACAATAAGTTGCAAAAATTTGTTTATTAACAAAAATTTTCGCCCCGGGCAATATTGTTTCTCTTTCGATTCCGCGCCAGAAAGTATTAAAACTTTTTCCTCTAGGTCGCACCGCTGCCGCTCTACTCTCTTGGCGAGAATACCACTGCCGCTCGTCCTTACGAAATCGGTTAATCAACAATAAGTCGCAAAATTGGCCTATTAACGAAATTTTTCGCCCAGTGCAATGTTGTTTCTTTTTCGATTCTGCGTAAAAAAGAAAGATACACTTTTTCCTCTAAGTCGCACCGTTGAGGCTCTACACTCTTGTAAAGGTCTACGCCGCTAGGACATAGAAAAATTTTCATACTTTACGATTTTTTCTCTCGATTTTATCGGTATAGGAAAGCGTTGTAGAGGAAAACGTTTGGGACGAAAGTTTCATGGCTTGCGATGCTCTACAAGAATACGACATTTCGATCGCCCGCCGAAATTAGGAAATCGCTTAATTAACAATAAGTTGCAAAAATTTGTTTATTAACACTTAACGGACGGGTCGAATCTGCTCTGTCTTTCCTAGTTTCCGGGCACCCTAATGCAGCATACTAAATATTCATGCAAAAACGTAGATCTACGTGGCCCGTCCTAGGAAGTCAGAATGGAAAAACGTAAATCTACGGGGCCCGTCCGTTAAGTGTTAACAAAAATTTTCGCCCCGGGCAATATTGTTTCTCTTTCGATTCCGCGCCAGAAAGTATTAAAACTTTTTCCTCTAGGTCGCACCGCTGCCGCTCTACTGTCTTGGCGAGAATACCACTGCCGCTCGTCCTTACGAAATCGGTTAATCAACAATAAGTCGCAAAATTGGCCTATTAACGAAATTTTTCGCCCAGTGCAATGTTGTTTCTTTTTCGATTCTGCGTAAAAAAGAAAGGTACACTTTTTCCTCTAAGTCGCACCGTTGAGGCTCTACACTCTTGTAAAGGTCTACGCCGCTAGGACTTAGAAAAATTTTCATACTTTACGATTTTTTCTCTCGATTTTATCGGTATAGGAAAGCGTTGTAGAGGAAAACGTTTGGGACGAAAGTTTCATGGTTTGCGATGCTCTACAAGAATACGACATTTCGATCGCCCGCCGAAATTAGGAAATCGGTTAATTAACAATAAGTTGCAAAAATTTGTTTATTAACAAAAATTTTCGCCCCGGGCAATATTGTTTCTCTTTCGATTCCGCGCCAGAAAGTATTAAAACTTTTTCCTCTAGGTCGCACCGCTGCCGCTCTACTGTCTTGGCGGGAAGACCACTGCCGCTCGTCCTTACGAAATCGGTTAATCAACAATAAGTCGCAAAATTGGCCTATTAACGAAATTTTTCGCCCAGTGCAATGTTGTTTCTTTTTCGATTCTCCGTAAAAAAGAAAGATACACTTTTTCCTCTAAGTCGCACCGTTGAGGCTCCACACTCTTGTAAAGGTCTACGCCGCTAGGACTTAGAAAAATTTTCATACTTTACGATTTTTTCTCTCGATTTTATCGGTATAGGAAAGCGTTGTAGAGGAAAACGTTTGGGACGAAAGTTTCATGGTTTGCGATGCTCTACAAGAATACGACATTTCGATCGCCCGCCGAAATTAGGAAATCGGTTAATTAACAATAAGTTGCAAAAATTTGTTTATTAACAAAAATTTTCGCCCCGGGCAATATTGTTTCTCTTTCGATTCCGCGCCAGAAAGTATTAAAACTTTTTCCTCTAGGTCGCACCGCTGCCGCTCTACTCTCTTGGCGAGAATACCACTGCCGCTCGTCCTTACGAAATCGGTTAATCAACAATAAGTCGCAAAATTGGCCTATTAACGAAATTTTTCGCCCAGTGCAATGTTGTTTCTTTTTCGATTCTGCGTAAAAAAGAAAGATACACTTTTTCCTCTAAGTCGCACCGTTGAGGCTCTACACTCTTGTAAAGGTCTACGCCGCTAGGACATAGAAAAATTTTCATACTTTACGATTTTTTCTCTCGATTTTATCGGTATAGGAAAGCGTTGTAGAGGAAAACGTTTGGGACGAAAGTTTCATGGCTTGCGATGCTCTACAAGAATACGACATTTCGATCGCCCGCCGAAATTAGGAAATCGCTTAATTAACAATAAGTTGCAAAAATTTGTTTATTAACAAAAATTTTCGCCCCGGGCAATATTGTTTCTCTTTCGATTCCGCGCCAGAAAGTATTAAAACTTTTTCCTCTAGGTCGCACCGCTGCCGCTCTACTGTCTTGGCGAGAATACCACTGCCGCTCGTCCTTACGAAATCGGTTAATCAACAATAAGTCGCAAAATTGGCCTATTAACGAAATTTTTCGCCCAGTGCAATGTTGTTTCTTTTTCGATTCTGCGTAAAAAAGAAAGGTACACTTTTTCCTCTAAGTCGCACCGTTGAGGCTCTACACTCTTGTAAAGGTCTACGCCGCTAGGACTTAGAAAAATTTTCATACTTTACGATTTTTTCTCTCGATTTTATCGGTATAGGAAAGCGTTGTAGAGGAAAACGTTTGGGACGAAAGTTTCATGGTTTGCGATGCTCTACAAGAATACGACATTTCGATCGCCCGCCGAAATTAGGAAATCGGTTAATTAACAATAAGTTGCAAAAATTTGTTTATTAACAAAAATTTTCGCCCCGGGCAATATTGTTTCTCTTTCGATTCCGCGCCAGAAAGTATTAAAACTTTTTCCTCTAGGTCGCACCGCTGCCGCTCTACTGTCTTGGCGGGAAGACCACTGCCGCTCGTCCTTACGAAATCGGTTAATCAACAATAAGTCGCAAAATTGGCCTATTAACGAAATTTTTCGCCCAGTGCAATGTTGTTTCTTTTTCGATTCTCCGTAAAAAAGAAAGATACACTTTTTCCTCTAAGTCGCACCGTTGAGGCTCCACACTCTTGTAAAGGTCTACGCCGCTAGGACTTAGAAAAATTTTCATACTTTACGATTTTTTCTCTCGATTTTATCGGTATAGGAAAGCGTTGTAGAGGAAAACGTTTGGGACGAAAGTTTCATGGTTTGCGATGCTCTACAAGAATACGACATTTCGATCGCCCGCCGAAATTAGGAAATCGGTTAATTAACAATAAGTTGCAAAAATTTGTTTATTAACAAAAATTTTCGCCCCGGGCAATATTGTTTCTCTTTCGATTCCGCGCCAGAAAGTATTAAAACTTTTTCCTCTAGGTCGCACCGCTGCCGCTCTACTCTCTTGGCGAGAATACCACTGCCGCTCGTCCTTACGAAATCGGTTAATCAACAATAAGTCGCAAAATTGGCCTATTAACGAAATTTTTCGCCCAGTGCAATGTTGTTTCTTTTTCGATTCTGCGTAAAAAAGAAAGATACACTTTTTCCTCTAAGTCGCACCGTTGAGGCTCTACACTCTTGTAAAGGTCTACGCCGCTAGGACATAGAAAAATTTTCATACTTTACGATTTTTTCTCTCGATTTTATCGGTATAGGAAAGCGTTGTAGAGGAAAACGTTTGGGACGAAAGTTTCATGGTTTGCGATGCTCTACAAGAATACGACATTTCGATCGCCCGCCGAAATTAGGAAATCGGTTAATTAACAATAAGTTGCAAAAATTTGTTTATTAACAAAAATTTTCGCCCCGGGCAATATTGTTTCTCTTTCGATTCCGCGCCAGAAAGTATTAAAACTTTTTCCTCTAGGTCGCACCGCTGCCGCTCTACTGTCTTGGCGAGAATACCACTGCCGCTCGTCCTTACGAAATCGGTTAATCAACAATAAGTCGCAAAATTGGCCTATTAACGAAATTTTTCGCCCAGTGCAATGTTGTTTCTTTTTCGATTCTGCGTAAAAAAGAAAGGTACACTTTTTCCTCTAAGTCGCACCGTTGAGGCTCTACACTCTTGTAAAGGTCTACGCCGCTAGGACTTAGAAAAATTTTCATACTTTACGATTTTTTCTCTCGATTTTATCGGTATAGGAAAGCGTTGTAGAGGAAAACGTTTGGGACGAAAGTTTCATGGTTTGCGATGCTCTACAAGAATACGACATTTCGATCGCCCGCCGAAATTAGGAAATCGGTTAATTAACAATAAGTTGCAAAAATTTGTTTATTAACAAAAATTTTCGCCCCGGGCAATATTGTTTCTCTTTCGATTCCGCGCCAGAAAGTATTAAAACTTTTTCCTCTAGGTCGCACCGCTGCCGCTCTACTGTCTTGGCGGGAAGACCACTGCCGCTCGTCCTTACGAAATCGGTTAATCAACAATAAGTCGCAAAATTGGCCTATTAACGAAATTTTTCGCCCAGTGCAATGTTGTTTCTTTTTCGATTCTCCGTAAAAAAGAAAGATACACTTTTTCCTCTAAGTCGCACCGTTGAGGCTCCACACTCTTGTAAAGGTCTACGCCGCTAGGACTTAGAAAAATTTTCATACTTTACGATTTTTTCTCTCGATTTTATCGGTATAGGAAAGCGTTGTAGAGGAAAACGTTTGGGACGAAAGTTTCATGGTTTGCGATGCTCTACAAGAATACGACATTTCGATCGCCCGCCGAAATTAGGAAATCGGTTAATTAACAATAAGTTGCAAAAATTTGTTTATTAACAAAAATTTTCGCCCCGGGCAATATTGTTTCTCTTTCGATTCCGCGCCAGAAAGTATTAAAACTTTTTCCTCTAGGTCGCACCGCTGCCGCTCTACTCTCTTGGCGAGAATACCACTGCCGCTCGTCCTTACGAAATCGGTTAATCAACAATAAGTCGCAAAATTGGCCTATTAACGAAATTTTTCGCCCAGTGCAATGTTGTTTCTTTTTCGATTCTGCGTAAAAAAGAAAGATACACTTTTTCCTCTAAGTCGCACCGTTGAGGCTCTACACTCTTGTAAAGGTCTACGCCGCTAGGACATAGAAAAATTTTCATACTTTACGATTTTTTCTCTCGATTTTATCGGTATAGGAAAGCGTTGTAGAGGAAAACGTTTGGGACGAAAGTTTCATGGTTTGCGATGCTCTACAAGAATACGACATTTCGATCGCCCGCCGAAATTAGGAAATCGGTTAATTAACAATAAGTTGCAAAAATTTGTTTATTAACAAAAATTTTCGCCCCGGGCAATATTGTTTCTCTTTCGATTCCGCGCCAGAAAGTATTAAAACTTTTTCCTCTAGGTCGCACCGCTGCCGCTCTACTGTCTTGGCGGAAACACCACTGCCGCCCGTCCTTACGAAATCGGTTAATCAACAATAAGTCGCAAAATTGGCCTATTAACGAAATTTTTCGCCCAGTGCAATGTTGTTTCTTTTTCGATTCTGCGTAAAAAAGAAAGATACACTTTTTCCTCTAAGTCGCACCGTTGAGGCTCCACACTCTTGTAAAGGTCTACGCCGCTAGGACTTAGAAAAATTTTCATACTTTACGATTTTTTCTCTCGATTTTATCGGTATAGGAAAGCGTTGTAGAGGAAAACGTTTGGGACGAAAGTTTCATGGTTTGCGATGCTCTACAAGAATACGACATTTCGATCGCCCGCCGAAATTAGGAAATCGGTTAATTAACAATAAGTTGCAAAAATTTGTTTATTAACAAAAATTTTCGCCCCGGGCAATATTGTTTCTCTTTCGATTCCGCGCCAGAAAGTATTAAAACTTTTTCCACTAGATCGCACCGCTGCCGCTCTACTGTCTTGGCGGAAACACCACTGCCGCCCGTCCTTACGAAATCGGTTAATCAACAATAAGTCGCAAAATTGGCCTATTAACGAAATTTTTCGCCCAGTGCAATGTTGTTTCTTTTTCGATTCTGCGTAAAAAAGAAAGATACACTTTTTCCTCTAAGTCGCACCGTTGAGGCTCCACACTCTTGTAAAGGTCTACGCCGCTAGGACTTAGAAAAATTTTCATACTTTACGATTTTTTCTCTCGATTTTATCGGTATAGGAAAGCGTTGTAGAGGAAAACGTTTGGGACGAAAGTTTCATGGCTTGCGATGCTCTACAAGAATACGACACTACGATCGCCCGCCGAAATTAGGAAATCGGTTAATTAACAATAAGTTGCAAAAATTTGTTTATTAACAAAAATTTTCGCCCCGGGCAATATTGTTTCTCTTTCGATTCCGCGCCAGAAAGTATTAAAACTTTTTCCTCTAGGTCGCACCGCTGCCGCTCTACTGTCTTGGCGGAAACACCACTGCCGCTCGTCCTTACGAAATCGGTTAATCAACAATAAGTCGCAAAATTGGCCTATTAACGAAATTTTTCGCCCAGTGCAATGTTGTTTCTTTTTCGATTCTGCGTAAAAAAGAAAGATACACTTTTTCCTCTAAGTCGCACCGTTGAGGCTCTACACTCTTGTAAAGGTCTACGCCGCTAGGACTTAGAAAAATTTTCATACTTTACGATTTTTTCTCTCGATTTTATCGGTATAGGAAAGCGTTGCAGAGGAAAACGTGTGGGACGAAAGTTTCATGGCTTGCGATGCTCTACAAGAATACGACACTTCGATCGCCCGCCGAAATTAGGAAATCGGTTAATTAACAATAAGTTGCAAAAATTTGTTTATTAACAAAAATTTTCGCCCCGGGCAATATTGTTTCTCTTTCGATTCCGCGCCAGAAAGTATTAAAACTTTTTCCTCTAGGTCGCACCGCTGCCGCTCTACTGTCTTGGCGGAAACACCACTGCCGCCCGTCCTTACGAAATCGGTTAATCAACAATAAGTCGCAAAATTGGCCTATTAACGAAATTTTTCGCCCAGTGCAATGTTGTTTCTTTTTCGATTCTGCGTAAAAAAGAAAGATACACTTTTTCCTCTAAGTCGCACCGTTGAGGCTCCACACTCTTGTAAAGGTCTACGCCGCTAGGACTTAGAAAAATTTTCATACTTTACGATTTTTTCTCTCGATTTTATCGGTATAGGAAAGCGTTGCAGAGGAAAACGTGTGGGACGAAAGTTTCATGGCTTGCGATGCTCTACAAGAATACGACACTTCGATCGCCCGCCGAAATTAGGAAATCGGTTAATTAACAATAAGTTGCAAAAATTTGTTTATTAACAAAAATTTTCGCCCCGGGCAATATTGTTTCTCTTTCGATTCCGCGCCAGAAAGTATTAAAACTTTTTCCTCTAGGTCGCACCGCTGCCGCTCTACTGTCTTGGCGGGAAGACCACTGCCGCTCGTCCTTATGAAATCGGTTAATCAACAATAAGTCGCAAAATTGGCCTATTAACGAAATTTTTCGCCCAGTGCAATGTTGTTTCTTTTTCGATTCTGCGTAAAAAAGAAAGATACACTTTTTCCTCTAAGTCGCACCGTTGAGGCTCCACACTCTTGTAAAGGTCTACGCCGCTAGGACTTAGAAAAATTTTCATACGCAACGGTTATTCTACAATAACTTTATAAATATTTTGTTTTGCTTGTATACGTGTATAACATTAATTGCTTCAAATACCCATCCCCGTCGATTGGTGGTTTTAGAAAATTTCTGCGATTAAAAAAAATTTTTATCGCTCTAATTATTGTTAAATATTTTCTAATCTACAATGTAAAATTAAAAACACCCTTATAAAAAGTTGTTGGTATTTTGATCTTATACGAGAATCTATATTTTGTTTTCCAAAAATAATTTTTTTGAGTTTTGAGCCTAACTTCAACTCGCCGTAAAATTTAAATTTTTAAAAAAAATTAAATTTTTTCCTGGCATTATTTATTAATTAGCCCTTCCGCGAGTATCTGTAAAAAAAAAATCTCGAATTTCGAATAATTAAGCATACTTTACTCTTGTGAACTAGCCTTCGCTCGAGCGTCAAAGTCCCAACAGTCCGAAAGTACCGGGGGACTTTACCTAGGCGGGCGGCCGGCGGTCGGCCGTGCCGGCGCCGACGCTCATGCTGGCGCCCTGGGTACTATAAGAGAGACCTTGGTGCGAACGATCCGGCCGGGGCAGCCGCTCGGTCGACTGCCATCGGTTGCGCTTCGTGCGTATCCATTCGAACGTACTTTATACATACTATTTAAATCTCTACACTACATTGCCACGGGTCGAAGTTCTGTACTGAATGACCCTTATGTGGCGACTATCCTCTTTCGGGGATTTTGGATGTAAGAGGCGTCGGTGTCTTTTTAGATTCGACGTTTCGAGCACCTACTGAGCGACCACTCTAGTCTCCGTGCGAGAATATCTGTTGACATAGACATATAAAGCAAAGTTGAAACGTACCGAAAAGTCGTGTACGAACTTTAATAGCAGAACTGGCGAAAGGAATAGTGAGTGCGCCATATACCGTTGAGCAATTTTGAGGTTATCTTTTTAGGCCGGGCTGAGAGGTTGGGCCTGGCCTACGAATGCGTTACATTCGTGCTCTTGTTAAGAACGGATGGCAAATAAAGGCACTCGGAAGGAGGAGGAGAAATTTTTTTAAAGGCATATTTGGTGGAAAATATGTCACTTTACTACTGTAAAGTACGATCTTTATTAATAGAAAACTATTTGGCTGGAGGAACGCATTTGTAGTTTGGTGGAACATATGCGAGAAGGAGTTGGAGGAAATTTGTCACTTTACTGCAAAAGTGTACGAAATTTATTAAAAGAGAAGGGAAAACGCATTATTTGGCCGAAAGAGAGAACGCATTTGTAGTTTTGTGGAACATATGCGAATATTTGAGTATAGGACGAAATGGAGAGACCTAGAGTTTCGTCGATCGGTCGAATTCGAACCGACGACGAGTCGAACGAACAGCTCGAAGACTCTCTTTTTCGAAGAACCGTGTCGAGGCGAGGTTCGAACGAAAAATTTGCGCTCCCTGGTTGATCCTGCCAGTAGTCATATGCTTGTCTCAAAGATTAAGCCATGCATGTCTCAGTACATGCCGAATTAAGGTGAAACCGCGAATGGCTCATTAAATCAGTTATGGTTCCTTGGATGGTACCTAAACTTACTTGGATAACTGTGGTAATTCTAGAGCTAATACATGCAAACTAGAGTTCCGACCAGAGATGGAAGGAACGCATTTATTAGATCAAAACCAATCGGTGGAACGCGACG
>CAXDIW010000488.1:137500-140000 GCA_963989415.1 Cerceris ruficornis | reverse complement strand
ACCGTCGCTCTTCGAGCACTTCTTACCGAATAAGCGGAGAAATTCCTTTCGAACGAGCACAATCTGCGAGATCTCGAACGAACGTGAGCTTAACGATAGCGTTGCACACGGTTCTCGTAGTTGTGCCATCGGAGTCAACTTGTCGATGTCTTCTACTCTGAAGCGAGAGCAGCAGCAGCACAAAGAGGAAAAGAAGAGTTGTCTTTCCTCTTTCGCCAAAGAGTTTGAAGATTCGGCATAATTCTGACAAGAAATTTTGAGCGAGCGTATAAACTACGCGCGTCGAGTGAACCCGTCCGTCCACAAGTGTGCTTCTTCTCAGTTCGAACGATCGGCGGAGAGTCCTCGTTTGACGAGGCTTTCTCCCCCACACACTGAGAGGAAGGAGAATGCGTTGTTGTGCGTTCGGTCGGGCAATGTGTGCCGGCGTGTAGTTTTGCGCGACGAAGTATTATGAGAAGAGAGAGAGAGAGGAGGAAGAGGTCTGTCTCATTCGAACGACAATATTTTAAGAGATAGATTTTGCGCCTCCGGAAATAAGTTCGCTTTCGAACGATGTTCCAGAACGACTGCTGTCCAATGTCGTCGTCGTTGTCGCTGAAAGGGGAAAGAAGAGTGGTCTTTCCTTTGCGGCGCGGCGGCGGCGACAAACAGCAAAGCAGCTCGTCACGGAACTACTTTTGCGACTTTACCGTTTGCGAAGAAGTGTTCTCTCGTGTACTTCGTGTGTGTGTGGACATTTGAACGAAAATAGCGTTGTTGAGAGTTCGAACGGAAGCGCTCTGATGAAGGAAGAGAGGGGTGTAGAACACTAGCGTGGAAAGAGCCTGCTGCGGGATACCCGAAGGCGCAATCCACGAAGACCCTTCTCTTCTCAGAGCTCCTCTCTCTACGTTATTATTGCTGTCCCCTTCGTGTCAGAATTTTTGATGGCACTCTCCGTGCTGACGGCCGATGAAGCACTGGTGTGCGTAGTCTCGTTACGACGAGGGTGCGGACGCTCGTTCTCACGGTCGGATCGACAAACTTAAACTCCGATTTTGCCGTTGTCGTCATCTAAACGACTAACGGTGCTCGGCCTCGTTCTAGCGCTCCGGAACGCGGTTAAACCGAGCCTCGGCTTGTCCGAGGGAGAACACCTGAACCATGTTTGCTTTCTATACGAAGCAAAAAGCATATAATGCAAATACAACCCTGAACGGTGGATCACTTGGCTCGTGGGTCGATGAAGAACGCAGCTAATTGCGCGTCAACGTGTGAACTGCAGGACACATGAACATCGACATTTCGAACGCACATTGCGGTCCTCGGATATAATTCCCGGACCACGCCTGGCTGAGGGTCGTTTATGTACCCAAAAACTGCTTGCGCGGCTCTTTGTGTCTTCCTTCATCATGAGGAGAAGACACTTGTAGAGTCTCGTACGAGCGAATTTGTTGGACGTTCGTCGGAATTTGCCGCAGACTGGAAGAGAATAATAACGTCTCTCCTCGACGCGGATCCGACGTCGTCTGAAATGATTATAAGAGAACGAGAAAAGTGCGGAGGATTGAAAGAACGAAAAGGACGTGTACGTCTTAGATTGCGCAGAGAACAACTCTTTTTAGTTTCGTACAGAAAGAGATCGAACGTAATACCGCGCGATGAAAATAATATCTCTCTTACCTTTCTTTCCCGCAGTTTCTGGCAAAGCATCCTCGAACGAGAGAGAATACATACACATATGATGCTATGCCTCGAACGAAGGAGAAACTGCTGTGGTATCCGAGAATGCCAAAAGGGAATTGCTTAGGGAAAGAGATTTTCTTCATCGTAGCGTTTCGAACGAAATTCTTTTATCAAAGATATCTGCGCAATCGAACGAAATCGTCCGAGAGAGCTCCACGCCGCCAATTTCGTGTCTCCCACGATCGTCGCAGATTTTCGTGCCCGGTCGTCGAGTCCCCGACTCTTAAATTTGCGTTCCATTTCGAGGTGCTTTGTGCTCTGAAATTCTCCGACCTAACCCAGACTCTCACTGTCTCTCTCACAAGCTTCTTCGTTGCCGCATCTGCTCGAAAAGAACCCTCCTGGAGAAGAAATATATATTATATCTCTACCAGGAGAGCGTGTGCAGAGAGTGGCTGTAATAACTGACAAGTTCTCGAACGTGTAAAGAGAGAGAGAGTTGTGAGCGAGGGTGTGTGTGTAACAATTAAAGAGTGTGGTAGGTAGGAGAGTGGTTAAGCAGAGCGCATAGTTTACCGAGAAAAGAGAAACGCAAATACTGGACCGACGTTAAATTGTCCGGGAAGAACAATTCACGAAACTCTGTCCTCGAACGAACCTTCTCTATGGTCGTGGGAGAGCGAGGAAAAAGACTGACACAGTCGCGTGCTCACGACATTGGCGTGTCGTTGTTCCAAACCTTTCTCAGACTCCGAACTAAAGTTTAGTTTTGATTTCTGTGACCCGCCGGTATTCCTACGAGGAGATAGATAGATATATTATTGCGATGATT
>CAXDIW010000488.1:117500-130000 GCA_963989415.1 Cerceris ruficornis | reverse complement strand
ACCGCTGCCGCTCTACTGTCTTGGCGGAAACACCACTGCCGCCCGTCCTTACGAAATCGGTTAATCAACAATAAGTCGCAAAATTGGCCTATTAACGAAATTTTTCGCCCAGTGCAATGTTGTTTCTTTTTCGATTCTGCGTAAAAAAGAAAGATACACTTTTTCCTCTAAGTCGCACCGTTGAGGCTCCACACTCTTGTAAAGGTCTACGCCGCTAGGACTTAGAAAAATTTTCATACTTTACGATTTTTTCTCTCGATTTTATCGGTATAGGAAAGCGTTGTAGAGGAAAACGTTTGGGACGAAAGTTTCATGGCTTGCGATGCTCTACAAGAATACGACATTTCGATCGCCCGCCGAAATTAGGAAATCGCTTAATTAACAATAAGTTGCAAAAATTTGTTTATTAACAAAAATTTTCGCCCCGGGCAATATTGTTTCTCTTTCGATTCCGCGCCAGAAAGTATTAAAACTTTTTCCTCTAGGTCGCACCGCTGCCGCTCTACTGTCTTGGCGAGAATACCACTGCCGCTCGTCCTTACGAAATCGGTTAATCAACAATAAGTCGCAAAATTGGCCTATTAACGAAATTTTTCGCCCAGTGCAATGTTGTTTCTTTTTCGATTCTGCGTAAAAAAGAAAGGTACACTTTTTCCTCTAAGTCGCACCGTTGAGGCTCTACACTCTTGTAAAGGTCTACGCCGCTAGGACTTAGAAAAATTTTCATACTTTACGATTTTTTCTCTCGATTTTATCGGTATAGGAAAGCGTTGTAGAGGAAAACGTTTGGGACGAAAGTTTCATGGTTTGCGATGCTCTACAAGAATACGACATTTCGATCGCCCGCCGAAATTAGGAAATCGGTTAATTAACAATAAGTTGCAAAAATTTGTTTATTAACAAAAATTTTCGCCCCGGGCAATATTGTTTCTCTTTCGATTCCGCGCCAGAAAGTATTAAAACTTTTTCCTCTAGGTCGCACCGCTGCCGCTCTACTGTCTTGGCGGGAAGACCACTGCCGCTCGTCCTTACGAAATCGGTTAATCAACAATAAGTCGCAAAATTGGCCTATTAACGAAATTTTTCGCCCAGTGCAATGTTGTTTCTTTTTCGATTCTGCGTAAAAAAGAAAGATACACTTTTTCCTCTAAGTCGCACCGTTGAGGCTCCACACTCTTGTAAAGGTCTACGCCGCTAGGACTTAGAAAAATTTTCATACTTTACGATTTTTTCTCTCGATTTTATCGGTATAGGAAAGCGTTGTAGAGGAAAACGTTTGGGACGAAAGTTTCATGGTTTGCGATGCTCTACAAGAATACGACATTTCGATCGCCCGCCGAAATTAGGAAATCGGTTAATTAACAATAAGTTGCAAAAATTTGTTTATTAACAAAAATTTTCGCCCCGGGCAATATTGTTTCTCTTTCGATTCCGCGCCAGAAAGTATTAAAACTTTTTCCTCTAGGTCGCACCGCTGCCGCTCTACTCTCTTGGCGAGAATACCACTGCCGCTCGTCCTTACGAAATCGGTTAATCAACAATAAGTCGCAAAATTGGCCTATTAACGAAATTTTTCGCCCAGTGCAATGTTGTTTCTTTTTCGATTCTGCGTAAAAAAGAAAGATACACTTTTTCCTCTAAGTCGCACCGTTGAGGCTCTACACTCTTGTAAAGGTCTACGCCGCTAGGACATAGAAAAATTTTCATACTTTACGATTTTTTCTCTCGATTTTATCGGTATAGGAAAGCGTTGTAGAGGAAAACGTTTGGGACGAAAGTTTCATGGCTTGCGATGCTCTACAAGAATACGACATTTCGATCGCCCGCCGAAATTAGGAAATCGCTTAATTAACAATAAGTTGCAAAAATTTGTTTATTAACAAAAATTTTCGCCCCGGGCAATATTGTTTCTCTTTCGATTCCGCGCCAGAAAGTATTAAAACTTTTTCCTCTAGGTCGCACCGCTGCCGCTCTACTGTCTTGGCGAGAATACCACTGCCGCTCGTCCTTACGAAATCGGTTAATCAACAATAAGTCGCAAAATTGGCCTATTAACGAAATTTTTCGCCCAGTGCAATGTTGTTTCTTTTTCGATTCTGCGTAAAAAAGAAAGGTACACTTTTTCCTCTAAGTCGCACCGTTGAGGCTCTACACTCTTGTAAAGGTCTACGCCGCTAGGACTTAGAAAAATTTTCATACTTTACGATTTTTTCTCTCGATTTTATCGGTATAGGAAAGCGTTGTAGAGGAAAACGTTTGGGACGAAAGTTTCATGGTTTGCGATGCTCTACAAGAATACGACATTTCGATCGCCCGCCGAAATTAGGAAATCGGTTAATTAACAATAAGTTGCAAAAATTTGTTTATTAACAAAAATTTTCGCCCCGGGCAATATTGTTTCTCTTTCGATTCCGCGCCAGAAAGTATTAAAACTTTTTCCTCTAGGTCGCACCGCTGCCGCTCTACTGTCTTGGCGGGAAGACCACTGCCGCTCGTCCTTACGAAATCGGTTAATCAACAATAAGTCGCAAAATTGGCCTATTAACGAAATTTTTCGCCCAGTGCAATGTTGTTTCTTTTTCGATTCTGCGTAAAAAAGAAAGATACACTTTTTCCTCTAAGTCGCACCGTTGAGGCTCCACACTCTTGTAAAGGTCTACGCCGCTAGGACTTAGAAAAATTTTCATACTTTACGATTTTTTCTCTCGATTTTATCGGTATAGGAAAGCGTTGTAGAGGAAAACGTTTGGGACGAAAGTTTCATGGTTTGCGATGCTCTACAAGAATACGACATTTCGATCGCCCGCCGAAATTAGGAAATCGGTTAATTAACAATAAGTTGCAAAAATTTGTTTATTAACAAAAATTTTCGCCCCGGGCAATATTGTTTCTCTTTCGATTCCGCGCCAGAAAGTATTAAAACTTTTTCCTCTAGGTCGCACCGCTGCCGCTCTACTCTCTTGGCGAGAATACCACTGCCGCTCGTCCTTACGAAATCGGTTAATCAACAATAAGTCGCAAAATTGGCCTATTAACGAAATTTTTCGCCCAGTGCAATGTTGTTTCTTTTTCGATTCTGCGTAAAAAAGAAAGATACACTTTTTCCTCTAAGTCGCACCGTTGAGGCTCTACACTCTTGTAAAGGTCTACGCCGCTAGGACATAGAAAAATTTTCATACTTTACGATTTTTTCTCTCGATTTTATCGGTATAGGAAAGCGTTGTAGAGGAAAACGTTTGGGACGAAAGTTTCATGGCTTGCGATGCTCTACAAGAATACGACATTTCGATCGCCCGCCGAAATTAGGAAATCGCTTAATTAACAATAAGTTGCAAAAATTTGTTTATTAACAAAAATTTTCGCCCCGGGCAATATTGTTTCTCTTTCGATTCCGCGCCAGAAAGTATTAAAACTTTTTCCTCTAGGTCGCACCGCTGCCGCTCTACTGTCTTGGCGAGAATACCACTGCCGCTCGTCCTTACGAAATCGGTTAATCAACAATAAGTCGCAAAATTGGCCTATTAACGAAATTTTTCGCCCAGTGCAATGTTGTTTCTTTTTCGATTCTGCGTAAAAAAGAAAGGTACACTTTTTCCTCTAAGTCGCACCGTTGAGGCTCTACACTCTTGTAAAGGTCTACGCCGCTAGGACTTAGAAAAATTTTCATACTTTACGATTTTTTCTCTCGATTTTATCGGTATAGGAAAGCGTTGTAGAGGAAAACGTTTGGGACGAAAGTTTCATGGTTTGCGATGCTCTACAAGAATACGACATTTCGATCGCCCGCCGAAATTAGGAAATCGGTTAATTAACAATAAGTTGCAAAAATTTGTTTATTAACAAAAATTTTCGCCCCGGGCAATATTGTTTCTCTTTCGATTCCGCGCCAGAAAGTATTAAAACTTTTTCCTCTAGGTCGCACCGCTGCCGCTCTACTGTCTTGGCGGGAAGACCACTGCCGCTCGTCCTTACGAAATCGGTTAATCAACAATAAGTCGCAAAATTGGCCTATTAACGAAATTTTTCGCCCAGTGCAATGTTGTTTCTTTTTCGATTCTCCGTAAAAAAGAAAGATACACTTTTTCCTCTAAGTCGCACCGTTGAGGCTCCACACTCTTGTAAAGGTCTACGCCGCTAGGACTTAGAAAAATTTTCATACTTTACGATTTTTTCTCTCGATTTTATCGGTATAGGAAAGCGTTGTAGAGGAAAACGTTTGGGACGAAAGTTTCATGGTTTGCGATGCTCTACAAGAATACGACATTTCGATCGCCCGCCGAAATTAGGAAATCGGTTAATTAACAATAAGTTGCAAAAATTTGTTTATTAACAAAAATTTTCGCCCCGGGCAATATTGTTTCTCTTTCGATTCCGCGCCAGAAAGTATTAAAACTTTTTCCTCTAGGTCGCACCGCTGCCGCTCTACTCTCTTGGCGAGAATACCACTGCCGCTCGTCCTTACGAAATCGGTTAATCAACAATAAGTCGCAAAATTGGCCTATTAACGAAATTTTTCGCCCAGTGCAATGTTGTTTCTTTTTCGATTCTGCGTAAAAAAGAAAGATACACTTTTTCCTCTAAGTCGCACCGTTGAGGCTCTGCACTCTTGTAAAGGTCTACGCCGCTAGGACATAGAAAAATTTTCATACTTTACGATTTTTTCTCTCGATTTTATCGGTATAGGAAAGCGTTGTAGAGGAAAACGTTTGGGACGAAAGTTTCATGGTTTGCGATGCTCTACAAGAATACGACATTTCGATCGCCCGCCGAAATTAGGAAATCGGTTAATTAACAATAAGTTGCAAAAATTTGTTTATTAACAAAAATTTTCGCCCCGGGCAATATTGTTTCTCTTTCGATTCCGCGCCAGAAAGTATTAAAACTTTTTCCTCTAGGTCGCACCGCTGCCGCTCTACTGTCTTGGCGGAAACACCACTGCCGCCCGTCCTTACGAAATCGGTTAATCAACAATAAGTCGCAAAATTGGCCTATTAACGAAATTTTTCGCCCAGTGCAATGTTGTTTCTTTTTCGATTCTGCGTAAAAAAGAAAGATACACTTTTTCCTCTAAGTCGCACCGTTGAGGCTCCACACTCTTGTAAAGGTCTACGCCGCTAGGACTTAGAAAAATTTTCATACTTTACGATTTTTTCTCTCGATTTTATCGGTATAGGAAAGCGTTGTAGAGGAAAACGTTTGGGACGAAAGTTTCATGGCTTGCGATGCTCTACAAGAATACGACATTTCGATCGCCCGCCGAAATTAGGAAATCGCTTAATTAACAATAAGTTGCAAAAATTTGTTTATTAACAAAAATTTTCGCCCCGGGCAATATTGTTTCTCTTTCGATTCCGCGCCAGAAAGTATTAAAACTTTTTCCTCTAGGTCGCACCGCTGCCGCTCTACTGTCTTGGCGGAAACACCACTGCCGCCCGTCCTTACGAAATCGGTTAATCAACAATAAGTCGCAAAATTGGCCTATTAACGAAATTTTTCGCCCAGTGCAATGTTGTTTCTTTTTCGATTCTGCGTAAAAAAGAAAGATACACTTTTTCCTCTAAGTCGCACCGTTGAGGCTCCACACTCTTGTAAAGGTCTACGCCGCTAGGACTTAGAAAAATTTTCATACTTTACGATTTTTTCTCTCGATTTTATCGGTATAGGAAAGCGTTGTAGAGGAAAACGTTTGGGACGAAAGTTTCATGGTTTGCGATGCTCTACAAGAATACGACATTTCGATCGCCCGCCGAAATTAGGAAATCGCTTAATTAACAATAAGTTGCAAAAATTTGTTTATTAACAAAAATTTTCGCCCCGGGCAATATTGTTTCTCTTTCGATTCCGCGCCAGAAAGTATTAAAACTTTTTCCACTAGGTCGCACCGCTGCCGCTCTACTGTCTTGGCGGAAACACCACTGCCGCCCGTCCTTACGAAATCGGTTAATCAACAATAAGTCGCAAAATTGGCCTATTAACGAAATTTTTCGCCCAGTGCAATGTTGTTTCTTTTTCGATTCTGCGTAAAAAAGAAAGATACACTTTTTCCTCTAAGTCGCACCGTTGAGGCTCTACACTCTTGTAAAGTTCTACGCCGCTAGGACTTAGAAAAATTTTCATACTTTACGATTTTTTCTCTCGATTTTATCGGTATAGGAAAGCGTTGTAGAGGAAAACGTTTGGGACGAAAGTTTCATGGTTTGCGATGCTCTACAAGAATACGACATTTCGATCGCCCGCCGAAATTAGGAAATCGCTTAATTAACAATAAGTTGCAAAAATTTGTTTATTAACAAAAATTTTCGCCCTGGGCAATATTGTTTCTCTTTCGATTCCGCGCCAGAAAGTATTAAAACTTTTTCCTCTAGGTCGCACCGCTGCCGCTCTACTGTCTTGGCGGAAACACCACTGCCGCCCGTCCTTACGAAATCGGTTAATCAACAATAAGTCGCAAAATTGGCCTATTAACGAAATTTTTCGCCCAGTGCAATGTTGTTTCTTTTTCGATTCTGCGTAAAAAAGAAAGATACACTTTTTCCTCTAAGTCGCACCGTTGAGGCTCCACACTCTTGTAAAGGTCTACGCCGCTAGGACTTAGAAAAATTTTCATACTTTACGATTTTTTCTCTCGATTTTATCGGTATAGGAAAGCGTTGTAGAGGAAAACGTTTGGGACGAAAGTTTCATGGTTTGCGATGCTCTACAAGAATACGACATTTCGATCGCCCGCCGAAATTAGGAAATCGCTTAATTAACAATAAGTTGCAAAAATTTGTTTATTAACAAAAATTTTCGCCCCGGGCAATATTGTTTCTCTTTCGATTCCGCGCCAGAAAGTATTAAAACTTTTTCCACTAGGTCGCACCGCTGCCGCTCTACTGTCTTGGCGGAAACACCACTGCCGCCCGTCCTTACGAAATCGGTTAATCAACAATAAGTCGCAAAATTGGCCTATTAACGAAATTTTTCGCCCAGTGCAATGTTGTTTCTTTTTCGATTCTGCGTAAAAAAGAAAGATACACTTTTTCCTCTAAGTCGCACCGTTGAGGCTCCACACTCTTGTAAAGGTCTACGCCGCTAGGACTTAGAAAAATTTTCATACTTTACGATTTTTTCTCTCGATTTTATCGGTATAGGAAAGCGTTGTAGAGGAAAACGTTTGGGACGAAAGTTTCATGGTTTGCGATGCTCTACAAGAATACGACATTTCGATCGCCCGCCGAAATTAGGAAATCGGTTAATTAACAATAAGTTGCAAAAATTTGTTTATTAACAAAAATTTTCGCCCCGGGCAATATTGTTTCTCTTTCGATTCCGCGCCAGAAAGTATTAAAACTTTTTCCTCTAGGTCGCACCGCTGCCGCTCTACTCTCTTGGCGAGAATACCACTGCCGCTCGTCCTTACGAAATCGGTTAATCAACAATAAGTCGCAAAATTGGCCTATTAACGAAATTTTTCGCCCAGTGCAATGTTGTTTCTTTTTCGATTCTGCGTAAAAAAGAAAGATACACTTTTTCCTCTAAGTCGCACCGTTGAGGCTCTACACTCTTGTAAAGGTCTACGCCGCTAGGACATAGAAAAATTTTCATACTTTACGATTTTTTCTCTCGATTTTATCGGTATAGGAAAGCGTTGTAGAGGAAAACGTTTGGGACGAAAGTTTCATGGCTTGCGATGCTCTACAAGAATACGACATTTCGATCGCCCGCCGAAATTAGGAAATCGCTTAATTAACAATAAGTTGCAAAAATTTGTTTATTAACAAAAATTTTCGCCCCGGGCAATATTGTTTCTCTTTCGATTCCGCGCCAGAAAGTATTAAAACTTTTTCCTCTAGGTCGCACCGCTGCCGCTCTACTGTCTTGGCGAGAATACCACTGCCGCTCGTCCTTACGAAATCGGTTAATCAACAATAAGTCGCAAAATTGGCCTATTAACGAAATTTTTCGCCCAGTGCAATGTTGTTTCTTTTTCGATTCTGCGTAAAAAAGAAAGATACACTTTTTCCTCTAAGTCGCACCGTTGAGGCTCCACACTCTTGTAAAGGTCTACGCCGCTAGGACTTAGAAAAATTTTCATACTTTACGATTTTTTCTCTCGATTTTATCGGTATAGGAAAGCGTTGTAGAGGAAAACGTTTGGGACGAAAGTTTCATGGCTTGCGATGCTCTACAAGAATACGACATTTCGATCGCCCGCCGAAATTAGGAAATCGCTTAATTAACAATAAGTTGCAAAAATTTGTTTATTAACAAAAATTTTCGCCCCGGGCAATATTGTTTCTCTTTCGATTCCGCGCCAGAAAGTATTAAAACTTTTTCCTCTAGGTCGCACCGCTGCCGCTCTACTGTCTTGGCGGAAACACCACTGCCGCCCGTCCTTACGAAATCGGTTAATCAACAATAAGTCGCAAAATTGGCCTATTAACGAAATTTTTCGCCCAGTGCAATGTTGTTTCTTTTTCGATTCTGCGTAAAAAAGAAAGATACACTTTTTCCTCTAAGTCGCACCGTTGAGGCTCCACACTCTTGTAAAGGTCTACGCCGCTAGGACTTAGAAAAATTTTCATACTTTACGATTTTTTCTCTCGATTTTATCGGTATAGGAAAGCGTTGTAGAGGAAAACGTTTGGGACGAAAGTTTCATGGTTTGCGATGCTCTACAAGAATACGACATTTCGATCGCCCGCCGAAATTAGGAAATCGCTTAATTAACAATAAGTTGCAAAAATTTGTTTATTAACAAAAATTTTCGCCCCGGGCAATATTGTTTCTCTTTCGATTCCGCGCCAGAAAGTATTAAAACTTTTTCCACTAGGTCGCACCGCTGCCGCTCTACTGTCTTGGCGGAAACACCACTGCCGCCCGTCCTTACGAAATCGGTTAATCAACAATAAGTCGCAAAATTGGCCTATTAACGAAATTTTTCGCCCAGTGCAATGTTGTTTCTTTTTCGATTCTGCGTAAAAAAGAAAGATACACTTTTTCCTCTAAGTCGCACCGTTGAGGCTCGACACTCTTGTAAAGGTCTACGCCGCTAGGACTTAGAAAAATTTTCATACTTTACGATTTTTTCTCTCGATTTTATCGGTATAGGAAAGCGTTGTAGAGGAAAACGTTTGGGACGAAAGTTTCATGGTTTGCGATGCTCTACAAGAATACGACATTTCGATCGCCCGCCGAAATTAGGAAATCGCTTAATTAACAATAAGTTGCAAAAATTTGTTTATTAACAAAAATTTTCGCCCTGGGCAATATTGTTTCTCTTTCGATTCCGCGCCAGAAAGTATTAAAACTTTTTCCTCTAGGTCGCACCGCTGCCGCTCTACTGTCTTGGCGGAAACACCACTGCCGCCCGTCCTTACGAAATCGGTTAATCAACAATAAGTCGCAAAATTGGCCTATTAACGAAATTTTTCGCCCAGTGCAATGTTGTTTCTTTTTCGATTCTGCGTAAAAAAGAAAGATACACTTTTTCCTCTAAGTCGCACCGTTGAGGCTCCACACTCTTGTAAAGGTCTACGCCGCTAGGACTTAGAAAAATTTTCATACTTTACGATTTTTTCTCTCGATTTTATCGGTATAGGAAAGCGTTGTAGAGGAAAACGTTTGGGACGAAAGTTTCATGGTTTGCGATGCTCTACAAGAATACGACATTTCGATCGCCCGCCGAAATTAGGAAATCGCTTAATTAACAATAAGTTGCAAAAATTTGTTTATTAACAAAAATTTTCGCCCCGGGCAATATTGTTTCTCTTTCGATTCCGCGCCAGAAAGTATTAAAACTTTTTCCACTAGGTCGCACCGCTGCCGCTCTACTGTCTTGGCGGAAACACCACTGCCGCCCGTCCTTACGAAATCGGTTAATCAACAATAAGTCGCAAAATTGGCCTATTAACGAAATTTTTCGCCCAGTGCAATGTTGTTTCTTTTTCGATTCTGCGTAAAAAAGAAAGATACACTTTTTCCTCTAAGTCGCACCGTTGAGGCTCCACACTCTTGTAAAGGTCTACGCCGCTAGGACTTAGAAAAATTTTCATACTTTACGATTTTTTCTCTCGATTTTATCGGTATAGGAAAGCGTTGTAGAGGAAAACGTTTGGGACGAAAGTTTCATGGTTTGCGATGCTCTACAAGAATACGACATTTCGATCGCCCGCCGAAATTAGGAAATCGGTTAATTAACAATAAGTTGCAAAAATTTGTTTATTAACAAAAATTTTCGCCCCGGGCAATATTGTTTCTCTTTCGATTCCGCGCCAGAAAGTATTAAAACTTTTTCCTCTAGGTCGCACCGCTGCCGCTCTACTGTCTTGGCGGAAACACCACTGCCGCCCGTCCTTACGAAATCGGTTAATCAACAATAAGTCGCAAAATTGGCCTATTAACGAAATTTTTCGCCCAGTGCAATGTTGTTTCTTTTTCGATTCTGCGTAAAAAAGAAAGATACACTTTTTCCTCTAAGTCGCACCGTTGAGGCTCCACACTCTTGTAAAGGTCTACGCCGCTAGGACTTAGAAAAATTTTCATACTTTACGATTTTTTCTCTCGATTTTATCGGTATAGGAAAGCGTTGCAGAGGAAAACGTGTGGGACGAAAGTTTCATGGCTTGCGATGCTCTACAAGAATACGACACTTCGATCGCCCGCCGAAATTAGGAAATCGGTTAATTAACAATAAGTTGCAAAAATTTGTTTATTAACAAAAATTTTCGCCCCGGGCAATATTGTTTCTCTTTCGATTCCGCGCCAGAAAGTATTAAAACTTTTTCCTCTAGGTCGCACCGCTGCCGCTCTACTGTCTTGGCGGGAAGACCACTGCCGCTCGTCCTTATGAAATCGGTTAATCAACAATAAGTCGCAAAATTGGCCTATTAACGAAATTTTTCGCCCAGTGCAATGTTGTTTCTTTTTCGATTCTGCGTAAAAAAGAAAGATACACTTTTTCCTCTAAGTCGCACCGTTGAGGCTCCACACTCTTGTAAAGGTCTACGCCGCTAGGACTTAGAAAAATTTTCATACGCAACGGTTATTCTACAATAACTTTATAAATATTTTGTTTTGCTTGTATACGTGTATAACATTAATTGCTTCAAATACCCATCCCCGTCGATTGGTGGTTTTAGAAAATTTCTGCGATTAAAAAAAATTTTTATCGCTCTAATTATTGTTAAATATTTTCTAATCTACAATGTAAAATTAAAAACACCCTTATAAAAAGTTGTTGGTATTTTGATCTTATACGAGAATCTATATTTTGTTTTCCAAAAATAATTTTTTTGAGTTTTGAGCCTAACTTCAACTCGCCGTAAAATTTAAATTTTTAAAAAAAATTAAATTTTTTCCTGGCATTATTTATTAATTAGCCCTTCCGCGAGTATCTGTAAAAAAAAAATCTCGAATTTCGAATAATTAAGCATACTTTACTCTTGTGAACTAGCCTTCGCTCGAGCGTCAAAGTCCCAACAGTCCGAAAGTACCGGGGGACTTTACCTAGGCGGGCGGCCGGCGGTCGGCCGTGCCGGCGCCGACGCTCATGCTGGCGCCCTGGGTACTATAAGAGAGACCTTGGTGCGAACGATCCGGCCGGGGCAGCCGCTCGGTCGACTGCCATCGGTTGCGCTTCGTGCGTATCCATTCGAACGTACTTTATACATACTATTTAAATCTCTACACTACATTGCCACGGGTCGAAGTTCTGTACTGAATGACCCTTATGTGGCGACTATCCTCTTTCGGGGATTTTGGATGTAAGAGGCGTCGGTGTCTTTTTAGATTCGACGTTTCGAGCACCTACTGAGCGACCACTCTAGTCTCCGTGCGAGAATATCTGTTGACATAGACATATAAAGCAAAGTTGAAACGTACCGAAAAGTCGTGTACGAACTTTAATAGCAGAACTGGCGAAAGGAATAGTGAGTGCGCCATATACCGTTGAGCAATTTTGAGGTTATCTTTTTAGGCCGGGCTGAGAGGTTGGGCCTGGCCTACGAATGCGTTACATTCGTGCTCTTGTTAAGAACGGATGGCAAATAAAGGCACTCGGAAGGAGGAGGAGAAATTTTTTTAAAGGCATATTTGGTGGAAAATATGTCACTTTACTACTGTAAAGTACGATCTTTATTAATAGAAAACTATTTGGCTGGAGGAACGCATTTGTAGTTTGGTGGAACATATGCGAGAAGGAGTTGGAGGAAATTTGTCACTTTACTGCAAAAGTGTACGAAATTTATTAAAAGAGAAGGGAAAACGCATTATTTGGCCGAAAGAGAGAACGCATTTGTAGTTTTGTGGAACATATGCGAATATTTGAGTATAGGACGAAATGGAGAGACCTAGAGTTTCGTCGATCGGTCGAATTCGAACCGACGACGAGTCGAACGAACAGCTCGAAGACTCTCTTTTTCGAAGAACCGTGTCGAGGCGAGGTTCGAACGAAAAATTTGCGCTCCCTGGTTGATCCTGCCAGTAGTCATATGCTTGTCTCAAAGATTAAGCCATGC
>CAXDIW010000488.1:112500-115000 GCA_963989415.1 Cerceris ruficornis | reverse complement strand
CATGCTGTCGCTGCGCGCATTGCAAACTCGTGCAGGGGTGTGAACTTTGAAATTGTTGCCGCATAAAATGTGTGTGATATTCCCCCAGTCTTCGAGGACAGACCGACCATATGAGAGTGTGTACAGAGTATCATCGGCGGCACACACCTCTTTATCTCACCCTCGCTTCGTCAGCTTCTCCATCGAACGAAACCGTCGCTCTTCGAGCACTTCTTACCGAATAAGCGGAGAAATTCCTTTCGAACGAGCACAATCTGCGAGATCTCGAACGAACGTGAGCTTAACGATAGCGTTGCACACGGTTCTCGTAGTTGTGCCATCGGAGTCAACTTGTCGATGTCTTCTACTCTGAAGCGAGAGCAGCAGCAGCACAAAGAGGAAAAGAAGAGTTGTCTTTCCTCTTTCGCCAAAGAGTTTGAAGATTCGGCATAATTCTGACAAGAAATTTTGAGCGAGCGTATAAACTACGCGCGTCGAGTGAACCCGTCCGTCCACAAGTGTGCTTCTTCTCAGTTCGAACGATCGGCGGAGAGTCCTCGTTTGACGAGGCTTTCTCCCCCACACACTGAGAGGAAGGAGAATGCGTTGTTGTGCGTTCGGTCGGGCAATGTGTGCCGGCGTGTAGTTTTGCGCGACGAAGTATTATGAGAAGAGAGAGAGAGAGGAGGAAGAGGTCTGTCTCATTCGAACGACAATATTTTAAGAGATAGATTTTGCGCCTCCGGAAATAAGTTCGCTTTCGAACGATGTTCCAGAACGACTGCTGTCCAATGTCGTCGTCGTTGTCGCTGAAAGGGGAAAGAAGAGTGGTCTTTCCTTTGCGGCGCGGCGGCGGCGACAAACAGCAAAGCAGCTCGTCACGGAACTACTTTTGCGACTTTACCGTTTGCGAAGAAGTGTTCTCTCGTGTACTTCGTGTGTGTGTGGACATTTGAACGAAAATAGCGTTGTTGAGAGTTCGAACGGAAGCGCTCTGATGAAGGAAGAGAGGGGTGTAGAACACTAGCGTGGAAAGAGCCTGCTGCGGGATACCCGAAGGCGCAATCCACGAAGACCCTTCTCTTCTCAGAGCTCCTCTCTCTACGTTATTATTGCTGTCCCCTTCGTGTCAGAATTTTTGATGGCACTCTCCGTGCTGACGGCCGATGAAGCACTGGTGTGCGTAGTCTCGTTACGACGAGGGTGCGGACGCTCGTTCTCACGGTCGGATCGACAAACTTAAACTCCGATTTTGCCGTTGTCGTCATCTAAACGACTAACGGTGCTCGGCCTCGTTCTAGCGCTCCGGAACGCGGTTAAACCGAGCCTCGGCTTGTCCGAGGGAGAACACCTGAACCATGTTTGCTTTCTATACGAAGCAAAAAGCATATAATGCAAATACAACCCTGAACGGTGGATCACTTGGCTCGTGGGTCGATGAAGAACGCAGCTAATTGCGCGTCAACGTGTGAACTGCAGGACACATGAACATCGACATTTCGAACGCACATTGCGGTCCTCGGATATAATTCCCGGACCACGCCTGGCTGAGGGTCGTTTATGTACCCAAAAACTGCTTGCGCGGCTCTTTGTGTCTTCCTTCATCATGAGGAGAAGACACTTGTAGAGTCTCGTACGAGCGAATTTGTTGGACGTTCGTCGGAATTTGCCGCAGACTGGAAGAGAATAATAACGTCTCTCCTCGACGCGGATCCGACGTCGTCTGAAATGATTATAAGAGAACGAGAAAAGTGCGGAGGATTGAAAGAACGAAAAGGACGTGTACGTCTTAGATTGCGCAGAGAACAACTCTTTTTAGTTTCGTACAGAAAGAGATCGAACGTAATACCGCGCGATGAAAATAATATCTCTCTTACCTTTCTTTCCCGCAGTTTCTGGCAAAGCATCCTCGAACGAGAGAGAATACATACACATATGATGCTATGCCTCGAACGAAGGAGAAACTGCTGTGGTATCCGAGAATGCCAAAAGGGAATTGCTTAGGGAAAGAGATTTTCTTCATCGTAGCGTTTCGAACGAAATTCTTTTATCAAAGATATCTGCGCAATCGAACGAAATCGTCCGAGAGAGCTCCACGCCGCCAATTTCGTGTCTCCCACGATCGTCGCAGATTTTCGTGCCCGGTCGTCGAGTCCCCGACTCTTAAATTTGCGTTCCATTTCGAGGTGCTTTGTGCTCTGAAATTCTCCGACCTAACCCAGACTCTCACTGTCTCTCTCACAAGCTTCTTCGTTGCCGCATCTGCTCGAAAAGAACCCTCCTGGAGAAGAAATATATATTATATCTCTACCAGGAGAGCGTGTGCAGAGAGTGGCTGTAATAACTGACAAGTTCTCGAACGTGTAAAGAGAGAGAGAGTTGTGAGCGAGGGTGTGTGTGTAACAATTAAAGAGTGTGGTAGGTAGGAGAGTGGTTAAGCAGAGCGCATAGTTTACCGAGAAAAGAGAAACGCAAATACTGGACCGACGTTAAATTGTCCGGGAAGAACAATTCACGAAAC
>CAXDIW010000488.1:95000-105000 GCA_963989415.1 Cerceris ruficornis | reverse complement strand
CCGCGCCAGAAAGTATTAAAACTTTTTCCTCTAGGTCGCACCGCTGCCGCTCTACTCTCTTGGCGAGAATACCACTGCCGCTCGTCCTTACGAAATCGGTTAATCAACAATAAGTCGCAAAATTGGCCTATTAACGAAATTTTTCGCCCAGTGCAATGTTGTTTCTTTTTCGATTCTGCGTAAAAAAGAAAGATACACTTTTTCCTCTAAGTCGCACCGTTGAGGCTCTACACTCTTGTAAAGGTCTACGCCGCTAGGACTTAGAAAAATTTTCATACTTTACGATTTTTTCTCTCGATTTTATCGGTATAGGAAAGCGTTGTAGAGGAAAACGTTTGGGACGAAAGTTTCATGGTTTGCGATGCTCTACAAGAATACGACATTTCGATCGCCCGCCGAAATTAGGAAATCGGTTAATTAACAATAAGTTGCAAAAATTTGTTTATTAACAAAAATTTTCGCCCCGGGCAATATTGTTTCTCTTTCGATTCCGCGCCAGAAAGTATTAAAACTTTTTCCTCTAGGTCGCACCGCTGCCGCTCTACTGTCTTGGCGGGAAGACCACTGCCGCTCGTCCTTACGAAATCGGTTAATCAACAATAAGTCGCAAAATTGGCCTATTAACGAAATTTTTCGCCCAGTGCAATGTTGTTTCTTTTTCGATTCTGCGTAAAAAAGAAAGATACACTTTTTCCTCTAAGTCGCACCGTTGAGGCTCCACACTCTTGTAAAGGTCTACGCCGCTAGGACTTAGAAAAATTTTCATACTTTACGATTTTTTCTCTCGATTTTATCGGTATAGGAAAGCGTTGTAGAGGAAAACGTTTGGGACGAAAGTTTCATGGTTTGCGATGCTCTACAAGAATACGACATTTCGATCGCCCGCCGAAATTAGGAAATCGGTTAATTAACAATAAGTTGCAAAAATTTGTTTATTAACAAAAATTTTCGCCCCGGGCAATATTGTTTCTCTTTCGATTCCGCGCCAGAAAGTATTAAAACTTTTTCCTCTAGGTCGCACCGCTGCCGCTCTACTCTCTTGGCGAGAATACCACTGCCGCTCGTCCTTACGAAATCGGTTAATCAACAATAAGTCGCAAAATTGGCCTATTAACGAAATTTTTCGCCCAGTGCAATGTTGTTTCTTTTTCGATTCTGCGTAAAAAAGAAAGATACACTTTTTCCTCTAAGTCGCACCGTTGAGGCTCTACACTCTTGTAAAGGTCTACGCCGCTAGGACATAGAAAAATTTTCATACTTTACGATTTTTTCTCTCGATTTTATCGGTATAGGAAAGCGTTGTAGAGGAAAACGTTTGGGACGAAAGTTTCATGGCTTGCGATGCTCTACAAGAATACGACATTTCGATCGCCCGCCGAAATTAGGAAATCGCTTAATTAACAATAAGTTGCAAAAATTTGTTTATTAACAAAAATTTTCGCCCCGGGCAATATTGTTTCTCTTTCGATTCCGCGCCAGAAAGTATTAAAACTTTTTCCTCTAGGTCGCACCGCTGCCGCTCTACTGTCTTGGCGAGAATACCACTGCCGCTCGTCCTTACGAAATCGGTTAATCAACAATAAGTCGCAAAATTGGCCTATTAACGAAATTTTTCGCCCAGTGCAATGTTGTTTCTTTTTCGATTCTGCGTAAAAAAGAAAGGTACACTTTTTCCTCTAAGTCGCACCGTTGAGGCTCTACACTCTTGTAAAGGTCTACGCCGCTAGGACTTAGAAAAATTTTCATACTTTACGATTTTTTCTCTCGATTTTATCGGTATAGGAAAGCGTTGTAGAGGAAAACGTTTGGGACGAAAGTTTCATGGTTTGCGATGCTCTACAAGAATACGACATTTCGATCGCCCGCCGAAATTAGGAAATCGGTTAATTAACAATAAGTTGCAAAAATTTGTTTATTAACAAAAATTTTCGCCCCGGGCAATATTGTTTCTCTTTCGATTCCGCGCCAGAAAGTATTAAAACTTTTTCCTCTAGGTCGCACCGCTGCCGCTCTACTGTCTTGGCGGGAAGACCACTGCCGCTCGTCCTTACGAAATCGGTTAATCAACAATAAGTCGCAAAATTGGCCTATTAACGAAATTTTTCGCCCAGTGCAATGTTGTTTCTTTTTCGATTCTCCGTAAAAAAGAAAGATACACTTTTTCCTCTAAGTCGCACCGTTGAGGCTCCACACTCTTGTAAAGGTCTACGCCGCTAGGACTTAGAAAAATTTTCATACTTTACGATTTTTTCTCTCGATTTTATCGGTATAGGAAAGCGTTGTAGAGGAAAACGTTTGGGACGAAAGTTTCATGGTTTGCGATGCTCTACAAGAATACGACATTTCGATCGCCCGCCGAAATTAGGAAATCGGTTAATTAACAATAAGTTGCAAAAATTTGTTTATTAACAAAAATTTTCGCCCCGGGCAATATTGTTTCTCTTTCGATTCCGCGCCAGAAAGTATTAAAACTTTTTCCTCTAGGTCGCACCGCTGCCGCTCTACTCTCTTGGCGAGAATACCACTGCCGCTCGTCCTTACGAAATCGGTTAATCAACAATAAGTCGCAAAATTGGCCTATTAACGAAATTTTTCGCCCAGTGCAATGTTGTTTCTTTTTCGATTCTGCGTAAAAAAGAAAGATACACTTTTTCCTCTAAGTCGCACCGTTGAGGCTCTACACTCTTGTAAAGGTCTACGCCGCTAGGACATAGAAAAATTTTCATACTTTACGATTTTTTCTCTCGATTTTATCGGTATAGGAAAGCGTTGTAGAGGAAAACGTTTGGGACGAAAGTTTCATGGTTTGCGATGCTCTACAAGAATACGACATTTCGATCGCCCGCCGAAATTAGGAAATCGGTTAATTAACAATAAGTTGCAAAAATTTGTTTATTAACAAAAATTTTCGCCCCGGGCAATATTGTTTCTCTTTCGATTCCGCGCCAGAAAGTATTAAAACTTTTTCCTCTAGGTCGCACCGCTGCCGCTCTACTGTCTTGGCGGAAACACCACTGCCGCCCGTCCTTACGAAATCGGTTAATCAACAATAAGTCGCAAAATTGGCCTATTAACGAAATTTTTCGCCCAGTGCAATGTTGTTTCTTTTTCGATTCTGCGTAAAAAAGAAAGATACACTTTTTCCTCTAAGTCGCACCGTTGAGGCTCCACACTCTTGTAAAGGTCTACGCCGCTAGGACTTAGAAAAATTTTCATACTTTACGATTTTTTCTCTCGATTTTATCGGTATAGGAAAGCGTTGTAGAGGAAAACGTTTGGGACGAAAGTTTCATGGCTTGCGATGCTCTACAAGAATACGACATTTCGATCGCCCGCCGAAATTAGGAAATCGCTTAATTAACAATAAGTTGCAAAAATTTGTTTATTAACAAAAATTTTCGCCCCGGGCAATATTGTTTCTCTTTCGATTCCGCGCCAGAAAGTATTAAAACTTTTTCCTCTAGGTCGCACCGCTGCCGCTCTACTGTCTTGGCGGAAACACCACTGCCGCCCGTCCTTACGAAATCGGTTAATCAACAATAAGTCGCAAAATTGGCCTATTAACGAAATTTTTCGCCCAGTGCAATGTTGTTTCTTTTTCGATTCTGCGTAAAAAAGAAAGATACACTTTTTCCTCTAAGTCGCACCGTTGAGGCTCCACACTCTTGTAAAGGTCTACGCCGCTAGGACTTAGAAAAATTTTCATACTTTACGATTTTTTCTCTCGATTTTATCGGTATAGGAAAGCGTTGTAGAGGAAAACGTTTGGGACGAAAGTTTCATGGTTTGCGATGCTCTACAAGAATACGACATTTCGATCGCCCGCCGAAATTAGGAAATCGCTTAATTAACAATAAGTTGCAAAAATTTGTTTATTAACAAAAATTTTCGCCCCGGGCAATATTGTTTCTCTTTCGATTCCGCGCCAGAAAGTATTAAAACTTTTTCCACTAGGTCGCACCGCTGCCGCTCTACTGTCTTGGCGGAAACACCACTGCCGCCCGTCCTTACGAAATCGGTTAATCAACAATAAGTCGCAAAATTGGCCTATTAACGAAATTTTTCGCCCAGTGCAATGTTGTTTCTTTTTCGATTCTGCGTAAAAAAGAAAGATACACTTTTTCCTCTAAGTCGCACCGTTGAGGCTCTACACTCTTGTAAAGTTCTACGCCGCTAGGACTTAGAAAAATTTTCATACTTTACGATTTTTTCTCTCGATTTTATCGGTATAGGAAAGCGTTGTAGAGGAAAACGTTTGGGACGAAAGTTTCATGGTTTGCGATGCTCTACAAGAATACGACATTTCGATCGCCCGCCGAAATTAGGAAATCGCTTAATTAACAATAAGTTGCAAAAATTTGTTTATTAACAAAAATTTTCGCCCTGGGCAATATTGTTTCTCTTTCGATTCCGCGCCAGAAAGTATTAAAACTTTTTCCTCTAGGTCGCACCGCTGCCGCTCTACTGTCTTGGCGGAAACACCACTGCCGCCCGTCCTTACGAAATCGGTTAATCAACAATAAGTCGCAAAATTGCCCTATTAACGAAATTTTTCGCCCAGTGCAATGTTGTTTCTTTTTCGATTCTGCGTAAAAAAGAAAGATACACTTTTTCCTCTAAGTCGCACCGTTGAGGCTCCACACTCTTGTAAAGGTCTACGCCGCTAGGACTTAGAAAAATTTTCATACTTTACGATTTTTTCTCTCGATTTTATCGGTATAGGAAAGCGTTGTAGAGGAAAACGTTTGGGACGAAAGTTTCATGGTTTGCGATGCTCTACAAGAATACGACATTTCGATCGCCCGCCGAAATTAGGAAATCGCTTAATTAACAATAAGTTGCAAAAATTTGTTTATTAACAAAAATTTTCGCCCCGGGCAATATTGTTTCTCTTTCGATTCCGCGCCAGAAAGTATTAAAACTTTTTCCACTAGGTCGCACCGCTGCCGCTCTACTGTCTTGGCGGAAACACCACTGCCGCCCGTCCTTACGAAATCGGTTAATCAACAATAAGTCGCAAAATTGGCCTATTAACGAAATTTTTCGCCCAGTGCAATGTTGTTTCTTTTTCGATTCTGCGTAAAAAAGAAAGATACACTTTTTCCTCTAAGTCGCACCGTTGAGGCTCCACACTCTTGTAAAGGTCTACGCCGCTAGGACTTAGAAAAATTTTCATACTTTACGATTTTTTCTCTCGATTTTATCGGTATAGGAAAGCGTTGTAGAGGAAAACGTTTGGGACGAAAGTTTCATGGTTTGCGATGCTCTACAAGAATACGACATTTCGATCGCCCGCCGAAATTAGGAAATCGGTTAATTAACAATAAGTTGCAAAAATTTGTTTATTAACAAAAATTTTCGCCCCGGGCAATATTGTTTCTCTTTCGATTCCGCGCCAGAAAGTATTAAAACTTTTTCCTCTAGGTCGCACCGCTGCCGCTCTACTCTCTTGGCGAGAATACCACTGCCGCTCGTCCTTACGAAATCGGTTAATCAACAATAAGTCGCAAAATTGGCCTATTAACGAAATTTTTCGCCCAGTGCAATGTTGTTTCTTTTTCGATTCTGCGTAAAAAAGAAAGATACACTTTTTCCTCTAAGTCGCACCGTTGAGGCTCTACACTCTTGTAAAGGTCTACGCCGCTAGGACATAGAAAAATTTTCATACTTTACGATTTTTTCTCTCGATTTTATCGGTATAGGAAAGCGTTGTAGAGGAAAACGTTTGGGACGAAAGTTTCATGGCTTGCGATGCTCTACAAGAATACGACATTTCGATCGCCCGCCGAAATTAGGAAATCGCTTAATTAACAATAAGTTGCAAAAATTTGTTTATTAACAAAAATTTTCGCCCCGGGCAATATTGTTTCTCTTTCGATTCCGCGCCAGAAAGTATTAAAACTTTTTCCTCTAGGTCGCACCGCTGCCGCTCTACTGTCTTGGCGAGAATACCACTGCCGCTCGTCCTTACGAAATCGGTTAATCAACAATAAGTCGCAAAATTGGCCTATTAACGAAATTTTTCGCCCAGTGCAATGTTGTTTCTTTTTCGATTCTGCGTAAAAAAGAAAGATACACTTTTTCCTCTAAGTCGCACCGTTGAGGCTCCACACTCTTGTAAAGGTCTACGCCGCTAGGACTTAGAAAAATTTTCATACTTTACGATTTTTTCTCTCGATTTTATCGGTATAGGAAAGCGTTGTAGAGGAAAACGTTTGGGACGAAAGTTTCATGGCTTGCGATGCTCTACAAGAATACGACATTTCGATCGCCCGCCGAAATTAGGAAATCGCTTAATTAACAATAAGTTGCAAAAATTTGTTTATTAACAAAAATTTTCGCCCCGGGCAATATTGTTTCTCTTTCGATTCCGCGCCAGAAAGTATTAAAACTTTTTCCTCTAGGTCGCACCGCTGCCGCTCTACTGTCTTGGCGGAAACACCACTGCCGCCCGTCCTTACGAAATCGGTTAATCAACAATAAGTCGCAAAATTGGCCTATTAACGAAATTTTTCGCCCAGTGCAATGTTGTTTCTTTTTCGATTCTGCGTAAAAAAGAAAGATACACTTTTTCCTCTAAGTCGCACCGTTGAGGCTCGACACTCTTGTAAAGGTCTACGCCGCTAGGACTTAGAAAAATTTTCATACTTTACGATTTTTTCTCTCGATTTTATCGGTATAGGAAAGCGTTGTAGAGGAAAACGTTTGGGACGAAAGTTTCATGGTTTGCGATGCTCTACAAGAATACGACATTTCGATCGCCCGCCGAAATTAGGAAATCGCTTAATTAACAATAAGTTGCAAAAATTTGTTTATTAACAAAAATTTTCGCCCTGGGCAATATTGTTTCTCTTTCGATTCCGCGCCAGAAAGTATTAAAACTTTTTCCTCTAGGTCGCACCGCTGCCGCTCTACTGTCTTGGCGGAAACACCACTGCCGCCCGTCCTTACGAAATCGGTTAATCAACAATAAGTCGCAAAATTGGCCTATTAACGAAATTTTTCGCCCAGTGCAATGTTGTTTCTTTTTCGATTCTGCGTAAAAAAGAAAGATACACTTTTTCCTCTAAGTCGCACCGTTGAGGCTCCACACTCTTGTAAAGGTCTACGCCGCTAGGACTTAGAAAAATTTTCATACTTTACGATTTTTTCTCTCGATTTTATCGGTATAGGAAAGCGTTGTAGAGGAAAACGTTTGGGACGAAAGTTTCATGGTTTGCGATGCTCTACAAGAATACGACATTTCGATCGCCCGCCGAAATTAGGAAATCGCTTAATTAACAATAAGTTGCAAAAATTTGTTTATTAACAAAAATTTTCGCCCCGGGCAATATTGTTTCTCTTTCGATTCCGCGCCAGAAAGTATTAAAACTTTTTCCACTAGGTCGCACCGCTGCCGCTCTACTGTCTTGGCGGAAACACCACTGCCGCCCGTCCTTACGAAATCGGTTAATCAACAATAAGTCGCAAAATTGGCCTATTAACGAAATTTTTCGCCCAGTGCAATGTTGTTTCTTTTTCGATTCTGCGTAAAAAAGAAAGATACACTTTTTCCTCTAAGTCGCACCGTTGAGGCTCCACACTCTTGTAAAGGTCTACGCCGCTAGGACTTAGAAAAATTTTCATACTTTACGATTTTTTCTCTCGATTTTATCGGTATAGGAAAGCGTTGTAGAGGAAAACGTTTGGGACGAAAGTTTCATGGTTTGCGATGCTCTACAAGAATACGACATTTCGATCGCCCGCCGAAATTAGGAAATCGCTTAATTAACAATAAGTTGCAAAAATTTGTTTATTAACAAAAATTTTCGCCCCGGGCAATATTGTTTCTCTTTCGATTCCGCGCCAGAAAGTATTAAAACTTTTTCCACTAGGTCGCACCGCTGCCGCTCTACTGTCTTGGCGGAAACACCACTGCCGCCCGTCCTTACGAAATCGGTTAATCAACAATAAGTCGCAAAATTGGCCTATTAACGAAATTTTTCGCCCAGTGCAATGTTGTTTCTTTTTCGATTCTGCGTAAAAAAGAAAGATACACTTTTTCCTCTAAGTCGCACCGTTGAGGCTCCACACTCTTGTAAAGGTCTACGCCGCTAGGACTTAGAAAAATTTTCATACTTTACGATTTTTTCTCTCGATTTTATCGGTATAGGAAAGCGTTGTAGAGGAAAACGTTTGGGACGAAAGTTTCATGGTTTGCGATGCTCTACAAGAATACGACATTTCGATCGCCCGCCGAAATTAGGAAATCGGTTAATTAACAATAAGTTGCAAAAATTTGTTTATTAACAAAAATTTTCGCCCCGGGCAATATTGTTTCTCTTTCGATTCCGCGCCAGAAAGTATTAAAACTTTTTCCTCTAGGTCGCACCGCTGCCGCTCTACTGTCTTGGCGGAAACACCACTGCCGCCCGTCCTTACGAAATCGGTTAATCAACAATAAGTCGCAAAATTGGCCTATTAACGAAATTTTTCGCCCAGTGCAATGTTGTTTCTTTTTCGATTCTGCGTAAAAAAGAAAGATACACTTTTTCCTCTAAGTCGCACCGTTGAGGCTCCACACTCTTGTAAAGGTCTACGCCGCTAGGACTTAGAAAAATTTTCATACTTTACGATTTTTTCTCTCGATTTTATCGGTATAGGAAAGCGTTGCAGAGGAAAACGTGTGGGACGAAAGTTTCATGGCTTGCGATGCTCTACAAGAATACGACACTTCGATCGCCCGCCGAAATTAGGAAATCGGTTAATTAACAATAAGTTGCAAAAATTTGTTTATTAACAAAAATTTTCGCCCCGGGCAATATTGTTTCTCTTTCGATTCCGCGCCAGAAAGTATTAAAACTTTTTCCTCTAGGTCGCACCGCTGCCGCTCTACTGTCTTGGCGGGAAGACCACTGCCGCTCGTCCTTATGAAATCGGTTAATCAACAATAAGTCGCAAAATTGGCCTATTAACGAAATTTTTCGCCCAGTGCAATGTTGTTTCTTTTTCGATTCTGCGTAAAAAAGAAAGATACACTTTTTCCTCTAAGTCGCACCGTTGAGGCTCCACACTCTTGTAAAGGTCTACGCCGCTAGGACTTAGAAAAATTTTCATACGCAACGGTTATTCTACAATAACTTTATAAATATTTTGTTTTGCTTGTATACGTGTATAACATTAATTGCTTCAAATACCCATCCCCGTCGATTGGTGGTTTTAGAAAATTTCTGCGATTAAAAAAAATTTTTATCGCTCTAATTATTGTTAAATATTTTCTAATCTACAATGTAAAATTAAAAACACCCTTATAAAAAGTTGTTGGTATTTTGATCTTATACGAGAATCTATATTTTGTTTTCCAAAAATAATTTTTTTGAGTTTTGAGCCTAACTTCAACTCGCCGTAAAATTTAAATTTTTAAAAAAAATTAAATTTTTTCCTGGCATTATTTATTAATTAGCCCTTCCGCGAGTATCTGTAAAAAAAAAATCTCGAATTTCGAATAATTAAGCATACTTTACTCTTGTGAACTAGCCTTCGCTCGAGCGTCAAAGTCCCAACAGTCCGAAAGTACCGGGGGACTTTACCTAGGCGGGCGGCCGGCGGTCGGCCGTGCCGGCGCCGACGCTCATGCTGGCGCCCTGGGTACTATAAGAGAGACCTTGGTGCGAACGATCCGGCCGGGGCAGCCGCTCGGTCGACTGCCATCGGTTGCGCTTCGTGCGTATCCATTCGAACGTACTTTATACATACTATTTAAATCTCTACACTACATTGCCACGGGTCGAAGTTCTGTACTGAATGACCCTTATGTGGCGACTATCCTCTTTCGGGGATTTTGGATGTAAGAGGCGTCGGTGTCTTTTTAGATTCGACGTTTCGAGCACCTACTGAGCGACCACTCTAGTCTCCGTGCGAGAATATCTGTTGACATAGACATATAAAGCAAAGTTGAAACGTACCGAAAAGTCGTGTACGAACTTTAATAGCAGAACTGGCGAAAGGAATAGTGAGTGCG
>CAXDIW010000488.1:90000-92500 GCA_963989415.1 Cerceris ruficornis | reverse complement strand
CACATAAATGCCTTTCTCTATCAGCGAAAGGCATTTTACAAACGCCAAAACTTTTTTGAACGTTAATCGGCACGCTCGAACGTACATTTACGTGCTGAAAGAAATGGGCGCAAAGCGCAAGGAGTTTTCTTACGCTACTTCGTCGTCACTGCCCGACACGATGACACGATGCCGCTATAGGGCCTTGGAGTTACAAAGAGTGGTTGTATCTCTCCCCTACGCGGCAGCGCTTCTCTTCTTGGTGCTTCTCTCTGTTGTATATATTCTCGCGTTGGTGTCTGTCCTCTTGAACGAACCGAGGCAGTCATCTGGCTTTCGAACGGAAAATTGAGAGAATCGAACGTAACACCAAGAGGAGAGAGAGAGAGAGAGTGAGGGCCAGTCGATCGGCAGTGACGCTCGATGTAAGAGGAGAGACCAAAGACGGGAAGGAGAAGAATGTGTGTCAGAGAGAGAGAGGAGAGAGGATGTGGAATAAGGAGAGGAGGGTGTCGCCAAGAGAGAGAGGAATGAACTCTTGGACAAGAGGGGAATGAATCGAACGAGAGTTATATATTATGCCGGCTTCGTTTTCTGGTTCATGCTGTCGCTGCGCGCATTGCAAACTCGTGCAGGGGTGTGAACTTTGAAATTGTTGCCGCATAAAATGTGTGTGATATTCCCCCAGTCTTCGAGGACAGACCGACCATATGAGAGTGTGTACAGAGTATCATCGGCGGCACACACCTCTTTATCTCACCCTCGCTTCGTCAGCTTCTCCATCGAACGAAACCGTCGCTCTTCGAGCACTTCTTACCGAATAAGCGGAGAAATTCCTTTCGAACGAGCACAATCTGCGAGATCTCGAACGAACGTGAGCTTAACGATAGCGTTGCACACGGTTCTCGTAGTTGTGCCATCGGAGTCAACTTGTCGATGTCTTCTACTCTGAAGCGAGAGCAGCAGCAGCACAAAGAGGAAAAGAAGAGTTGTCTTTCCTCTTTCGCCAAAGAGTTTGAAGATTCGGCATAATTCTGACAAGAAATTTTGAGCGAGCGTATAAACTACGCGCGTCGAGTGAACCCGTCCGTCCACAAGTGTGCTTCTTCTCAGTTCGAACGATCGGCGGAGAGTCCTCGTTTGACGAGGCTTTCTCCCCCACACACTGAGAGGAAGGAGAATGCGTTGTTGTGCGTTCGGTCGGGCAATGTGTGCCGGCGTGTAGTTTTGCGCGACGAAGTATTATGAGAAGAGAGAGAGAGAGGAGGAAGAGGTCTGTCTCATTCGAACGACAATATTTTAAGAGATAGATTTTGCGCCTCCGGAAATAAGTTCGCTTTCGAACGATGTTCCAGAACGACTGCTGTCCAATGTCGTCGTCGTTGTCGCTGAAAGGGGAAAGAAGAGTGGTCTTTCCTTTGCGGCGCGGCGGCGGCGACAAACAGCAAAGCAGCTCGTCACGGAACTACTTTTGCGACTTTACCGTTTGCGAAGAAGTGTTCTCTCGTGTACTTCGTGTGTGTGTGGACATTTGAACGAAAATAGCGTTGTTGAGAGTTCGAACGGAAGCGCTCTGATGAAGGAAGAGAGGGGTGTAGAACACTAGCGTGGAAAGAGCCTGCTGCGGGATACCCGAAGGCGCAATCCACGAAGACCCTTCTCTTCTCAGAGCTCCTCTCTCTACGTTATTATTGCTGTCCCCTTCGTGTCAGAATTTTTGATGGCACTCTCCGTGCTGACGGCCGATGAAGCACTGGTGTGCGTAGTCTCGTTACGACGAGGGTGCGGACGCTCGTTCTCACGGTCGGATCGACAAACTTAAACTCCGATTTTGCCGTTGTCGTCATCTAAACGACTAACGGTGCTCGGCCTCGTTCTAGCGCTCCGGAACGCGGTTAAACCGAGCCTCGGCTTGTCCGAGGGAGAACACCTGAACCATGTTTGCTTTCTATACGAAGCAAAAAGCATATAATGCAAATACAACCCTGAACGGTGGATCACTTGGCTCGTGGGTCGATGAAGAACGCAGCTAATTGCGCGTCAACGTGTGAACTGCAGGACACATGAACATCGACATTTCGAACGCACATTGCGGTCCTCGGATATAATTCCCGGACCACGCCTGGCTGAGGGTCGTTTATGTACCCAAAAACTGCTTGCGCGGCTCTTTGTGTCTTCCTTCATCATGAGGAGAAGACACTTGTAGAGTCTCGTACGAGCGAATTTGTTGGACGTTCGTCGGAATTTGCCGCAGACTGGAAGAGAATAATAACGTCTCTCCTCGACGCGGATCCGACGTCGTCTGAAATGATTATAAGAGAACGAGAAAAGTGCGGAGGATTGAAAGAACGAAAAGGACGTGTACGTCTTAGATTGCGCAGAGAACAACTCTTTTTAGTTTCGTACAGAAAGAGATCGAACGTAATACCGCGCGATGAAAATAATATCTCTCTTACCTTTCTTTCCCGCAGTTTCTGGCAAAGCATCCTCGAACGAGAGAGAATACATACACATATGATGC
>CAXDIW010000488.1:72500-80000 GCA_963989415.1 Cerceris ruficornis | reverse complement strand
CGCTAGGACTTAGAAAAATTTTCATACTTTACGATTTTTTCTCTCGATTTTATCGGTATAGGAAAGCGTTGTAGAGGAAAACGTTTGGGACGAAAGTTTCATGGTTTGCGATGCTCTACAAGAATACGACATTTCGATCGCCCGCCGAAATTAGGAAATCGGTTAATTAACAATAAGTTGCAAAAATTTGTTTATTAACAAAAATTTTCGCCCCGGGCAATATTGTTTCTCTTTCGATTCCGCGCCAGAAAGTATTAAAACTTTTTCCTCTAGGTCGCACCGCTGCCGCTCTACTGTCTTGGCGGGAAGACCACTGCCGCTCGTCCTTACGAAATCGGTTAATCAACAATAAGTCGCAAAATTGGCCTATTAACGAAATTTTTCGCCCAGTGCAATGTTGTTTCTTTTTCGATTCTGCGTAAAAAAGAAAGATACACTTTTTCCTCTAAGTCGCACCGTTGAGGCTCCACACTCTTGTAAAGGTCTACGCCGCTAGGACTTAGAAAAATTTTCATACTTTACGATTTTTTCTCTCGATTTTATCGGTATAGGAAAGCGTTGTAGAGGAAAACGTTTGGGACGAAAGTTTCATGGTTTGCGATGCTCTACAAGAATACGACATTTCGATCGCCCGCCGAAATTAGGAAATCGGTTAATTAACAATAAGTTGCAAAAATTTGTTTATTAACAAAAATTTTCGCCCCGGGCAATATTGTTTCTCTTTCGATTCCGCGCCAGAAAGTATTAAAACTTTTTCCTCTAGGTCGCACCGCTGCCGCTCTACTCTCTTGGCGAGAATACCACTGCCGCTCGTCCTTACGAAATCGGTTAATCAACAATAAGTCGCAAAATTGGCCTATTAACGAAATTTTTCGCCCAGTGCAATGTTGTTTCTTTTTCGATTCTGCGTAAAAAAGAAAGATACACTTTTTCCTCTAAGTCGCACCGTTGAGGCTCTACACTCTTGTAAAGGTCTACGCCGCTAGGACATAGAAAAATTTTCATACTTTACGATTTTTTCTCTCGATTTTATCGGTATAGGAAAGCGTTGTAGAGGAAAACGTTTGGGACGAAAGTTTCATGGCTTGCGATGCTCTACAAGAATACGACATTTCGATCGCCCGCCGAAATTAGGAAATCGCTTAATTAACAATAAGTTGCAAAAATTTGTTTATTAACAAAAATTTTCGCCCCGGGCAATATTGTTTCTCTTTCGATTCCGCGCCAGAAAGTATTAAAACTTTTTCCTCTAGGTCGCACCGCTGCCGCTCTACTGTCTTGGCGAGAATACCACTGCCGCTCGTCCTTACGAAATCGGTTAATCAACAATAAGTCGCAAAATTGGCCTATTAACGAAATTTTTCGCCCAGTGCAATGTTGTTTCTTTTTCGATTCTGCGTAAAAAAGAAAGGTACACTTTTTCCTCTAAGTCGCACCGTTGAGGCTCTACACTCTTGTAAAGGTCTACGCCGCTAGGACTTAGAAAAATTTTCATACTTTACGATTTTTTCTCTCGATTTTATCGGTATAGGAAAGCGTTGTAGAGGAAAACGTTTGGGACGAAAGTTTCATGGTTTGCGATGCTCTACAAGAATACGACATTTCGATCGCCCGCCGAAATTAGGAAATCGGTTAATTAACAATAAGTTGCAAAAATTTGTTTATTAACAAAAATTTTCGCCCCGGGCAATATTGTTTCTCTTTCGATTCCGCGCCAGAAAGTATTAAAACTTTTTCCTCTAGGTCGCACCGCTGCCGCTCTACTGTCTTGGCGGGAAGACCACTGCCGCTCGTCCTTACGAAATCGGTTAATCAACAATAAGTCGCAAAATTGGCCTATTAACGAAATTTTTCGCCCAGTGCAATGTTGTTTCTTTTTCGATTCTCCGTAAAAAAGAAAGATACACTTTTTCCTCTAAGTCGCACCGTTGAGGCTCCACACTCTTGTAAAGGTCTACGCCGCTAGGACTTAGAAAAATTTTCATACTTTACGATTTTTTCTCTCGATTTTATCGGTATAGGAAAGCGTTGTAGAGGAAAACGTTTGGGACGAAAGTTTCATGGTTTGCGATGCTCTACAAGAATACGACATTTCGATCGCCCGCCGAAATTAGGAAATCGCTTAATTAACAATAAGTTGCAAAAATTTGTTTATTAACAAAAATTTTCGCCCCGGGCAATATTGTTTCTCTTTCGATTCCGCGCCAGAAAGTATTAAAACTTTTTCCTCTAGGTCGCACCGCTGCCGCTCTACTCTCTTGGCGAGAATACCACTGCCGCTCGTCCTTACGAAATCGGTTAATCAACAATAAGTCGCAAAATTGGCCTATTAACGAAATTTTTCGCCCAGTGCAATGTTGTTTCTTTTTCGATTCTGCGTAAAAAAGAAAGATACACTTTTTCCTCTAAGTCGCACCGTTGAGGCTCTACACTCTTGTAAAGGTCTACGCCGCTAGGACATAGAAAAATTTTCATACTTTACGATTTTTTCTCTCGATTTTATCGGTATAGGAAAGCGTTGTAGAGGAAAACGTTTGGGACGAAAGTTTCATGGTTTGCGATGCTCTACAAGAATACGACATTTCGATCGCCCGCCGAAATTAGGAAATCGGTTAATTAACAATAAGTTGCAAAAATTTGTTTATTAACAAAAATTTTCGCCCCGGGCAATATTGTTTCTCTTTCGATTCCGCGCCAGAAAGTATTAAAACTTTTTCCTCTAGGTCGCACCGCTGCCGCTCTACTGTCTTGGCGGAAACACCACTGCCGCCCGTCCTTACGAAATCGGTTAATCAACAATAAGTCGCAAAATTGGCCTATTAACGAAATTTTTCGCCCAGTGCAATGTTGTTTCTTTTTCGATTCTGCGTAAAAAAGAAAGATACACTTTTTCCTCTAAGTCGCACCGTTGAGGCTCCACACTCTTGTAAAGGTCTACGCCGCTAGGACTTAGAAAAATTTTCATACTTTACGATTTTTTCTCTCGATTTTATCGGTATAGGAAAGCGTTGTAGAGGAAAACGTTTGGGACGAAAGTTTCATGGCTTGCGATGCTCTACAAGAATACGACATTTCGATCGCCCGCCGAAATTAGGAAATCGCTTAATTAACAATAAGTTGCAAAAATTTGTTTATTAACAAAAATTTTCGCCCCGGGCAATATTGTTTCTCTTTCGATTCCGCGCCAGAAAGTATTAAAACTTTTTCCTCTAGGTCGCACCGCTGCCGCTCTACTGTCTTGGCGGAAACACCACTGCCGCCCGTCCTTACGAAATCGGTTAATCAACAATAAGTCGCAAAATTGGCCTATTAACGAAATTTTTCGCCCAGTGCAATGTTGTTTCTTTTTCGATTCTGCGTAAAAAAGAAAGATACACTTTTTCCTCTAAGTCGCACCGTTGAGGCTCCACACTCTTGTAAAGGTCTACGCCGCTAGGACTTAGAAAAATTTTCATACTTTACGATTTTTTCTCTCGATTTTATCGGTATAGGAAAGCGTTGTAGAGGAAAACGTTTGGGACGAAAGTTTCATGGTTTGCGATGCTCTACAAGAATACGACATTTCGATCGCCCGCCGAAATTAGGAAATCGCTTAATTAACAATAAGTTGCAAAAATTTGTTTATTAACAAAAATTTTCGCCCCGGGCAATATTGTTTCTCTTTCGATTCCGCGCCAGAAAGTATTAAAACTTTTTCCACTAGGTCGCACCGCTGCCGCTCTACTGTCTTGGCGGAAACACCACTGCCGCCCGTCCTTACGAAATCGGTTAATCAACAATAAGTCGCAAAATTGGCCTATTAACGAAATTTTTCGCCCAGTGCAATGTTGTTTCTTTTTCGATTCTGCGTAAAAAAGAAAGATACACTTTTTCCTCTAAGTCGCACCGTTGAGGCTCGACACTCTTGTAAAGGTCTACGCCGCTAGGACTTAGAAAAATTTTCATACTTTACGATTTTTTCTCTCGATTTTATCGGTATAGGAAAGCGTTGTAGAGGAAAACGTTTGGGACGAAAGTTTCATGGTTTGCGATGCTCTACAAGAATACGACATTTCGATCGCCCGCCGAAATTAGGAAATCGCTTAATTAACAATAAGTTGCAAAAATTTGTTTATTAACAAAAATTTTCGCCCTGGGCAATATTGTTTCTCTTTCGATTCCGCGCCAGAAAGTATTAAAACTTTTTCCTCTAGGTCGCACCGCTGCCGCTCTACTGTCTTGGCGGAAACACCACTGCCGCCCGTCCTTACGAAATCGGTTAATCAACAATAAGTCGCAAAATTGGCCTATTAACGAAATTTTTCGCCCAGTGCAATGTTGTTTCTTTTTCGATTCTGCGTAAAAAAGAAAGATACACTTTTTCCTCTAAGTCGCACCGTTGAGGCTCCACACTCTTGTAAAGGTCTACGCCGCTAGGACTTAGAAAAATTTTCATACTTTACGATTTTTTCTCTCGATTTTATCGGTATAGGAAAGCGTTGTAGAGGAAAACGTTTGGGACGAAAGTTTCATGGTTTGCGATGCTCTACAAGAATACGACATTTCGATCGCCCGCCGAAATTAGGAAATCGCTTAATTAACAATAAGTTGCAAAAATTTGTTTATTAACAAAAATTTTCGCCCCGGGCAATATTGTTTCTCTTTCGATTCCGCGCCAGAAAGTATTAAAACTTTTTCCACTAGGTCGCACCGCTGCCGCTCTACTGTCTTGGCGGAAACACCACTGCCGCCCGTCCTTACGAAATCGGTTAATCAACAATAAGTCGCAAAATTGGCCTATTAACGAAATTTTTCGCCCAGTGCAATGTTGTTTCTTTTTCGATTCTGCGTAAAAAAGAAAGATACACTTTTTCCTCTAAGTCGCACCGTTGAGGCTCCACACTCTTGTAAAGGTCTACGCCGCTAGGACTTAGAAAAATTTTCATACTTTACGATTTTTTCTCTCGATTTTATCGGTATAGGAAAGCGTTGTAGAGGAAAACGTTTGGGACGAAAGTTTCATGGTTTGCGATGCTCTACAAGAATACGACATTTCGATCGCCCGCCGAAATTAGGAAATCGGTTAATTAACAATAAGTTGCAAAAATTTGTTTATTAACAAAAATTTTCGCCCCGGGCAATATTGTTTCTCTTTCGATTCCGCGCCAGAAAGTATTAAAACTTTTTCCTCTAGGTCGCACCGCTGCCGCTCTACTGTCTTGGCGGAAACACCACTGCCGCCCGTCCTTACGAAATCGGTTAATCAACAATAAGTCGCAAAATTGGCCTATTAACGAAATTTTTCGCCCAGTGCAATGTTGTTTCTTTTTCGATTCTGCGTAAAAAAGAAAGATACACTTTTTCCTCTAAGTCGCACCGTTGAGGCTCCACACTCTTGTAAAGGTCTACGCCGCTAGGACTTAGAAAAATTTTCATACTTTACGATTTTTTCTCTCGATTTTATCGGTATAGGAAAGCGTTGCAGAGGAAAACGTGTGGGACGAAAGTTTCATGGCTTGCGATGCTCTACAAGAATACGACACTTCGATCGCCCGCCGAAATTAGGAAATCGGTTAATTAACAATAAGTTGCAAAAATTTGTTTATTAACAAAAATTTTCGCCCCGGGCAATATTGTTTCTCTTTCGATTCCGCGCCAGAAAGTATTAAAACTTTTTCCTCTAGGTCGCACCGCTGCCGCTCTACTGTCTTGGCGGGAAGACCACTGCCGCTCGTCCTTATGAAATCGGTTAATCAACAATAAGTCGCAAAATTGGCCTATTAACGAAATTTTTCGCCCAGTGCAATGTTGTTTCTTTTTCGATTCTGCGTAAAAAAGAAAGATACACTTTTTCCTCTAAGTCGCACCGTTGAGGCTCCACACTCTTGTAAAGGTCTACGCCGCTAGGACTTAGAAAAATTTTCATACGCAACGGTTATTCTACAATAACTTTATAAATATTTTGTTTTGCTTGTATACGTGTATAACATTAATTGCTTCAAATACCCATCCCCGTCGATTGGTGGTTTTAGAAAATTTCTGCGATTAAAAAAAATTTTTATCGCTCTAATTATTGTTAAATATTTTCTAATCTACAATGTAAAATTAAAAACACCCTTATAAAAAGTTGTTGGTATTTTGATCTTATACGAGAATCTATATTTTGTTTTCCAAAAATAATTTTTTTGAGTTTTGAGCCTAACTTCAACTCGCCGTAAAATTTAAATTTTTAAAAAAAATTAAATTTTTTCCTGGCATTATTTATTAATTAGCCCTTCCGCGAGTATCTGTAAAAAAAAAATCTCGAATTTCGAATAATTAAGCATACTTTACTCTTGTGAACTAGCCTTCGCTCGAGCGTCAAAGTCCCAACAGTCCGAAAGTACCGGGGGACTTTACCTAGGCGGGCGGCCGGCGGTCGGCCGTGCCGGCGCCGACGCTCATGCTGGCGCCCTGGGTACTATAAGAGAGACCTTGGTGCGAACGATCCGGCCGGGGCAGCCGCTCGGTCGACTGCCATCGGTTGCGCTTCGTGCGTATCCATTCGAACGTACTTTATACATACTATTTAAATCTCTACACTACATTGCCACGGGTCGAAGTTCTGTACTGAATGACCCTTATGTGGCGACTATCCTCTTTCGGGGATTTTGGATGTAAGAGGCGTCGGTGTCTTTTTAGATTCGACGTTTCGAGCACCTACTGAGCGACCACTCTAGTCTCCGTGCGAGAATATCTGTTGACATAGACATATAAAGCAAAGTTGAAACGTACCGAAAAGTCGTGTACGAACTTTAATAGCAGAACTGGCGAAAGGAATAGTGAGTGCGCCATATACCGTTGAGCAATTTTGAGGTTATCTTTTTAGGCCGGGCTGAGAGGTTGGGCCTGGCCTACGAATGCGTTACATTCGTGCTCTTGTTAAGAACGGATGGCAAATAAAGGCACTCGGAAGGAGGAGGAGAAATTTTTTTAAAGGCATATTTGGTGGAAAATATGTCACTTTACTACTGTAAAGTACGATCTTTATTAATAGAAAACTATTTGGCTGGAGGAACGCATTTGTAGTTTGGTGGAACATATGCGAGAAGGAGTTGGAGGAAATTTGTCACTTTACTGCAAAAGTGTACGAAATTTATTAAAAGAGAAGGGAAAACGCATTATTTGGCCGAAAGAGAGAACGCATTTGTAGTTTTGTGGAACATATGCGAATATTTGAGTATAGGACGAAATGGAGAGACCTAGAGTTTCGTCGATCGGTCGAATTCGAACCGACGACGAGTCGAACGAACAGCTCGAAGACTCTCTTTTTCGAAGAACCGTGTCGAGGCGAGGTTCGAACGAAAAATTTGCGCTCCCTGGTTGATCCTGCCAGTAGTCATATGCTTGTCTCAAAGATTAAGCCATGCATGTCTCAGTACATGCCGAATTAAGGTGAAACCGCGAATGGCTCATTAAATCAGTTATGGTTCCTTGGATGGTACCTAAACTTACTTGGATAACTGTGGTAATTCTAGAGCT
>CAXDIW010000488.1:67500-70000 GCA_963989415.1 Cerceris ruficornis | reverse complement strand
GAGAGTGTGTACAGAGTATCATCGGCGGCACACACCTCTTTATCTCACCCTCGCTTCGTCAGCTTCTCCATCGAACGAAACCGTCGCTCTTCGAGCACTTCTTACCGAATAAGCGGAGAAATTCCTTTCGAACGAGCACAATCTGCGAGATCTCGAACGAACGTGAGCTTAACGATAGCGTTGCACACGGTTCTCGTAGTTGTGCCATCGGAGTCAACTTGTCGATGTCTTCTACTCTGAAGCGAGAGCAGCAGCAGCACAAAGAGGAAAAGAAGAGTTGTCTTTCCTCTTTCGCCAAAGAGTTTGAAGATTCGGCATAATTCTGACAAGAAATTTTGAGCGAGCGTATAAACTACGCGCGTCGAGTGAACCCGTCCGTCCACAAGTGTGCTTCTTCTCAGTTCGAACGATCGGCGGAGAGTCCTCGTTTGACGAGGCTTTCTCCCCCACACACTGAGAGGAAGGAGAATGCGTTGTTGTGCGTTCGGTCGGGCAATGTGTGCCGGCGTGTAGTTTTGCGCGACGAAGTATTATGAGAAGAGAGAGAGAGAGGAGGAAGAGGTCTGTCTCATTCGAACGACAATATTTTAAGAGATAGATTTTGCGCCTCCGGAAATAAGTTCGCTTTCGAACGATGTTCCAGAACGACTGCTGTCCAATGTCGTCGTCGTTGTCGCTGAAAGGGGAAAGAAGAGTGGTCTTTCCTTTGCGGCGCGGCGGCGGCGACAAACAGCAAAGCAGCTCGTCACGGAACTACTTTTGCGACTTTACCGTTTGCGAAGAAGTGTTCTCTCGTGTACTTCGTGTGTGTGTGGACATTTGAACGAAAATAGCGTTGTTGAGAGTTCGAACGGAAGCGCTCTGATGAAGGAAGAGAGGGGTGTAGAACACTAGCGTGGAAAGAGCCTGCTGCGGGATACCCGAAGGCGCAATCCACGAAGACCCTTCTCTTCTCAGAGCTCCTCTCTCTACGTTATTATTGCTGTCCCCTTCGTGTCAGAATTTTTGATGGCACTCTCCGTGCTGACGGCCGATGAAGCACTGGTGTGCGTAGTCTCGTTACGACGAGGGTGCGGACGCTCGTTCTCACGGTCGGATCGACAAACTTAAACTCCGATTTTGCCGTTGTCGTCATCTAAACGACTAACGGTGCTCGGCCTCGTTCTAGCGCTCCGGAACGCGGTTAAACCGAGCCTCGGCTTGTCCGAGGGAGAACACCTGAACCATGTTTGCTTTCTATACGAAGCAAAAAGCATATAATGCAAATACAACCCTGAACGGTGGATCACTTGGCTCGTGGGTCGATGAAGAACGCAGCTAATTGCGCGTCAACGTGTGAACTGCAGGACACATGAACATCGACATTTCGAACGCACATTGCGGTCCTCGGATATAATTCCCGGACCACGCCTGGCTGAGGGTCGTTTATGTACCCAAAAACTGCTTGCGCGGCTCTTTGTGTCTTCCTTCATCATGAGGAGAAGACACTTGTAGAGTCTCGTACGAGCGAATTTGTTGGACGTTCGTCGGAATTTGCCGCAGACTGGAAGAGAATAATAACGTCTCTCCTCGACGCGGATCCGACGTCGTCTGAAATGATTATAAGAGAACGAGAAAAGTGCGGAGGATTGAAAGAACGAAAAGGACGTGTACGTCTTAGATTGCGCAGAGAACAACTCTTTTTAGTTTCGTACAGAAAGAGATCGAACGTAATACCGCGCGATGAAAATAATATCTCTCTTACCTTTCTTTCCCGCAGTTTCTGGCAAAGCATCCTCGAACGAGAGAGAATACATACACATATGATGCTATGCCTCGAACGAAGGAGAAACTGCTGTGGTATCCGAGAATGCCAAAAGGGAATTGCTTAGGGAAAGAGATTTTCTTCATCGTAGCGTTTCGAACGAAATTCTTTTATCAAAGATATCTGCGCAATCGAACGAAATCGTCCGAGAGAGCTCCACGCCGCCAATTTCGTGTCTCCCACGATCGTCGCAGATTTTCGTGCCCGGTCGTCGAGTCCCCGACTCTTAAATTTGCGTTCCATTTCGAGGTGCTTTGTGCTCTGAAATTCTCCGACCTAACCCAGACTCTCACTGTCTCTCTCACAAGCTTCTTCGTTGCCGCATCTGCTCGAAAAGAACCCTCCTGGAGAAGAAATATATATTATATCTCTACCAGGAGAGCGTGTGCAGAGAGTGGCTGTAATAACTGACAAGTTCTCGAACGTGTAAAGAGAGAGAGAGTTGTGAGCGAGGGTGTGTGTGTAACAATTAAAGAGTGTGGTAGGTAGGAGAGTGGTTAAGCAGAGCGCATAGTTTACCGAGAAAAGAGAAACGCAAATACTGGACCGACGTTAAATTGTCCGGGAAGAACAATTCACGAAACTCTGTCCTCGAACGAACCTTCTCTATGGTCGTGGGAGAGCGAGGAAAAAGACTGACACAGTCGCGTGCTCACGACATTGGCGTGTCGTTGTTCCAAACCTTTCTCAGACTCC
>CAXDIW010000488.1:50000-57500 GCA_963989415.1 Cerceris ruficornis | reverse complement strand
AAGGTCTACGCCGCTAGGACTTAGAAAAAATTTTACTCCCGGCGGCGAAAGGTCTACGCCGCTAGGACTTAGAAAAAATTTTACTCCCGGCGGCGAAAGGTCTACGCCGCTAGGACTTAGAAAAAATTTTACTCCCGGCGGCGAAAGGTCTACGCCGCTAGGACTTTGAAAAAATTTTGCTACCGAGTAAACGGCGGGAGTAAAAATGACTGACCTTCTTGGCGAGAAAATCTTTGCTCCCGGCGGCGAAAGGTCTACGCCGCTAGGACTTTGAAAAAATTTTGCTACCGAGTAAACGGCGGGAGTAAAACTGATTGACCTTCTTGGCGAGAAAATCTTTGCTCCCGGCGGCGAAAGGTCTACGCCGCTAGGACTTAGAAAAAATTTTACTCCCGGCGGCGAAAGGTCTACGCCGCTAGGACTTAGAAAAAATTTTACTCCCGGCGGCGAAAGGTCTACGCCGCTAGGACTTTGAAAAAATTTTGCTACCGAGTAAACGGCGGGAGTAAAAATGACTGACCTTCTTGGCGAGAAAATCTTTGCTCCCGGCGGCGAAAGGTCTGCGCCGCTAGGACTTTGAAAAAATTTTGCTACCGAGTAAACGGCGGGAGTAAAACTGATTGACCTTCTTGGCGAGAAAATCTTTGCTCCCGGCGGCGAAAGGTCTACGCCGCTAGGACTTAGAAAAAATTTTACTCCCGGCGGCGAAAGGTCTACGCCGCTAGGACTTAGAAAAAATTTTACTCCCGGCGGCGAAAGGTCTACGCCGCTAGGACTTTGAAAAAATTTTACTCCCGGCGGCGAAAGGTCTACGCCGCTAGGACTTAGAAAAAATTTTACTCCCGGCGGCGAAAGGTCTACGCCGCTAGGACTTCGAAAAAATTTTACTCCCGGCGGCGAAAGGTCTACGCCGCTAGGACTTAGAAAAAATTTTACTCCCGGCGGCGAAAGGTCTACGCCGCTAGGACTTAGAAAAAATTTTACTCCCGGCGGCGAAAGGTCTACGCCGCTAGGACTTAGAAAAATTTTCATACTTTACGATTTTTTCTCTCGATTTTATCGGTATAGGAAAGCGTTGTAGAGGAAAACGTTTGGGACGAAAGTTTCATGGTTTGCGATGCTCTACAAGAATACGACATTTCGATCGCCCGCCGAAATTAGGAAATCGCTTAATTAACAATAAGTTGCAAAAATTTGTTTATTAACAAAAATTTTCGCCCTGGGCAATATTGTTTCTCTTTCGATTCCGCGCCAGAAAGTATTAAAACTTTTTCCTCTAGGTCGCACCGCTGCCGCTCTACTGTCTTGGCGGAAACACCACTGCCGCCCGTCCTTACGAAATCGGTTAATCAACAATAAGTCGCAAAATTGGCCTATTAACGAAATTTTTCGCCCAGTGCAATGTTGTTTCTTTTTCGATTCTGCGTAAAAAAGAAAGATACACTTTTTCCTCTAAGTCGCACCGTTGAGGCTCCACACTCTTGTAAAGGTCTACGCCGCTAGGACTTAGAAAAATTTTCATACTTTACGATTTTTTCTCTCGATTTTATCGGTATAGGAAAGCGTTGTAGAGGAAAACGTTTGGGACGAAAGTTTCATGGTTTGCGATGCTCTACAAGAATACGACATTTCGATCGCCCGCCGAAATTAGGAAATCGCTTAATTAACAATAAGTTGCAAAAATTTGTTTATTAACAAAGATTTTCGCCCCGGGCAATATTGTTTCTCTTTCGATTCCGCGCCAGAAAGTATTAAAACTTTTTCCTCTAGGTCGCACCGCTGCCGCTCTACTGTCTTGGCGAGAATACCACTGCCGCTCGTCCTTACGAAATCGGTTAATCAACAATAAGTCGCAAAATTGGCCTATTAACGAAATTTTTCGCCCAGTGCAATGTTGTTTCTTTTTCGATTCTGCGTAAAAAAGAAAGGTACACTTTTTCCTCTAAGTCGCACCGTTGAGGCTCTACACTCTTGTAAAGGTCTACGCCGCTAGGACTTAGAAAAATTTTCATACTTTACGATTTTTTCTCTCGATTTTATCGGTATAGGAAAGCGTTGTAGAGGAAAACGTTTGGGACGAAAGTTTCATGGTTTGCGATGCTCTACAAGAATACGACATTTCGATCGCCCGCCGAAATTAGGAAATCGCTTAATTAACAATAAGTTGCAAAAATTTGTTTATTAACAAAAATTTTCGCCCCGGGCAATATTGTTTCTCTTTCGATTCCGCGCCAGAAAGTATTAAAACTTTTTCCACTAGGTCGCACCGCTGCCGCTCTACTGTCTTGGCGGAAACACCACTGCCGCCCGTCCTTACGAAATCGGTTAATCAACAATAAGTCGCAAAATTGGCCTATTAACGAAATTTTTCGCCCAGTGCAATGTTGTTTCTTTTTCGATTCTGCGTAAAAAAGAAAGATACACTTTTTCCTCTAAGTCGCACCGTTGAGGCTCTACACTCTTGTAAAGGTCTACGCCGCTAGGACTTAGAAAAATTTTCATACTTTACGATTTTTTCTCTCGATTTTATCGGTATAGGAAAGCGTTGTAGAGGAAAACGTTTGGGACGAAAGTTTCATGGTTTGCGATGCTCTACAAGAATACGACATTTCGATCGCCCGCCGAAATTAGGAAATCGCTTAATTAACAATAAGTTGCAAAAATTTGTTTATTAACAAAAATTTTCGCCCTGGGCAATATTGTTTCTCTTTCGATTCCGCGCCAGAAAGTATTAAAACTTTTTCATCTAGGTCGCACCGCTGCCGCTCTACTGTCTTGGCGGAAACACCACTGCCGCCCGTCCTTACGAAATCGGTTAATCAACAATAAGTCGCAAAATTGGCCTATTAACGAAATTTTTCGCCCAGTGCAATGTTGTTTCTTTTTCGATTCTGCGTAAAAAAGAAAGATACACTTTTTCCTCTAAGTCGCACCGTTGAGGCTCCACACTCTTGTAAAGGTCTACGCCGCTAGGACTTAGAAAAATTTTCATACTTTACGATTTTTTCTCTCGATTTTATCGGTATAGGAAAGCGTTGTAGAGGAAAACGTTTGGGACGAAAGTTTCATGGCTTGCGATGCTCTACAAGAATACGACACTTCGATCGCCCGCCGAAATTAGGAAATCGCTTAATTAACAATAAGTTGCAAAAATTTGTTTATTAACAAAAATTTTCGCCCCGGGCAATATTGTTTCTCTTTCGATTCCGCGCCAGAAAGTATAGAAACTTTTTCCTCTAGGTCGCACCGCTGCCGCTCTACTGTCTTGGCGGAAACACCACTGCCGCTCGTCCTTACGAAATCGGTTAATCAACAATAAGTCGCAAAATTGGCCTATTAACGAAATTTTTCGCCCAGTGCAATGTTGTTTCTTTTTCGATTCTGCGTAAAAAAGAAAGATACACTTTTTCCTCTAAGTCGCACCGTTGAGGCTCCACACTCTTGTAAAGGTCTACGCCGCTAGGACTTAGAAAAATTTTCATACTTTACGATTTTTTCTCTCGATTTTATCGGTATAGGAAAGCGTTGTAGAGGAAAACGTTTGGGACGAAAGTTTCATGGCTTGCGATGCTCTACAAGAATACGACATTTCGATCGCCCGCCGAAATTAGGAAATCGCTTAATTAACAATAAGTTGCAAAAATTTGTTTATTAACAAAAATTTTCGCCCCGGGCAATATTGTTTCTCTTTCGATTCCGCGCCAGAAAGTATTAAAACTTTTTCCTCTAGGTCGCACCGCTGCCGCTCTACTGTCTTGGCGGAAACACCACTGCCGCCCGTCCTTACGAAATCGGTTAATCAACAATAAGTCGCAAAATTGGCCTATTAACGAAATTTTTCGCCCAGTGCAATGTTGTTTCTTTTTCGATTCTGCGTAGAAAAGAAAGATACACTTTTTCCTATAAGTCGCACCGTTGAGGCTCCACGCTCTTGTAAAGGTCTACGCCGCTAGGACTTAGAAAAATTTTCATACTTTACGATTTTTTCTCTCGATTTTATCGGTATAGGAAAGCGTTGTAGAGGAAAACGTTTGGGACGAAAGTTTCATGGCTTGCGATGCTCTACAAGAATACGACATTTCGATCGCCCGCCGAAATTAGGAAATCGGTTAATTAACAATAAGTTGCAAAAATTTGTTTATTAACAAAAATTTTCGCCCCGGGCAATATTGTTTCTCTTTCGATTCCGCGCCAGAAAGTATTAAAACTTTTTCCTCTAGGTCGCACCGCTGCCGCTCTACTGTCTTGGCGGAAACACCACTGCCGCCCGTCCTTACGCAATCGGTTAATCAACAATAAGTCGCAAAATTGGCCTATTAACGAAATTTTTCGCCCAGTGCAATGTTGTTTCTTTTTCGATTCTGCGTAGAAAAGAAAGATACACTTTTTCCTCTAAGTCGCACCGTTGAGGCTCCACACTCTTGTAAAGGTCTACGCCGCTAGGACTTAGAAAAATTTTCATACTTTACGATTTTTTCTCTCGATTTTATCGGTATAGGAAAGCGTTGTAGAGGAAAACGTTTGGGACGAAAGTTTCATGGTTTGCGATGCTCTACAAGAATACGACATTTCGATCGCCCGCCGAAATTAGGAAATCGGTTAATTAACAATAAGTTGCAAAAATTTGTTTATTAACAAAAATTTTCGCCCCGGGCAATATTGTTTCTCTTTCGATTCCGCGCCAGAAAGTATTAAAACTTTTTCCTCTAGGTCGCACCGCTGCCGCTCTACTCTCTTGGCGAGAATACCACTGCCGCTCGTCCTTACGAAATCGGTTAATCAACAATAAGTCGCAAAATTGGCCTATTAACGAAATTTTTCGCCCAGTGCAATGTTGTTTCTTTTTCGATTCTGCGTAAAAAAGAAAGATACACTTTTTCCTCTAAGTCGCACCGTTGAGGCTCTACACTCTTGTAAAGGTCTACGCCGCTAGGACATAGAAAAATTTTCATACTTTACGATTTTTTCTCTCGATTTTATCGGTATAGGAAAGCGTTGTAGAGGAAAACGTTTGGGACGAAAGTTTCATGGCTTGCGATGCTCTACAAGAATACGACATTTCGATCGCCCGCCGAAATTAGGAAATCGCTTAATTAACAATAAGTTGCAAAAATTTGTTTATTAACAAAAATTTTCGCCCCGGGCAATATTGTTTCTCTTTCGATTCCGCGCCAGAAAGTATTAAAACTTTTTCCACTAGGTCGCACCGCTGCCGCTCTACTGTCTTGGCGGAAACACCACTGCCGCCCGTCCTTACGAAATCGGTTAATCAACAATAAGTCGCAAAATTGGCCTATTAACGAAATTTTTCGCCCAGTGCAATGTTGTTTCTTTTTCGATTCTGCGTAAAAAAGAAAGATACACTTTTTCCTCTAAGTCGCACCGTTGAGGCTCGACACTCTTGTAAAGGTCTACGCCGCTAGGACTTAGAAAAATTTTCATACTTTACGATTTTTTCTCTCGATTTTATCGGTATAGGAAAGCGTTGTAGAGGAAAACGTTTGGGACGAAAGTTTCATGGTTTGCGATGCTCTACAAGAATACGACATTTCGATCGCCCGCCGAAATTAGGAAATCGCTTAATTAACAATAAGTTGCAAAAATTTGTTTATTAACAAAAATTTTCGCCCTGGGCAATATTGTTTCTCTTTCGATTCCGCGCCAGAAAGTATTAAAACTTTTTCCTCTAGGTCGCACCGCTGCCGCTCTACTGTCTTGGCGGAAACACCACTGCCGCCCGTCCTTACGAAATCGGTTAATCAACAATAAGTCGCAAAATTGGCCTATTAACGAAATTTTTCGCCCAGTGCAATGTTGTTTCTTTTTCGATTCTGCGTAAAAAAGAAAGATACACTTTTTCCTCTAAGTCGCACCGTTGAGGCTCCACACTCTTGTAAAGGTCTACGCCGCTAGGACTTAGAAAAATTTTCATACTTTACGATTTTTTCTCTCGATTTTATCGGTATAGGAAAGCGTTGTAGAGGAAAACGTTTGGGACGAAAGTTTCATGGTTTGCGATGCTCTACAAGAATACGACATTTCGATCGCCCGCCGAAATTAGGAAATCGCTTAATTAACAATAAGTTGCAAAAATTTGTTTATTAACAAAAATTTTCGCCCCGGGCAATATTGTTTCTCTTTCGATTCCGCGCCAGAAAGTATTAAAACTTTTTCCACTAGGTCGCACCGCTGCCGCTCTACTGTCTTGGCGGAAACACCACTGCCGCCCGTCCTTACGAAATCGGTTAATCAACAATAAGTCGCAAAATTGGCCTATTAACGAAATTTTTCGCCCAGTGCAATGTTGTTTCTTTTTCGATTCTGCGTAAAAAAGAAAGATACACTTTTTCCTCTAAGTCGCACCGTTGAGGCTCCACACTCTTGTAAAGGTCTACGCCGCTAGGACTTAGAAAAATTTTCATACTTTACGATTTTTTCTCTCGATTTTATCGGTATAGGAAAGCGTTGTAGAGGAAAACGTTTGGGACGAAAGTTTCATGGTTTGCGATGCTCTACAAGAATACGACATTTCGATCGCCCGCCGAAATTAGGAAATCGGTTAATTAACAATAAGTTGCAAAAATTTGTTTATTAACAAAAATTTTCGCCCCGGGCAATATTGTTTCTCTTTCGATTCCGCGCCAGAAAGTATTAAAACTTTTTCCTCTAGGTCGCACCGCTGCCGCTCTACTGTCTTGGCGGAAACACCACTGCCGCCCGTCCTTACGAAATCGGTTAATCAACAATAAGTCGCAAAATTGGCCTATTAACGAAATTTTTCGCCCAGTGCAATGTTGTTTCTTTTTCGATTCTGCGTAAAAAAGAAAGATACACTTTTTCCTCTAAGTCGCACCGTTGAGGCTCCACACTCTTGTAAAGGTCTACGCCGCTAGGACTTAGAAAAATTTTCATACTTTACGATTTTTTCTCTCGATTTTATCGGTATAGGAAAGCGTTGCAGAGGAAAACGTGTGGGACGAAAGTTTCATGGCTTGCGATGCTCTACAAGAATACGACACTTCGATCGCCCGCCGAAATTAGGAAATCGGTTAATTAACAATAAGTTGCAAAAATTTGTTTATTAACAAAAATTTTCGCCCCGGGCAATATTGTTTCTCTTTCGATTCCGCGCCAGAAAGTATTAAAACTTTTTCCTCTAGGTCGCACCGCTGCCGCTCTACTGTCTTGGCGGGAAGACCACTGCCGCTCGTCCTTATGAAATCGGTTAATCAACAATAAGTCGCAAAATTGGCCTATTAACGAAATTTTTCGCCCAGTGCAATGTTGTTTCTTTTTCGATTCTGCGTAAAAAAGAAAGATACACTTTTTCCTCTAAGTCGCACCGTTGAGGCTCCACACTCTTGTAAAGGTCTACGCCGCTAGGACTTAGAAAAATTTTCATACGCAACGGTTATTCTACAATAACTTTATAAATATTTTGTTTTGCTTGTATACGTGTATAACATTAATTGCTTCAAATACCCATCCCCGTCGATTGGT
>CAXDIW010000488.1:35000-40000 GCA_963989415.1 Cerceris ruficornis | reverse complement strand
TTATATCGTGCGATCCTCAAGGATCAGTCCAGTTTACTGGCTGATACGGGCCCAGCAAACCCGAGGTACCTTAGCTTGTGAGTTCCGCAGGAACTGGCCGCGGCCAGTATGGGTCTAACACACCCACGGTGTCCGAAGTTTCGAAGTCCTGCACAACATCTGCGGACAAGTTGGTTGAGGAGTTGTTCAATAGGGCCAATTGGGTGTCACGCGCGACACCAGGACGAGGCCGCCCCGAGGTTCCCCGTGGATGCGATCCCAGCGGGAAGTGGAAACACTTCGCGATGGGATCGTAACTAAACTCGTCCTCCTGTATCGGCGTACAGGCAGCTGGGATTTTTGCGGGCCCGGGACCCTGGCAGCGGTGGCTGCTGGAAGTGGATAGTAGATTCTGTTGCGTATGCCTATCAAGGCGAGGTCGCATGATCTGAGTCGTCTAGTACGGCCAGGTCTTACAATAACCTGTCCCTATCTCTAGTCGAGGCCTGACAGTCGAAGCGAACGGACGTAACGAGCGGAGCGCTCCGTATACCTGCGACCCATACCTGCGGCTAACCCTTACGAGAAAAGTGTCACTTGTGCCGAGTTTAAGCGCGTTATATTTAACGAATATTTTAACATATTCCACGAATATTCCGTTTTAAATTCAATCTCGCGTGGATAATTAAGTGTGATTGTGGATTTTCTGCGGGCGTGTTAGTGGCTGTGACAGGCAACTGCTCGCAGACCTAACACTCGCTTCGAAGCGGCTTTCGAGGCTGTTTTTCGAATATATTTGGCTTTAGCCGAATATAGTCGCAAAACCAAGCGTCTACAGCCGCGTGGGAGACTGTTGGCGCATGAGAGAGTGTTTTCTTGTGGAAGGAAACAGGAAAAATTAATTTTGAACGGCGATAGACGCCGAGTAGAGGAAATTTCGTCTCCCTCGAAATATCTTGCCTTCGGGTAGGAATTTCGGGAAGTACTCGCGGCCCCTGTTTCCTCTCAACGAGAGGATCATTTTGAGTGTTCGATCGTGAAAATCGATCAAACACTCAAAAAGTTATAACGATTTTCTTAGAGTTTTCAGATACTTGGGTGTGGCCGGCGGCCATCTTGTACGCCTAGCGGCGGCCTGAGGGCCTACCGGCGCCGCCTTACCTGCGGCCTAGTCGAGCGGCCACGTGGAGCGGCCGAGGAGCGAGGCGACCGAGCGCCGGCGGAGGCAGCCGAGCGGAGCCGAGCGATCAGCCGGCCCGTCGGAGAGGAGGGGAGAGGCCGAGCGGAGCGGCCGAACGAGGACGGAGACGGCCGAGCGTCCCCAGCCGAAGCCGAGGACGGCCGACCGAGGGAGCGAGAGAGAGGGCGCCATGGCGGCGGACTCCGAGAAGGAGGAGAGCTCCCGAACGGCGGAAACAGCGACCGAGGCGCAGCTGGCGGCTGAACGGAGGCGGAAGAAGGAGGAGAGGAGAAAGAAGAAGGAGGCTGAACGAAAAGCGCTCAACCTTGCGCTGACTACGGAGGAGTCAGCCATGGAAACAGACGCCGAGGAGTGGACAACGGTGACGAGGGGACGACGCAACAGCGGCAAGGAAGCGGCGGCCGCTGCTTGCTCGACGTCCGCTCCGGCGGCGAAAGGCCTCAAGCGGTCGCGAGGGAGCACGGCATCCGCCTGCAGCGAGGCAAGCGCAGAGAGCGCCGAGGAGGAGGTCGCTGTGGTAACAGCCACAGCAAGGAGTCAGCAGCCCAAGGTAGTTCTGGTCAAACTAGAACGGGAGGAGATGCCACCACCACCGGCTCCGACGGCGATTTCTGCCGCCAAGCGAACGCGGATAGCATCGCCAGCCCGGGGCACGGCAGAGAAGGAGGCGGCCCGTCCCACTGCAGCGGAGAAGGATGGAGGAGAGAACACCCTGGAGGGTGTAAGAAGAGCGGCAGCAGCGGCGCAGAAGGAGATCACCTCCTTCTGCCTCGATGAGCAAGGAGGAGTAACTAGGGCTCAGGCGAGCTACATCCTGGCACGGGTAAGTATCCTCAGTGAGGCAATCGGAAGCCTCACGCTCAAATGCGGGCGCCTGGAAGGGCGGCTGGAGGAGAGGAGCGGCCAACAGCCGCCCCAAGCGGCTCCAAGGAAGAGGCCGGCGGCCGCAGCCAAGGAGGCCAACAACAGCAGGCCTGTCACCGGCGCCGCGGCTTCGAACGTCCCCGTCAGCGGCGCCGTGCGATCCTTCGCTGCGGCACTGAAGGAAGCGGCTTCCACGACGACGCAGAGGAGACAAACGAGGACGGCGATCACGACTGCCGCTGCCATCCAGACCTCATCGATGGCTCCCGCGAGAGCCGAGGTCTTGATTCGACCCGTAACGGCGGCAGTCGCAGGCAGCAGCGAGGCGACGAAAAAGGCCTTAATGGCCTTAATTAACCCCGCAGCTGAGAAAATCTCAGTGAAAGCGGTGAGGAAAGCCCGCGAAAGTGGAGTCATCGTGGAAACCGCGAGTGTGGAGCATCTTAAGGTGTTTTATCAGAGCTCCAAGTTAAAAGACGCTGGTTTCACCGTCACGAAACCAGTGGCCGACCGACCGCGAGTTATCATTTTCGACGTGCCGCGAGAAATGGAACCGGCGGAAATTTCCGATGCGATCGTCGCGCAGAATTTCCTCGACCGTCCAGCGGGAAACATCGCGGACTTAATTACGCCGATCCACCGTTCCGGTAAACGCGATCGCGAAGTAGTGGACTGGGTGATCGAAGTCGTCCCAGACTTGCGCAGGCGGATCGTCGCGAAAAACCGCCTGTGTTTGGGATGGAAAACGTGTCCAGTGCGTGACTACCTGCAGGCGACGAGGTGCTACAGGTGCCAGGCATACGGGCACATCGCGAAGAGCTGCAGCCAGAAGGAGGACACCTGCAAGCACTGCACGAGGACGGGACATCGTGCAGCCGACTGCCCCGCGAAGGAGAGGCCCGCCTGCTGCATAAACTGCAGAAAGGCCGGACGCCCATCCCAACACAGCGCCAGCTACAGGGGATGCCCGTCGTACGCAGCAGCTTTGCAGTGGAAGGCTTCCCGAATCCATTATGGATAAAGCAGCCACCGGAATCCGAGCAGCGTCCACCCGAAGCAGCGCAGCATCATCGAAAGGTAACGGCCTTCGAGCCGCTTTTGATACGCGCTGTTCTTCCAATCGTGTCAATAGGGCCCTCAGACCGAAGCCGGCTTCGCCTGGGGAAGTTAAAATCACGTCCCCCTCCGCGGTCGAAACCGCGCCGTCCGTGCCACGCGCCGCGAACCCCACCGCGAACCCCACCGCGAACCCCACCGCGTCAACCGCGCCGCGCTCTCTCGCGACTTCTCCCGCCGCGCAGCCGCAGCCGCCGCCGCCGACCGAAACCGCGAACCCGACCACGGGAATTAGGATACTGCAGCTGAATATGCGGCGTTCAGCTGCAGTAAGCGGCGAGGTACGCCAACTCGTGGCCGAGAAGCGCCTCGACGTCCTGCTCCTGCAGGAACCATACGTCAGAGCGCTCGGCACGAGATATAGTCTTTGCGGATTAGGTTCTGGAACTAGGGTCGCCGCCGTACGCTCAGTGCGTCCGTGGGCCGCGGTAGCCGTAGCGAATCCCTCGGTCCAGATTCTCCTTGTCTCACAGCTGAGCACGAGTCACTGCGTCGTGGCGGAAGTGCAAGCGCCCAGCCTCTCCTTCTACGCCGTCTCGTGCTATTTTTAGTACAGCGACGAGATTGAGAAGCACCTCAGACACCTCGAGGCGGTGTTCCATTCTCTGAGGGGGAAGAGAATTTTAGTAGGAGTAGATGCAAATGCCCGATCGTCCCTCTGGGGTCCCCAGAGCACCGACGAAAGAGGTTCTCTCTTCGAGGATTTCATCCGGGCGTTTGATATGACGGTGGTCAACGTCCCCGGCCAAGGTCCCACCTACGAGGCGGTAACAGGTTCGTCTTTCATCGACGTTACCCTGGCATCGCCTCCCATCACCCAATTCATCGGGGAATGGAAGGTGAGGCGCGATTGGACCAATAGCGACCATCACTCCATTGATATGAGGCTCAGGGTACCAAAAACCGCTCGAGATGGTCGGCGCCTCGCTTCCGGCCGGTTCGACACCCGTCGGGCCGACTGGGATCGATTCACCGACGCCCTCGCGGAGCTCTCGCGGGAGAGATTGGACCCCTGCGCCTTGAACTCGGTGGAGGAAGTAGAGGCGATGGCGGAGACGCTTACCGAAGTCCTTACGGACGCAAGTACAGCGTCGATGCCGCGCAAACGACAATTTAGGAAGTCCAACCCGTGGTGGACAGCGAAATTAACAAACCTAAAGAAGGCCGTGTACCGTAAAAGACGCGCGCTGCAGAGGAGTAGAGACGAACCCTCCCACCTTGAAAACCTGCGTATTTACCGCTCTTCTTTGCGGGAATATAGCAGGGAGGTCAGGAGGGCGAAGCTTGAAAGCTGGCAGAACTTCGTCTCGTCGCACGGGAATTCGGAGCCGTGGGGCTTCGTTTATAAGCACCAGGCTGAGAAAGTCCGACTTCAGACCGTGCTTAGTACGGTCCGGCGAGACGACGGTTCCAGCACGATGAGTATTCAGGAAACTGCCAGCTACCTCCTGGAAGCTCACGTCCCAGACGATCGGGAAGACGAGGACACGCCATCCCAGCGTGAAATTAGGATGTCTTCATCGGCTCCGCCGTGCACGGCGGACTCGCCTCCTTTTACGGAGACCGAGGTCGCCGCTGCGGTGAAGACGTTTTTCAAAGACAAGGCGCCCGGACCGGACGAAATCGAAGTCCGAATTCTCAAAGCGGCAAATAGGATAATCCCCGATCAGGTACTGCGGCTCTTCAACGCGTGCCTTCTGTGGGGCGTCTTTCCCTCCGCCTGGAAAGTGGGCTCGCTAAGAGCCCTCCTGAAAGGCAAGGGCAAGGACGAGAAGGACCCGCGATCGTATAGACCAATTTGCCTCCTCTCCGTCGTAGGGAAGTTGTTTGAGAAGCTCTT